>JASVEL010009261.1:0-157176 GCA_032618575.1 Nicotiana noctiflora | reverse complement strand
TTAGTATATTTTGGAACTTGGTTTCCCCGTTGTTGGTATACGTATTACTATTGTTTCATATTTTGAAATGCGTAAATGGGTTAAAGAGAGCTTCTAGCTCCGTTGTTGATATTGATTGGTTAGGCTGGCTTAGCAATGTGCTGGGCGCCATCACGACCGGATTTGGGGTCGTGACAAGTTGGTATCAGAGCCTAGGTTTACTAGGCCTCGTGAGTCTTGAGCCGGTTAGTAGAGTCTTGTGGATCGGTACGGGGACGCCTGTACTTATCCTCGGGAGGCTGCGAACCTTTAGGAAAACTTCACTTTTCTTGAACTCTGTCGTGCGATCTTGTTGTTCTGAGAACTGAACTTCTATATTCTATTCTCTCGTAGATGGCGAGAACGCGAGCATCAGGGACGAGGTGGACGACCTCCATTGCCACCTGTTAGAGGCCGTGGGCGCGGTCGTGCTAGAGTTAGAGGTAGGGCGGCCGAGGCAGTGCCAGCTGACCCACCTGTTGTGCTAGTTCAGGAGCAGCCCCCAGTGGTTGATGCTCCAGCAGCCCCAGTTCAGGGCCAAACTATATCTATTGCTATTCCTGGTCTTCAGGAGACTCTTGCTCAGATATTATCGGTGTGTTCCGGTTTGGCTCAGGTAGTTTCAGCTACCGCTACTGTAGCGACATCTCAGTCAGGGGGTGGTCAGCAGACCCCTGCAGCTCGCACACCTGACCCGGTTGTTCAGGGACTTCAGACGCCAGAGGCAGTCCCCGCTCAGGTGGTTGCACCGGTTATTCCTCCAGCTGCACCGGCTCCAGCTCCAGAGCATATGGTTCAGGTTATGCCCGAGGACGAGCAACGTCGTCTTGAGAGATTTGGTAGACTTCAGCCACCCCATTTCAGTGGCGTTGAGGGCGAGGATGCCCAGGGTTTCTTGGATAAATGTCAGAAGATGCTGCGTACGGCTGGTATTCTTGAGTCCAGCGGAGTTTCATTTACTACATTTCAGTTCACCGGTCCCGCATTTGATTGGTGGGAGGAGTTTGAGAGGCGTAGGCCTGCAAGAGCAGCACCTCTCACATGGCAGCAGTTCTCTACTCTCTTTCTAGAGAAATATGTACCTCAGTCTCGTCGCGAGGGGCTACGTCGCCAGTTCGAGTGGTTGGTTCAGGGCGACATGTCTGTGACCCAGTATGAGCTCGGATTCACACAGTTGGCTAGGCATGCCACATGGATGATCCCTAATGATAGGGAGAGGATCAGGAGGTTCATTGATGGCCTCAACTACTCTATCCGCATTCTTATGACTAGAGAGAGAGTTTTGTCATCATCGTTTGAGCAGGTTGCTGATATGGCACGCTCCATTGAGGCGGATCGTCGCCGAGAGAGAGAGGAGCGGGAGGCCAAGAGGCCTCGTGGTTCGGGCAGTTTCAGTGGTGCTCCATCTAGAGGGCATTCCCGGCAGAGCAGAGGTCGCTCATCTAGACCTTCTCATTCAGGCCGCCCAGAGCAGAGCGGAGGTTCTTATGGTCGTGGTCGACAGGGGTTTCAGCAGGGTCAGTCATCGCTTGGTGCCCTCCCAACCCAGAGTGCAGCACCTACTTCTCCAGCACCAAGTGCATGTTATGAGTGTGGTGAGTTTGGCCACATGAGGAGACATTGCCCTCGATTACGTAGGGGCAGGACTCAGCAGAGGGATCAGGCCCTCCTCTTCAGCACCATCTCAGTCTAGTAGAGGTGGAGGTCAGTCTTCTCGTGGTCGCCCCAGGGGCGAGGAGAGATCTGGTGGAGGCCAGGCACGGTTCTATGCACTTCCCGACAGGCGTGATGCAGTTGCCTCCGATGCTGTGATTACAGGTATCATTTCTGTCTGTCACAGAGATGCCTCTGTTCTATTTGATCCGGGGTCCACATATTCTTACGTGTCCTCTTATTTTGCA
Source organism: Nicotiana noctiflora (assembly GCA_032618575.1). Classification (NCBI taxonomy): domain Eukaryota; kingdom Viridiplantae; phylum Streptophyta; class Magnoliopsida; order Solanales; family Solanaceae; genus Nicotiana; species Nicotiana noctiflora. Next base: position 155,257 of record JASVEL010009261.1, on the reverse strand, counting down.
CATCATTTGGGTGCGACTCGTGGTAGTCTTGATTTACCTGTTCATGTATCCACCCCCGTGGGTGATACGATTGTTGTGGATCATGTCTATAGATCCTGTGTTATATCTATTGGGGGTCTGGAGACCCGGGCAGATTTGTTATTGTTGGGTATGGTGGATTTTGATGTTATATTGGGTATGGACTGGTTGTCTCCGTACCATGCTATATTGGACTGTCATGCTAAGATAGTTACGTTGGCCATTCCTGGTATTTCTCAGATCGAGTGGCGGGGTTCGACCGATTTCGTCCCTAGCCGTGTTATTTCGTTCTTAAAAGCTCAGGAAGATGGTTGAAAAAGGGTGTTTATCGTACTTAGCTTTTGTGAGAGACGTGGTAGCTGAATCTCCTAGCATTGATTCTGTACCTATTGTGAGGGATTTCCCAGATGTATTCCCCTCAGACCTGCCGGGCATGCCGCCGGACAGGGATATTGATTTTGGTATCGATTTGGTGCCGGGCACTCAGCCCATTTCTATTCCTCCGTATCGGATGGCACCAGCTGAGTTGAAGGAATTGAAGGAGCAGCTCCAGGAACTCCTAGATAAGGGGTTTATTCGGCCGAGTGTGTCGCCGTGGGGTGCACCGGTCCTGTTTGTTAAGAAGAAGGACGGATCTATGAGGATGTGTATTGACTATAGGCAGCTAAACAAAGCAACAGTGAAGAATAAGTATCCTCTGCCTCGTATTGATGATTTATTTGATCAGCTCCAGGGAGCTAGGGTGTTCTCGAAGATTGATCTTCGTTCAGGCTACCATCAGCTGAAGATTAGAGAGTCCGACATTATGAAGACTGCATTTCGGACCAGATATGGTCACTATGAGTTCCTTGTGATGTCTTTTGGGCTGACCAACGCCCCAGCAGCATTTATGCATCTGATGAACAGTATATTCAGGCCGTATCTTGATTCATTTGTGATCGTATTCATTGATGACATACTTGTCTACTCTCGTAGCCAGGAGGAGCATGCTCGGCACTTGAGTATTGTGTTGCAGAGGTTGAGAGAGGAGAAGCTGTATGCCAAGTTCTCCAAATGTGAGTTCTGGCTTGAGTCCGTGGCATTCTTAGGGCACGTGGTGTCCTGTGATGGTATTCGGGTAGATCCGAGGAAGGTCGAGGCAGTGCAGAGTTGGCCCAGACCGACCTCAGTTACTGAGATCCGTAGCTTTCTGGGATTGGCAGGGTATTATCGCCGATTTGTTCAGGGGTTCTCTTCTATTGCTTCACCCTTGACTAGATTGACTCGGAAGGGTGTTCCTTTCTTATGGTCCGAGGAGTGCGAGGAGAGCTTTCGGAAGCTCAAGACAGCACTGACCACAGCACCAGTCTTGATTCTACCGACAGCTTCAGATTCTTATACTGTATATTGTGATGCCTCGGGAGTGGGCATTGGTTGTGTGTTGATGCAGGAGGGTAGGGTCATTGCTTATGCTTCTCGTCAGTTGAAGCCCCACGAGAAAAACTACCCCGTTCACGATTTGGAGTTAGCTGCGCTATTGTTCATGCCTTGAAGATTTGGAGGCATTATCTATATGGTGTATCTTGTGATGTATATACGGACCACCGTAGCCTTCAGCATTTGTTTAAGCAGAAAGATCTAAATTTGAGGCAGCGGAGATGGCTTGAATTGCTTAAAGACTATGATATTACTATCTTGTATCATCCGGGAAAGCCAATGTAGTGGCTGATGCATTGAGCCGGAAGGCTATTAGTATGGGCAGTTTGGCGTATATTCCAGTTGGGGAGAGACCCCTAGCAGTTGATGTTCAGGCGTTAGCTAACCAGATGGTAAGGCTGGATATTTCTGAGCCCGGTCGGGTGATGGCTTATGTAGTAGCTCGTTCTTCTTTATATGATCGTATTCGAGAGCGCCAGTATGATGATCCACACTTACTTGTCCTTAAGGACAGAGTTCAGCATGATGATGCTAGGGATGTCACTATTGATAGTGATGGTGTGTTGCGGATGAAGGGCCGGATATGCGTGCCCAATATTGACGGCCTTCGTGAGTTGATATTGGAGGAAGCCCATAGCTCGCGGTATTCTATTCATCCAGGAGCCGCGAAGATGTACCAGGATTTGAAGCAGCATTACTGGTGGAGAAAAATGAAGAAAGATATTGTGAGCCATGTGGCTCGGTGTCTAAACTGTCAGCAGGTCAAGTATGAGCATCAGAGACCTGGTGGTGTATTCCAGCGTATTGATATTCCGGAGTGGAAGTGGGAAAGAATAACTATGGACTTTGTTAGTGGACTCCCTCGGACGGCGAGGAAGTTTGATTCAGTTTGGGTGATTGTGGATAGGTTGACTAAGTCAGCTCACTTCATCCCAGTGTGTACTACCTATACCTCGGAGCGGTTGGCAGAGATATTCATCCGTGAGATAGTGAGATTGCATGGAGTTCCTATTTCCATTATATCAGACAGAGGTACCCAGTTCATATCTCAGTTCTGGAGGACATTTCAGCGAGAGTTGGGTTCACAGGTAGAGCTGAGCACATCATTTCATCCACAGACGGATGGGCAGTCCGAGCGTACTATTGAGATATTGGAGGACATGTTGCGTGCTTGTGTCATTGATTTTGGTGGTTCATGGGCTGATTATTTGCCTTTGGCGGAGTTTGCTTACAATAATAGCTATCAGTCCAGCATTCAGATGGCGCCGTATGAAGCTTTATATGGGAGGCGGTGTAGGTCTCCAGTTGGTTGGTTCGAGCCCGGCGAGGCTAGGTTGTTAGGGACAGAGTTAGTCCAAGATGCTTTAGATAAGGTGAAGGTGATTCAGGAGAGACTTCGCACAGCTCAGTCGCGTCAGAAGAGTTATGCAGACCGAAAGGTCCGAGATGTGTCTTATTCAGTAGGTGAGAAGGTGTTGTTGAAAGTTTCGCCTATGAAGGGTGTTATGAGATTTGGAAAGAAAGGAAAATTGAGCCCAAGGTTCATTGGACCTTTTGAGGTACTTAGGAAAGTTGGGGAGGTGGCTTATATGCTTGCTTTGCCACCCCGTTTGTCGGGAGTTCACCCGGTGTTCCATGTATCTATGCTCCGGAAGTATGTCGGAGACCCGTCTCATGTGTTGGACTTCAGCACGATACAGCTAGATGAGGATTTGACTTATGATGTGGAACCGGTAGCCATTTTGGGTCGACAGGTTCGTAAGCTGAGATCTAAGGATATAGCTTCAGTGAAAGTGCAGTGGAGAGGTCGTCCTGTGGAGGAAGCAACTTGGGAGACCGAGCAGGAAATGCGGAGCAGATATCCACACTTGTTTGATGCTCCGGGTATGTTTCTTAACCCGCTCGCGGACGAGCGTTTGTTTAAGTTGGGGAGAATGTAACGACCCGGCCCGTCGTTACGGGAATTACCACCCCGTTACCTTGCATTTACATATATTATGCTTTTAAAACAGTATTAGAGTATATCGGGTGAGTTAGGAGTGATTTGGATTGAAAATGAAACAAATAGCATATTTGAAGAAAGCTTGAATATGAAAAGTCAACCAAGAGTTGACTATTGAGTTAGAATGCTCGGAATCGGATTCTGATGATTCGGATAGTTCCGGGAGGTAATTTGTGACTTAGGAGAACAATCGGAATTGAATTCGGAGGTCCGGTGTAGTTTTAAGCTTGAATTGGCGAATGTTGAATTTTGGCGATAACCGGATGGTAGGTGATATTTTGATCCGGGGGTCGGAATGGAATTCCGACAATTTCTGTAGCTCCGTTAGGTGATTTTGGATGTGCCTGCAAAATTTCAGGTCATTCGGACATCGTTTGGTCGGGTTTTTGATCGAATGTGTAAATCGGAAAGTTTTAAGAAATTTAGGCTTGAATCCGTGTGTAATTGGTGATTTTGATGTTTAGTATGGTGTTTTTATGGTTGGAATAAGTTCGTATCATGTTTTGGAGTATGTTGGTGGTTTTCGTTGGGGTCCCGGGAGTCTCGGGATGAATTCGGGGGTCCAAACGGACCATTGTTGAAAGAAAAGAGAAAAATCTGGTTGCTGTCATAACCTCAGCAGGACAATTGCTCTCCGCGATCGCGGGGATGGGGATGCGATCGCGTAGAGCGGGGAGATAAGGCATCGCGATCGCAGGGTAAGAGTCGCGATCGTGTAGAATTGATCGGGTGTTGATCGCGATCGCAGGCCAATATACGCTATCGCGTAGAAGAAGAAAGGGGTCCAGGAGAAATATGCTACGCGATCGCAGGAGTGAAGGATGCGATCGCGTGAGGCAGGGTGACTGTGCTTCGCGATCGCGTGAAGGAAGTCGCGATCGCGTGAGGCCGTGAATTTGAGCATCGCGATCGCGTGAGGAAGATCGCGATCGCGTAGAAGAACCTGTTCTGGCAGTGAACTTAAGTCCAGAAACAGAGAGTTACGGGTTACACCCCCAAAACTCAATTTCAAGCCCTAGAGAGAAGAAAACTCGAGGAAATCACCGAGAAGTCATCGGGTATCGTCGGAGGTAAGATTCTTGACTCAAAAACATCAATTTATGGTAGTATTAACATCAATCTTCATGAAATTGGGTTGAAATCTTGAAGAAATGTGGCCGAAGTTTTGAAAACGGGATTTTTGGATTTGGGAGGCCATTTGAACTCCGATTTCGATAAATTTTATATGCACGGACTCGTGGCGAGATAAGGATCGCGTTGGTGCTAATTTCGGAATTTTCCGAGCAGTGGGGCCCGGGGTCGGGTTTTACCAACTTAGTGTAATTATGCTAATTTCATGTAAATTGAAGTGGGTTATGATTATTTGACCCGTATTTGATGTAATTATTGTGGTTTGACTAGATTCCACGCACGAGGGAGCTAAATTCAAAGGAAAGGACATTGCGGAGTAGTCGTCGCGCCGTATTGAGGTGAGTAATAGATGTGGGTGATGACCAGGCGGGTTCGAAACCCCGGTATACCACTTTGTGACGCCGTATAGCGGCGAGACACGCACACTCTTGAGAGTGCGGGGTCGATCATGAATTGGAGACTATATATATTAGTCCGACCTGTTGATACTGTATTATTGGCTATTCTAGAGCCGTCGAACCTCCTTCTCGGATGGTTGCATATATATATATATTGTGAGAATGGCCACTCTTGAGCCGAGGAACCCCTTCTCGGGCGGTTGATTATACATGTGGGCCGTGAGCCGGTTATTGGATCCCGCGAGGATCGTTATCATTGTCTTATCATATAGACATGCTAGTTTACTACTAGTCCGCAGCTATTTTTGTTATTATGCTAATTCCAATCTCTGGAACTTGATGTTACTGTTTTCCAACTGAAAAATGATAAAAGAGTTTTCAAACACTACTTTTGAGCCTGCGAGGCTGTATCTGCATATTAGCTGACTAGTAGTGGATCGGGCTGCACGCCGCAGCGAGATATATGTTGGATCGGACTGCACGCCGCAGGAATATCTCTATGAGATGTGCTTGGGCTGTAGGAGCCCCTCCGGAGTCTGAACCCCCACAGTGAGCACGGGTACCCAAAATTGGAGTCGGGCTACACGCCGTAGCGGTCATATCATGCATTGCATTGCATTTAGCTACATCTCCTAGCTGTTATGCTATTTATTGGTATTTGTTGGAACAGGTACAGTGAAGATTGATTCTATGACAGGGTAGCTGATTATAGCTTTACATAGTGTTTTATTGCGGATTTCTTATCTGCGCTGTCTTACCCTTATTTATTACCACTGAGTCTGGCAGTACTCATTTTACTCCCTGCACCTTGTGTGCAGATCCAGGTACCTCTCAGCAGTGATCCAGTAGCTGTGCGAGGCGACGTTTGTGGATATCCGAGGTAGCTGCAGAGTCCGCAGGACCCGATATTCCTTTCTACTGTCTTTTGATTTTGTATTGACATTTCTTTCCGCACTTGGTATTTTGTAAACCTTTATACATTCATGTTCAGTAGAGGCTCATGACTCTTGACCCTTCGGTCTATGGGAGTTAGTATATTTTGGGACTTGGTTTCCCCGTTGTTGGTATACGTATTACTATTGTTTCATATTTTGAAATGCGTAAATGGGTTAAAGAGAGCTTCTAGCTCCGTTGTTGATATTGATTGGTTAGGTTGGCTTAGCAATGCGCTGGGCGCCATCACGACCGGATTTGGGGTCGTGACAAGTTGCTTGTTGGGATCCTGCACACAATGTGCTCCACTTCTCATATTTTGAGCTCACCCCGACATTGGAAGAAATTGCTAATTACATTGGGAAGGGCGAGGTTCCCCTAAACGATCAATATCTGGTGGCTCCAAGGGCTATTACTGTGCATAAATTGCCCGACTCCTTAAAGATTGCCAGAAATGTTCACAATGAAGACCTGGTTCACGGGTTCTGTATTATGAGTTTTGTATACTGCAGATATGGTCACATTGGTGGATTTAATGATCCAACACGCAAACTCTGCAGCAAAGCGATCTGGGCTAAGTGGGAGGAACACAGGCGTTTCACCTTTATGGTAGCCTTTTTAGGATTAATCATATTCCCGAAGAAAGATAGAAATATTGACATTAAATTTGCCGGAATCTCCAGTACTCTCCTTGTGCAAGACAACATCACACTGGCACCGATGATAGTGGTCGATATCTTTTGTACCCTCACATCCTATAAAGCAGGACATGACTTCTTCGAGGGATGCAATTTACATCTCCAGATGTAGATGATAGAGCATTTGTGCCGCCACCCTCAATTCTCAAGCTACGGATCGTCTGAAAGGACTTGTATTGAAGAATTCTATGTGAGAACAAATGAAGTTAAGTTGCTAGAGGGATCGCAAGGTTGGATCACATATTTGCGATCACTGACTACTAGCCAGATAGATTGGGCATACAGATGGTTGCCCCTCAACGAAGTGATATACATGCCAGCAGAAGGATCACATTTTCTAATAATGGGTCTCAAAAGCATCCAACCTTATGCGCCATACCGGGTATTAAGGCAACTCGGAAGATATCAGGTCATACCAAAGGATGAGGACCACAACCTGCAAACCATAGAAATCAGTCCTGATGGGCAATTCCCGAAAGGAAAAATTCGACATATCTAGAATGAATGCCAGTGCCTGAGAATAGACACTTGTGTGGGAAACCGAGCTCGAGGGGAAGTATCACTAGGGTTCCGCATGGTATCGCCGAGATGTTGAGCATGAGAGATCGATGAAGATACCTCACATTCAAGAGTTGGCCGAGCAGTCTAAGGAATAAAAAGATTGGATGGCCAAGGAAAATGAATATCGAGCCCGAATCAGCTTGTTGGAGAAATAATTCCAAGACCTCAAATTCGAAAGCAGCTTACAAGTGACATCTGATGAGGGTGAAAAGAAACAGCTGAGGAAAGAAAATGAAATCCTGAATGCTCAGATTGCAAAGATTAAAACAACAACCGAAACCCCAGTTCGACTTGCCCGAGATAAGAAGCTAATTGAAAATCTTCGACGCAAAGTGAACGACTATAGCTTTGATCTAGATAAAGCCGAGAAGGAACTAGTCGGGTTTCGGAACCAATTGGCCAGGAATGCTGAAGAAAAAGTTCGAGTGGTTCGACAGTTACAAGATGAAGATAATGTTGAGGTAGCCCGATTGAGGAAGAAGATCATTACAACCGAGGTCAAAAGTAGCAAACAAACCAAAGAGTTTGAGGTAGAGAGAGAACATTGCTACATGGCTATGGATCAATTAGAATTGGAGCTACAACTACTACAAAAGAAGAACCAGCAAACCTTAGATGGTCGTGCCGAATAGATTGGTAGGTTGCTTCAAGAAAGAGGGGTCATGAGGGAAAGAATTGTCAACATTGCTCAATACATAACAAGGAAATGCCCACTGTGCGAAGATATGTCTCAGTCAATATTCAGATCAGCAGTAATAATCTTTGTAAAGCATGTAATGACCGACCTAGACAAACTCCAAAGTGGATTAGCATATAGGCCCGCGACAAGACCGAACGATGTCTTACGGGCACTAGGAGCTTTAATGAATTCATAGGGAATGCATTTTCGTATTTGTATTTTCTTTCTGCATTTGTTGTACAACATCATTTGTAACCGATGTTTGAATATCTATGAAAATTCAAAAGAAATTACCATTATTTTTATCTTAAATATGGAAATTGCTTGGGCGATAGGCAAACGTATAGGAACGAAAAAATGAACAGAAATAAAAGAAAAGAAGAAAAAGAAAAAGGAAAAAGAAATAAACAAAATCAATAAAATGATGAAAAAACAAAAGTGGAAAAGAAAGTTGGCGGTTCAAAGAAGAATAATGCCGGGATGATGCATAATTACTAGGAAAAAGTTGTGGTTTTAGAACTTGTGATGTTTATCCCTTATGACCTAACTATTAACAAGTTTTGTTGTTGATGAGTATCAGATCTACAGTTAGCAACTGGCATTCTAGCACATCACAGCTAAAACACACGTTCTAAAGTCATGACCAAAGCGGTAACTCAGAAAATCGAGCCTACTATTATGGATCCGGTACAAGAGGAAGAAGTTATGGACGTAACTAGTATGAAGGAAGAGATGTACAAATTGAAACAGCAGATGTCAGAGATGTACCAGGCTCGGTCGAGGGGTCAACCCTTACCTTCCTACCCAGCCAACCCCACATACATTCCTCCTCCGAACCCAAACACAGAACCACCCACTGTGAACTTATCCTCCACATATCCAACTTACCCGCATTATTATGCTACAACATCATAAGCACCGCCACCATTGCTTAAACAAGCTCCACCACCACCACCTCACGTCGCTCCAATATACGTGGCACCGCCAACAACTACTTTACACAAATCTTCCAGCGAACCTGTGTTCCATGTTCAAGATACTGATTACTACCCGACAGAACCCACTTTCAGGCAACATGATTCTTACACCCCACTCATAGACATGATGGAGGAGGAGAAACCTGCAAGAAGCCATGAACAGGAAGAGATGGCCTGTAAAATAAATTGTCTTGAGCAGTCGTTTTGCAATAAGCAGGGGCTGGGAGGCCAAGTTAGTGTTGCATACAAAGACTTATGTTTGTTTTCTAAGGTACAGTTACCTGCCGGGTTTAAGTTGCCCAAGTTTGATATGTATGATGGTCACGGTAATCCAATGGCCCATTTAAGAGGATACTACAGTAAAATGCGCGGTGCAAAAGGAAGGGATGAGTTACTCATGCCTTATTTCAGTCAAAGCCTCAGTGGCTCGGCATTGGAATGGTACACTCGACAAGATCATACCCGATGGTTCATTTGGGATGACTTAGCTCAATCATTTGCAAGCCATTTCCAATATAATTTAGGAATTATCCCTAATAGGTTATCATTGACTAAGATGGAGAAGAAACCCGAAGAATGCATTCGGGAATGTGGATTCAGGTGGAGGGAACAGGCTGCACGTGTAGACCCACCAATGAAAGAAGGAGAAATGGTGGATTGTTTCTTACAAGCTTTAGAGCCGACATACTACGGCCACTTGGTGTCTGCAATTGGAAAAACCTTTAACGAGGTAGTAAACATGGAAATATTTGTGGAAGAAGGATTAAAGACAAAAAAGATTATGAGCTACTCAGCCATCAAGGCTACAAACCAAGCAATACAGACGGGAACAGGAGGGTCGATTAAAAAGAAGAAAAAGGAAGAAGTGGCGGTCATTGAAGGTAGATCTTGGTCCCGGGGCCCCAACCCATATCATCATCAACCTCGCCCATACCAACCATATCCACCAGCACCATATAATCCACCTCCACCATATTATCCTCCAACCAGTCCACAGTTTTCTGTCCAACATGCTCAACCTTACCCACCGCCTCCACATTCATGGTGTACCCTAGCTCCACAAAATGTCTACCACGCACAAAATGCCTATCTACCTTAAAAAACCTACAAAAATCCAAACCGACCTAACTTCCATCCAGATCCAGAAGTAAAAGGTGATAGGGCTCAAAGGAAGAGAACATTCACTCCTCTGGGAGAATCATATACTAGTCTTTTTCACTGTTTGAGAGAACTAGGGATTTTGAGCCCTATTGAACCTAAAATTCCCAATCCTCCACCCAAAAATCTAGACCAATCTGTATATTGCGAATACTGTTCTGGGGCACTGGGACATAATACAGAGAAGTGTTTGCATTTAAAGTCCGCAATATAGGAACTTATTGATTCCAGGAGAATTGAAGTGCAAGCTCCAAAAACTCCCAATATAACGCAGAATCCTTTACCAGCACATCATGAGACAAATATGATAGAGTTAGAACATAGAGAGAGTTGCAGAAAACCTTCTCAGACAGTGATGACGATTAAAGCTAATAACAAGGTTGAGGGAGAAGTTGAAAGAGAGAAAATGTCTATTGAGTTACCAGCAAAACAACCATCAATAATTGAGCCCGTGAAAGTAATAGTACGTGGAGTGAAGCCTTTGTTGATTGTGAAGGGAGCGTATGTAGAGCCGGTGGTTATCAAACCATTTGTGTAGATGCCAGTTATGAATACCAAGGCTGTACCGTGGAATTATGATAAAGTGACAGTAATGTATAAAGGGAAAGAAGTTAAAGGAGAAATTTGTGAAACTCATGGTATAACTCGCTCCGGGTGACGTTTTGCCCCGGATGAACTAAGAAAGACAAAATTGCTGAAAGAAAACCTGGCTTATGTGAAGAAGGCAGTCTGAGGAGTTCTTGAAGAAGATGAAAGCTCAAGACTATTCTATAGTTGAGCAATTGAGAAAGACGCCCGCACAGATATTGTTGTTATCATTGCTAATTCATTCTGATGAACATGAAAGGCGTTGATGAAGATTCTAAATGAAGCCCACATACCGGAGAAGATTTTGGTATGTCATTTGGAGAAAATCACAAAAAAGATCTGTGAGACAAATAAGATAACATTTTCAGACAACGTGCTGCCACTGGAAGGAACGGAGCATAATAAAGCACTATACCTCGCGGTTAAATATGAAGAATCTGTAGTAACCCGTGTTTTGGTGGACAATGGGTCAAGTGCCAATATCTGTCCACTATCAACCCTGGGGAAGTTGAAAGTCAATCAGGAAAGAATTCATCGGAATAGTGTTTGTGTGAGGGGTTTTGATGGAGGTGGAAAGAACACCGTGGGGGATATCATACTAGAGCTTACTATCGGACCAGTGGATTTCACTATGGAGTTTCAAGTGCGGGATGTTGCTGTATCATACAACCTCTTGTTGGGATGTCCGTGGATCCACACTGCGAAAGCAGTACCATCTTCTTTGCATCAAATGGTAAAATTTGAGTGGGAGCAACAAGAGATAATAGTGCACGGGGAAGACGATGTTTGCAATGCTATTACACCATTTGAGGAAGTTGAAGGAGATAAAGCTCCATGGGTGTACCAAGTAATGGACACTATGGTTGTGAACAAAATATCTGAGAGAGAAAATATGCCAGTACCCATGCTGGCCCCTGCAGCAGTGATGGTCGCGAAGGAGATAATAAAGAATGGGTTTTCTCCAGGAAAGGGTTTAGGAGTAACTTTGCAAGGTATAACACAACTGATCCACCTTCCAGGAAGTACTGATAGTTTTGGCTTGGGCTTTAAGCCAACCATTGCCGATATCCAGAGAGCTAAGAAATTTAAGAAGAAAGGGTGGTCCCTCCCTAAACCTATCCCGAAACTATCCAACTCCTTTGTCAAGCCTGTTACACAGAGACGTCTGGCAACCGTCATGCCAAACCGTGTGGAGATAAAATCGGATGAAGAGCTTTTAGTAATATTTGAGAGGCTATTTGAAGATGTGAATGTGTTGGAGACGGGTGAAGGAACAAGCAAAATGGATGTTCAATTCGTGGGACCCCACACTATGCTAAATAATTGGGAAGCTACCCCTCTTCCGACCAGGAGGGAGTTGTGTAGTTAGCTTTTAATATTTCATTCCCAAAATTGTCTTGTTTTAAAGTTTTAATCCCATATCCCGTCAAATCAAATGTAACCAAGTCTTGTTACCTTTCAAAAATTCAATGAAATGCAATTTCTTTTCTTCCTCCATTTTGCCTTATTTTGTACAGTTCAATATTTGCTGATTCCAATGATATGTCATGCATGAATGATTCACGGTCCAGTCTTGATAATAGAATAGTTATACAGGAAATTGAAAATGAACATAAAGTGGAATATGACGATGAGGAAGTACTGGAGGAAATTAGTAAAGGTTTGAGTCATTATGAGGAAAAACCCAACCCGAACTTAAATGAGACGGAGTCTATTAATTTGGGAAGTGAGAAGAATGTCCGAGAAACAAAGATAAGTGTGCATTTAGAGACTTCCCTCAGAGAAGATTTAATCAGGTTGTTACATGAGGACAAGGACATATTTGCTTGGTCTTATGATGACATGCCCGGGCTCAGTATTGATTTGGTGGTACATAAATTGCCCATTTATCCAAATGCCATCCAGTAAAACAGAAGTTAAGGAAATTTAAAATGGACATCAGTGTGAAAATAAAAGAAGAAGTTAACAAGCAATTCAAGGCGAAGGTCATACGGGTCACTAAATATCCCACCTGGTTAGCTAATGTTGTGCCTGTTCCATAAAAGGATGGAAAAACCAGGGTGTGTGTTGATTATCGAGACCTCAATAAAACTAGTCCAAAGGATGATTTTCCATTGCCAAATATCCATATATTAATCGACAATTGTGCCAAACATGAAATTGGTTCTTTTATGGATTGTTATGCGGGTTATCATCAAATCCTGATGGACAAAGAAGATGTAGAAAAGATGGCCTTTATTACGCCTTGGGGAACATATTGCTACAGGCTGATGCCTTTTGGGTTAAAGAATGTCGGGGCTATGTATATGAGGGTAATGACCACTATGTTTCATGACATTATACATCGAGAGATTGAAGTATATGTGGATGATGTCATTATCAAGTCCAAAAAGCAATGTGACCATGTCAAGGATTTAAGAAAGTTTTTCGAGAGGCTCCGAAGATATAATCTCAAACTCAATCCAGCAAAGTGTGCTTTCGGAGTGCCGTCAGGAAAGTAATTGGGGTTCATAGTAAGCGGCATGGTATTGAATTAGATCCATCAAAGATAAAAGCAATCCAGAATTAGCCTCCGACGAAGAACAAGAAAGAAGTGATGAGTTTATTGGTCAGGTTGAATTATATTACCAGATTTATTGCTCATTTAAAGTCGACTTGTGAGCCCATTCTTAAATTACTGAAGAAAGATGTTGCGGTGAATTGGACTGATGAATGGCAAGAAGCATTTGACAAAATTAAAGAATATCTGGCAAATCCTCTTGTATTGGTTCCTCCAGAACCGGTAAGACCTCTGATCCTTTACCTGATTGTATCGGATAATTCTTTTGGCTGTGTACTGGGGCAGCATGACGAAACATGGAAGAAAGAGCAAGCAATATATTATCTTAGTAAGAAGTTTACATCTTACTAGGTAAAATACACTCAGTTGGAGAGAACATGTTGTGCTTTAACATGGGTTGCGTAGAAATTGAAACATTACTTGTCGGCATATACTACTTATCTGATATCTCAGTTGGATCCATTAAACTATATATTCCAGAAGCCTATGCCCACAGGAAGGCTCGCTAAATGGCAAATTCTACTTATCGAGTTTGACATCATTTATGTAACTCGTACGACAATGAAGGCACAAGTAGTTGTTGATCACTTGGCAGAAAATCTTGTTGATGACGAGTATGAACCATTAAAGACATATTTTCCTGACGAGGAGACAATGAATATTGAAGAAGTGGAGCAAGATGATAAGCCGGGTTGGAGAATGTACTTTGATGGGGCCGTCAACAGCAAAGGAGTCGGAATTGGAGCAGTACTCATCTCAGAAACAGTTTAGTATTATCCTGTTACTGCTCAGCTTCGATTTATCTGTACTAATAACATGGCCGAGTATGAAGCATGCATACTGGGATTGAGAATGGCAATAGACATTGGTGTTCAAGAGATTTTGGTTATGGGTGACTCGGATCTTTTGATACATCAGATTCTAGGAGAATGGGAGACAAGGGATTTGAAACTTATACCTTATCGACAGTGTCTGCATGAACTGTCTCAGAGATTTCAATCCATAGAGTTCAAACACATCCCAAGAATGCAACACGAAGTACCAGATGCTCTAGCCACATTGTCATCCATGTTGCACCATCCAGATAAAGCTTACATAGATCCACTACAGATACAAATTTGTGATCAAAATGCTTATTGTTTTGCTGTGGAAGAAGAACTTGATGGTGAGCCGTGGTATCATGATATCACAGAATATTTGAAGATAGAAGTGTACCCAGCGCAAGCCACAGGGGACCAGAAAAGGGCTATAAGGTGATTAGCAAATGATTCTTCTTCAGTGGAGGAGTTATATCCATAAGAACACCAGATTTGGGTCTATTGAGATATATAGATGCACAACAAGCTAACACAATTATGGCTGAAGTACATGTAGGAGCTTGCGGACCACATATGAGCGGATATATTTATGCCAAGAAAATTCTGAGAGCAGGATATTATTGGCTCACCATGGAGCGTGATTGCATTAGATATGTGCGGAAATCCAATCAATGTTAGATAGATGGAGATTTGATTCACTCCCCACCCTATCAGCACCGTGGCCATTCGTCGCCCGGGGCATGGATGTCATCGGACCAATAGAGCCCGCAGCATCTAATGGGCACAGATTTATCTTGGTAGCAATTGATTATTTCACTAAATGGGTGGAAGCAAAGACATTTAAAGCAGTGACAAAGAAGGCGGTAGTAGACTTTATGCACACAAATATCATTTGTCTCTTTGGAATTCCTAAGGTGATTATCACAGACAATGGAGCAAATCTGAATAGTTGCCTCGTGGCAGAAGCATGTCAAAAGTTCAAAACCCTGCACTGTAACTCTACACCTTATAGGCCTAAAGCGAATGGAGCAGTTCAGGATGCGAATAAGAATACTACGAAGATTCTTAGGAAAATGGTGGAAGAGTCAAGACAGTGTTATGAAATATTACCATTTGCTCTCATGGGTTATCGTACAACTGTACGTACTTCAATTGGCGCAACACCTTACTCATTGGTGTACGGGATAGAGGTAGTCATACCTGCAGAAATTGAAATACCTTCACTTTGGATCATAGCTAAGGCTGAAATTGATGATGATGAATGGGTAAAAGCTCAGCTAGAACAATTGAGCTTGATTGACGAGAAAAGGCTAGTAGCAGTCTGCCACGAACAGTTATATCAGCGGAGGATGGCCAAAGCATACAACAAGAAAGTACGTCCATAGAAATTCGAAGTTGGACGGTTGGTGCTAAGACGTATTTTGCCTCACTGGGCTGAAGAAAAAGGAAAGTTTGCACCTAATTGGCAAGGGTCGTTCATAGTGTCACAGGCATTGTCCAACAGAGCTTTATATTTAATAGATGTTGAACGAAAATGTTTAGAGACTGCTATCAACTCATATGCAATCAAGAGATATTATGTATGATTCCTTTTTTCAAATATACAATTGTATTTGTCATAATTTTGAAATTGAGATGATGAAGGCATTTTATTCACTATCCAAGCACTTTATCCATTGCTAGCCATTTTGAGCCTTATTATATTACTCTTTCGTATCCCTCTCTCGTAATCAATGTTGAAGTCGAAATGAATGATGAAAAAATAGAAAAGAAAAAATTTGAAAAAAAGGAGAAAAAGAAAAAGAAAAGAAAAAAAGAGAAAGAAAAAAAATTTATACAAACAATCGGGAAACGTCAAATGACAAAGAACCCTTAGGGTTTGAACTACGTTTGACTTGATCCCGAAAGGGTACGCAGGCAGCCTTACTGAGGTTTAGTCACGACATAAATAAAATCCAAAATTCCCCAAATATTGAAACTGGGGCAGAAGTTTTGTTTATAATTCCGAGAGTTGTAAATATTTTGAACCCTCATATAAATTTTGAGCCTTTATACCATTCTTTCTAAAACCCATCCAAAAGCCACATTACAGTCCAAAGAAAGACCTTCTGATTAATTTCAAGAAAATGATGATATAGTAAGAATAAGGAGAAACATGGCATGGACAATACCCGGAGGTTCGGAAACAAAATAAAGAAAAATAAAAATGAGAGAGTCTTATTGGTGAAAACCCTAAACGGGCACCATAAGGCGAATGTGAGATGAGAGAAAATAAAAATGAGAGAGTCTTATTGGTGAAAACCCTAACGGGCACCAAATTAAGACCGCAGCGATTCGATTGGACAGACTGGGTCGGATATTTAAATACATGGCATGGTCAAAGGAATCAGCCGTCATACCTAGATAAGTTCTGTCTTTACTTCAAAATACCCTTACCCCTTAAAATTCATATTTCTGCATTTCATTGATCAAAACCAGTTGCCAGTTGAAAGTTAATTACCAGTTTCTCATATTAAAAGGCGTAATAACATTGGGTCAAAGGAAAAGAGAAAATAAAAAATGGATGGCAATCAAAGCAGAAGGAAAATTAAAGGGAAAGAAACAAAAAGAGAATTGCAAAAGAGAGTGCAAGAGAAAATCGAGAAAATCTGACAATGAACTGCAAAGCAGAATGAAACAAGAAGAGGCAGATGATGGAAGCAGGGACTATAAGAATGCCAGTTGCTAACCATCAATTTGTAACTAATAAGCTTGTTCACTAATTTAGACAGGGACAAAAGATTCAAATTCTCACTAATCACTTTAACGTGAATGTGACCAATGTGGGAGAAAACATAAAAAAAACAGCAATAAAAGAGGGAATCCACATAGAAGGACTCATTCAAATATCAGGAACCTACACAAACAGCAAGGGAGGTATTGTCTTTTCAAAACTCACACCCCAGTTATCAAACTGAGGGAATATTTTTCTGTATTTTTATTTCATGCATCAGGCGCCCACCTGGATAACGAGGGAATATTTTTCTGCATTTTCATTTCATGCATCAGGCGCCCACCTGGATAACGAGGGAATATTTTTCTGCATTTTCATTTCATTCATCATGCGCCCACCTTGATAACAAGGGAATATTTTTCTGCATTTTCATTTCATGCATCAGGCGCCCACCTGGATAACGAGGGAATATTTTTTTGCATTTTCATTTCATGCATCAGGCGCCCACCTGGATAACGAGGGAATATTTTTCTGTATTTTCATTCCATGCATCAGGCGCCCACCTAGATAATGAGGGAATATTTTTCAGCATTTTAATTTCTGTTCAGGCGCCCACCTGTATAATAATTTTTGTTCAGGCGCCCACCTATATAATGAGGGAATACCTTTCAGCATTTTAATTTCTGTTTAGGCGCCCACCTGTATAACGAGGGAATACTTTTCAGCATTTTAATTTCTGTTAAGGCGCCCACCTGTATAACGAGGGAATACTTTTCAGCATTTTAATATCTGTTCAGGTGCCCACCTGTATAACGAGGGAATACTTTTCAGCATTTTAATTTCTGTTCAGGCGCCCACTTGTATAACGAGGGAATACTTTTCAGCATTTTAATTTCTGTTGAGGCGCCCACTTGTATAACAAGGGAATACTTTCCAGCATTTTAATTGTTTTTCTAACAAGAGTAACATTATAACACATAGAAAGGCTCACATTGGGGCAGAGGAAAAGTTTTCTTTGTTTCGTTTTTAAACCGGTATCGACATGGAAGCAAGGAGCATATTTTGAAGTCACACGAAGGGATGGAAGCAGTATATCAGAAACAAGAAATAATCAAAAATCCACAAAAAGAAGGATGCAAATAAAGAGCAACATGTGATATGGAAAAGAAAGGCAATGCAAAGAGACAAGTCATAGATAGGATTCTCTTGTAATTCATAGGATCATAGCTTAGAATAGCTTCTTTATTTTTATTTTTATCCCTGTGTAATAAGGAGTTAGTCACTGATTATAGCAACAACAGCAGCAACAACAAGTCTTGGTAGTTTCAAACTACCAGATCTTCCTGAACTACACTAACTTGATTCCTGTTTAGCCCAGGATATGTAGGCAACCTCTGAAGCAGGGTGCGGTCAAAAGTTTTTCAAAATGCTTCTTACGGAATATGCCAGTGGGCAAAAATCTCTCATTACTGCTCACTTATCTTTGCACTGAAACTCTTCGTGTTCCCGAGCAAAGAGGGGCAGCTGTGAGCACGTGATTTTTGCCCTAAGTAAATAAATTCCAATATAAATATAAAAATAAATACAAAACTAGTTTTTGGGGTGCAATTGTGTGTTTTAATTGAAATACTTGTGTGTTTGTTTTAAAATAAATATGAAATTAAAAAGAATCAATTAGAAAATATCACAAAAATATAAATTTAGAAAAAATCAACAAAAAATACAAAATACCTAAAAAACAAAAGAGAAAATACAAAAATACAATAACAATCTGGGCTATATTACAAAAAGAGAAAAAATAAAATACAAAAGAAAATACAAAAGATAATTAAAATACAAGACAAAATACAAAAATACAATAACAATTTTGGCTATATTATGAAATACATATATATGTGATAAGCCCAAGTATAATAGGCCCAAAAGACCATCCTGATCTGCCCAGGCAGGTAACCAAAACAACGGCGTACTGGCTAATAAAATCTCAGCCGTTGATGAGATCAATCCAACAGATTAGATAAGGCAACGTCATTAAAAATTAAATGACGCCGTATATAAGACCAATCTGGGCCGTCCAAATGAATGATCAGACGGATGGCATTTAATCTCATTAAGAGTTAAATGACACAGTATGATAAAATGATCCTAGCCGTTCAGACTTAAACATCTAACGGATGTAAATCAGCCTCCTACTTAACTGAACGATGCCTTTTTAAAAGAAAAAATCCTGGCCGTTGATCTTAGTTGATCCAAAGGCCAGGTTTACACGAGATCAGGGGAGTATATAAGTGGTCATCTCCGTTCAAATCAATACATACACTCTCATTCGTATACACATTGCTAAACCCTAGCCGCCTCCCCCTTCTACCTTCTTCTTCCTTAGTCTCACATGGAGACTGGCCGGACTGGCGTTAAACCACCATCGTCTCCGGCTCAATGAGCCACCAAACACTTCACCCCTAGCCACCAAACACTACAACCACCATAATATCCCAGTAAACCAAAGATCCCCTCTTTTCTTGAAACTCCGATCGCCGCAACCCTAGCCGACGACCTCAAAACCTATGAACCAGTCTTCGAGCTTAACACCATAAGACCGCCTTGAGGAGATCTTTCACTGAATAAAGGTGGCTGATCTCGAATATTACTAGAACTCGTCGAATATAACAAAAAGGCTCACCGGAACCCTACTCCAGCGAGCACCCAAAAACAACCCTCACCTCAAAACATCTAAGCCAAGCCCCAGACCACCCCTTACCTACCAAAACTCAAACGGAAGCCCCATCGGAAAAAATCCAACAGTCAGAAGACTAAAAGTCTTCGGAACTTCTAAATTCTGGAAATAAAGAAAGAAAGAAAGGAGAAATAAAGAAAGAAAATAAAGAAAGAGAAGAGAAGAGAAAAGAAAGCCCTAAAAAGCTAAGATCTATTTTCCTATTTTCTTTGATTGTTTGATTCTGAAAATGTTTCTCTTTGATATGTTCTTGATGTTCTTGTGAGTTTATCTCTTTTGCATGCTTAAGATCTACCTCTGTTTCATTACACATGCCTAAATCTGTTAAGTGTTCTTAGGTTTCTTAATGTGTATTACGTATGAATCATGGTTAAATACGCTTGTTTATGTGTTTGTTCATCATGCTTTGTCTAAAATCAAGCTTTGATTAATTGGGATTCAACCATTATCAAATTTTTCCTCTGAGTTCAAATTGATTGAAAATTGATTCGCGATTAAAGATATATGTGCAAAATAACATGAATTGGCTATATTTGTAATCTGATTTATTTTGTGAGTCTATTCTGAATCCTGTGATGCTTTTGTGATTTGGGTCATAGTTGTAAAGATTTAGAGGTTAGTTCTGAAAGCTAAAGTATGTGGCTATTTATTGTCACGACCCTAGTTCACCAATCATGAACCTGTCATGACGGCACCCTGTCTTCGCGACTAGGTAAGTCTAACACGATGAGGAATATTGATTCACGTCCAAGCAATGGTCGTAGTCAATATAACTTGGTTTAATAAGTCCAAGATCGATCCCACAGAGAATTAACCTATCAATCACAACTTTCACAACCTCAAAAGTACTTACGAATCAAGTTCCCAAACTTTGAATATATATATGTGTGGTTTCGAACAACTACTTTGCAAGAATTAAAGAATGCTTTAAAAGAAAGAATTGAATGTTGAGTGAAATAATATAGAGAAAGACTAAGGTATTGATTTCCCCTATTGACGGAATCCCTTATCGTTATGCTCATACAAATTGTTAATATATTCTATCAATCATGAACGCTATGTGTATCGTAACCCTCTCCCGAGCAATTACAATAATTTACTAGTGCACTCTCCCGAGCTACCCTAGCTAGCTTTAATTTGAATAGTTCACTTTAGATTGCACCCAAGACTTCGTTATTCCTAATCCCGTCTTTATGCCTAAAATTATAGATTCCTCTAATAACCTAGGTGTGGTGTTGTTCAACAATAAACCTAAATATGCACTCTTTTCCAAGTTATGCACACTAAATAGGCACCGCTAATTGGGACGTCTACCAATTAACTACAATAAGAATGAAGTTGAACAAATAGAAATCTAAGTCACAATTTGTAATCACATAAACGATAAGTTCATCTATCAATAAGTTCCATCAAAACCTTAGAAAAGAATTTAGCTACTCATGCTTGAAGAAACAAGAATAATAATTGAAATCATAATGAATTGCTTGATATAAAATAATAGAAAGAGTTTTGAGAGGAATCTCTCCTACTAAACCTTGCAAAAGTATTGAAGAAATAAAGTACATGCCTCTATGGGGCAAACTAGGAGTTTATATAGACGTTTTGGGGCTTAAAATCTAAGTTAGAGTCCAACTGGGATTACTGCCGCTGGGACTTCCGCGGTTCGTTCGCGGCCGCGAGCGGACCGCGAACAGTCAAACTTCAGAGGGCTTCGTTTTTCGCGGTTCATTCGCGGCCGCGAGTGGACCGCGGATGAACAACACTTCTGTTTCTTTACTGCTTCGTCCAGACCTCTTCACTTTAGCTCTTCTCTTGGCCTTTTCATCAACCTATGACTTCACAATGGCTTTTTAAGGCATCCAATGCATCACATGTACCTGTAAAACACAATCAAACACTAATCAAAGCATTTTGTCCTCATAACAACATTAATCGCATAATAAAGTGTGATTATTTAGGGTATAAATATAGTCAAATTCACCTATTATCAACACCCCATACTTAAACATTTGCTCGTCCTCGAGCAATCTTTAATCACACTTTAGGCCAATTAGCAAAATTTGTCTCCCCCAAATTATGCCACATAAGCTATTATATATGAACAACTTAAGATATGCATAATCTTTTACTTAACCGTAAACTCTCATGCCAGCACATTATTACTTACTCTACTTATTATCATGAACTTGCAAATTTACCTTCTTCCTCTTGAATTACATGCCCTTACCAAATTGATTTAGAGAAGTTCCCACACATTAAAATTTATATACATGGAACTTATGGATATCGGAAAAATTCACTCACTCTCAACAAAGAACATTCATATGCGTACAGACACACCATAGGCTTGCCCCTAGTGTAATACTCCACTAATCGAGTTATTCAATCATAAATCAAGAGGTCTTTAAGGGTTGTAATGTAGGCTACGGGACGGGTAGGATACTTTTGGGTATAGTGACTAGCCTCCCTAAGCACTTTTCTTTTCTTTTTCACAACTTTCCCTTTTAGTTTTCTTTTCTTCCTTATGTCTCCCATAAACATTTATTCACCTTTATTTGCTTTTAATCCCCATTTTTCCTTTGTTGGTGTAACTGGCCTTTTTAGTTTTTCATATATACATTGATATAGCTCTTTTTCTCATTGCTTTGCACACATTTGCATTATTTTGGCCAGTTCACTATTTTCTACCATGCATTCTTGATTTTCCCTTTTCAATTTCCCTTCACCCCACACTTAAACTTTTGCATATTCATTACAATACAAGTGCTTCTAGGAGGTAAAGTAGAACAAAATATAATAATTTTGAAGAACATTCAAGGGTTATCAAAGAATAGGCTTTAAGCTCAAAGGGGTTAACTAAGATATAATGTACGTGTGAATTCATGTCTATTGATATATGGGGTTACACAAAGAAATGCCTCTATCCTTTCTACAACCGAACAACTTCTATTTCGCTTTGCAAACACACAGGGCAAGGTCTAGGCATCATGTACAACACACAATGTAAGTAAAAACCTCACACACACATGGCATGCAACTCATTTGGAATCCGGTTTATCTACAAAGTCCTATCGATGTTCAAGCAAGCATTATTGTGCAATTTAAGGCATATTGAAATTCTACAATCAAGCTTAGAAGATACATTCTCAAGTTCAATTTACGCTTTTGCTAATGTGCATATTCGGGGTTACATGTTGCCCTTTTACCTCTAATCCTAAGAAAGAAAAATCTACCTAAGCCGGTTCAAATAAAAACCCTTGGAAAAGAACCGTGGTCAAAAGAAAAACCAAGGGGGAATGATACATTACCTAAAAAAAAGAAAATAAATGAAAGAAAAATTCCTACGTGGACTACTTCCCTCAAGAGTACTTGTCCTAAATAGTCCGTCATCAGGAAGAGTCCTCTACTCATATTTTTGGATTTTTTTCAAATTTTTTGATTTTTTTGTATTTTTATTATTTTATATTACTTACTACACTAATATATACATCATGTACAAGATAAGTTTCCCACCCCACACTTAAAAATATGTCATGTCCTCATGGCATAAATAAAATGAAAGCACAATAGGGGCAAGAAAACTTACTTGTGACTCACTCGGAGTCGGAGACAGTGGATGGGTCGACATGGCATGCTCTCCCAAGTGCTCTGAACCATGCCATGAACCCGTTCTCTGACCGGGCTTGCCTAGTGGACATGGCATCTAGTTGTGTGTGTAGACCGTCCACTGAAGTGCGCATAGCAGCCACTTCCTCCTCCATTGACCTCAACATAGGTCGTGTGGACTCGGACCTAGACATGCTTGCTCCACGAGGAGCAGGCCTGGAAGGTCCGGCTGAATCCATGGAGTGTCTGGCTCGGGCATCCGGTACAGGATCGTCCTCCTCATCTAAGTCAATGGGTGTTGTGTCTCTTCCAACCCGGATAGTAGCATCTCTAAATGGAGCTTTCGGTTGTAGCTCACCGTCAGTATCAGTAACTGGGGTGTGGTTGAGGAGACACAAGGCAGTGACAAGAGATGGGTAATAGAAACCCTTCGCAGTGAGGGATCCCCTCAAAACCATCTCGTCACTAATAACTCGGGCGATATCAACATCCCGATGTGTTACAAAACACCAAGTCAGAACAGCCCTATTAAAGTTAACATCTGTGGTGTTACTTGAGGGAAAAATACGGTTGCAAATTATGGAGAACCAACACTTGGCAATGTGTGTGAAGCAGTTAGAGTGCAGAGTTTGATTTCTAATCCATACAGGAACACCATCTACACATAAGGCCTCAATTAGCATGTCCCATGTGACACCGGGCCTATCATGGTAATAATCAATATCACTCGTGTGCGGTGGTAGGCGAAGTACCTGCCGAATGGTGGGAATATGAGCATTGACTCGCTTACCTCTGACGAAAACTTGTCTCACCGAGGAATAAGGGGCATTGGCATAGAATTCTCTAACAAGCATCTTGTTCACCTTAGTGGGAGTTTCAAAAAGGAACTCCATCTCTCGCCTCCGAATCTCATCATACATTTTCGGCTTCTCCGAGCGGATAGCTATCCTGTCCACTTCCACCTCTTGAAGCCACTTCTTGTTTGCTTTAGTATGAAATGCATTTTCCGCCCCTTCATCGGCAAACCTAGATTCGTCATAAGTTGGTTGCCTGGATGAGCTAGCACCATGTCTTGGTCTCTTTGGAGCCATGATCCTGTACAATTAAGATAGCCAAAAAGTTTGTAAACCGTTAGTCAGTGGAAGGCTACTCAGACTTCGCCATCCTTGATAATTCACAATTGTTCATCAATTATGTGTAATTCCCTCATACACTTTATCTAACTATTTCACACATGCCCAATTGAGTACCCCACACTTAGTTCTTGGAACACATCTACGAGTACCTCATTGACTTAGACCATCCCCCATAAAATATTCAATAACCAATTTAAGAGTTGGGCATTATGTCTCATAATATTCATTAGTCTATTATGCTCAAGGTAATGTGCCCCAACATGGCTAATCAACCCATATATATGCTAGAACTACTATTGGGTCTCCAAATCATAGAATCAACATCATAAACACAATTGAAAAAAACAACACCCATTCTTTCCAAACATCAAACATATAACAAGGTTCCTTAAAAGAATTTCATGGAAAAATTAAATGTACAATGAGAAACCAAGCAATGTTCATGAATGGACCCAAAACTAACACTAACTAAATATTTATACAAAATAAACAATCAAAAACTAAAAAAAATAGAACAAAATAAAAGAGAAAAGTAGAGAAACTTACAAGTTATAGCAATGGAGAAGTAGGGTGGGAGAAGGGGATGATTTGGAGAAGAGGGGGTTGGGGATTTTTAGAGAGAAGGGAGAGGAAAAAAAATTAGAGAGAGAGAGTTTTTAGGGGGGAGGGGCGGCTGAATGAGGGTTTGGGAAAGGGGGGTAAGTTATTTTAGGGTTTAAAAGGGGGGAGGGAAAAAGAAAAATAAAAAAAACTTTAAATTTTTGCCGACCGCGGAACTGACCGCGACTGTTCGCGGTTCGTTCGCGGCCGCGGATGGACCGCGAACAGTCGAGATTCAAAGAGGTCAGTTCTCCGTGGTTGGTTCGCGACCGCCAATGGACCGCGAACAGAGAAAGTTCAGAAAGGGCATTTTTCCGCGGTTCATCCGCGGTCCGCGGGTGGACCGCGGACAGTGCTCCTTTCTGAAAAAAACTTCGATTGTTCAGCAAAAAAATTTTTTGTTTTTCTTATATTCCTTTATTACTAAGATTAAATTACTTACAACATGTTCGTGGGTTGCCTCCCACGTAGCGCCTGAGTTAACGTCGCGGCACGACTCAACTTAGCGCATTTTACGGCTCGCTGGACCTTTGAGGTTCATCCAACCGCAATTCTATCTTGTCCTCCATGTCATCCAGGCCTATGTATTGTTTCAACCGCTGTCCGTTTACCTTGAAAGTACGTGATCCATCCATAGTTTGAATTTCCACGGCTCCTGACTCAAATGCCTCAATTACCTTGAAGGGTCCTGACCACCTTGATTTCAATTTACCTGGAAACAGTCGTAATCTTGAATTGTATAGTAGTACCTTGTCCCCGTTTTTGAAGGTACGCTCAACGATATTTTGATCATGGATCCGCTTCATCCTCTCTTTATACAATCTTGTATTTTCGAATGCTAGATACCGAAATTCTTCTAACTCATGCAATCCAGTCAACCTTGCCTTACCTGCTTCATCCAAGTTGAGATTCAATTGTTTCAGTGCCCACCACGCTTTATGTTCTAATTCAACCGGTAAGTGACAAGCTTTTCCGAACACCAATTTGTAAGGAGACATGCCAATGGGTTGTTTTGAATGTTGTTCTATATGCCCATAGTGCGTCATCAAGCTTCCTGGACCAGTCGGTTCTTGTGGCGTTCACTGTTTTGGTCAATACACTTTTAATCTCCCTGTTGGAGACCTCAACTTGTCCGCTAGTTTGCGGGTGATATGGAGTGGCCACCCTGTGTTTAACATCATACTTGGCCAATAATTTCTCAAAAGCTCGGTCTCAAAAGTGTGTGCCCCCGTCTCTAATGATGGCCCTTGGAGTCCCAAACCGGGTGAAAATATTCTTCTTCAAAAATCCCACTACCACCTTAGCATCATTGGTGGGTAGTGCTGCAGCTTCCACCCATTTGGACACGTAGTCAACAGCAACAAGTATGTACTTATTGCCGTATGAGCTGATGAAGGGCCCCATGAAATCTATTCCCCAGACATCGAATACTTCCACTTGCTGGATTGGATTCATAGGCATCTCATGACGCCGAGAGATGTTCCCAGTGTGTTGACATTCGTTGCAACCTTTGACCCACAAGTGTGCATCCTTAAATACTGTCGGCCAATAGAAACCGGCCTCGAGTATTTTGGCAGCTGTACGTATTCCTCCAAAGTGCCCGCCATATGCTGAAGCGTGACATGCCTGCAAAACAGAAGATTGTTCTATCTCGGGGACGCATCTCCGGAGCATGTTATCAAGACATATCCTAAACAAGTATGGTTCATCCCAATAATAATACTGACTTTCACGAAAAAATCTTTTCCTCTAGACCGATGATAGGTCATAAGGAACAATGCCACTGGCTAGATAATTGGCATAGTCAGTATACCATGGAGCTTCCAGGAGAGTGGTGGTGAGCAATTGCTCATCTGGAAAGGTTTCCGGAATTTCCCCACTCTCTTTGACAAGTTCAGCTCCTTCAAGTCTTGACAAATGGTTAGCTACTTGATTCTCAGTGCCTTTTCTATCTCTGATTTCGAGGTCGAACTCTTGGAGAAGCAACACCCAACGAATTAGGTGTGGCTTAGAGTCCTTTTTATCAATTAGATATCTTAAAGTTGCATGGTCTGTGTATACGATTACCTTTGATCCTATGAGATAGGACCGAAATTTGTCGAATGCAAACACAACCGCTAGCATCTCCTTTTCCGTCACTGTGTAGTTTAGCTGTGCTCCACTCGGAGTTCTGCTTGCATAGTATATTGGATGCATCAGCTTCTCTTTCCTCTGGCCCAGTACTGCCCCCACTGCATAATCACTTGCATCGCACATTAACTCAAACGGTTGCTCGCAGTCTGGGGCAATGATGATGGGTGTTGTGACCAGCCTCTTTTTCAGTTCCTCAAAAGCAATCCTGCATTCGTCAGTAAAAACAAAAGAATGATCTTTCTCAAGTAAATTACAGAGAGGGTTTGATATTTTGGAGAAGTCTTTAATGAACCTCCGGTAAAAACCGGCGTGTCAAAGAAAGCTTCTTATGGCCCTGACGGATGTTGGTGGAGGCAACTTTGCAATGATGTCGACTTTAGCACGGTCCACCTCAATGCCTTTGCTTGAAACCATGTGCCCAAGTACTATACCTTCTTGAACCATAAAGTGGCACTTCTCCCAGTTTAGTACTAAGTTTGTTTCCATGCATCTTTGTAATACTCTATTCAGATTGGCCAGGCATTCGTCGAATGAATTTCCAACCACCGAGAAATCATCCATGAACACTTCCATAATGTCTTCCACCATGTCGGTGAAAATAGCCATCATGCACCGTTGGAACGTGGCAGGTGCATTGCATAGTCCGAATGGCATCTTCCTGAAGGCGAAGACACCATAAGGGCATGTGAAAGAGGTCTTCTCTCTATCTTCGGGGGCTATGGAGATTTGATTGTACCCCGAGTATCCATCTAGAAAGAAAAAGTGAGATCTCCCTGCCAACCTGTCAAGCATTTGATCAATGAAGGGAAGTGGGAAGTGATCCTTGTGAGTGGCTAGATTCAACTTCCTGTAGTCCATGCATATTCTCCATCCGGTGACGGTTCTTGTTGAGATCAGTTCATTGTTTTCGCATTTCACCACCGTCATGCCTCCTTTCTTAGGCACACATTGGACCGGACTCACCCAGCTGCTGTCTGAGATTGGGAAGATGATTCCCGCATCTAGCCACTTTATTACTTCCTTCTTCACCACTTCCTTCATGTTGGGGTTCAGCCTTCTTTGATGTTCCCTGGAAGGTTTGTGTCCATCTTTCAGGAGAATTTTATGCATACAATAGGCTGGGCTGATCCCTTTTATGTCTGCCATGGTCCACCCGATGGCAGTCTTGCATTCCTTGAGTACCTGTATAAGCTTTTGGGCCTGCACATCTTACAAACTTGATGAGATAATAACAGGTAATGTGGAGTTAGGGCCTAAATACTCATACCTGAGGTGTGATGGTAGTGGTTTAAGTTCAAGCTTCGGTGGCTCTTCTATGGATGGCTTTGCTGGTGGGTTTTCTCTTTTTCTTAGGTGTAGGGGTTCGAATTCGATCTCTCGCTTCCAAAATCCCTTGCCTTCCAAAGATAATACCCATTCGGCCAAACTTTCACCATTTACCTCTTCCATGTTCATCAGGCATGCTTGCAGTGGATCTTCGATAGTCAATTCTGCATCGTCGGTTTCCACTATCACATCAACCGCATCAACTAGAGAGCAATTTGCGAACTCACTAGGGCGCCTCATGGATTTTTGCACATTGAAGATGATCTCCTCATCATTCAACCTCATCTTGAGTTCCCCGGTTTCACAATCAATTATGGCTCTCCCAGTGGCTAGGAATGGTCTTCCCATGATTAGGGGAATTTCTTCGTCGACCCTGCAATCAAGGATTACAAAATCGGCGGGAAACACGAACTTCCCAACCTGGATTAGCACATCATCTATAATGCCAAATAGACGCTTAACCGTCCTGTCAGCAAGCTGTAAAAGCATAGAGGTGGGTCTGGCTCTCCCAATACCTAACCTCTTATAGACAACTAAGGGCATGAGATTAATGCTTGCACCCAAATCACATAAAGCCTTAGCAAAGGCATAATTCCCTATAGTGCATGGGATGGTGAAACTACCTGGATCAGATAGCTTTTCAGCAATGGGTCTAGAGACCACTGCACTACAAGTCTGTGTGAGTGTAACTGTGGCCAAGTCTTGGAAATCAAATTTCCGCGACATTTAATCCTTCATCATCTTAGCATAACCAGGCATTTATTTTAAAGCTTCAATTAATGGGATGTTTACCTGGATTTGCTTGAGCATGTCGAAGAACTTTTTGTATTGTTCATCTTTTTGGTGTTTGGCCAGCCTTTGGGGGAATGATGGTGGAGGCCTCTTCTTCCCGGTGACTTGGGATTTATCTTTGTCTACCACTCTCTCATCAATTTGTTGTTCTACATTTTCCGTTACTTTCTCCGTTCCCTGTTGTGCTTCTTTATTTTCAGCAATTGGCTGGATTGTGACTTTTGTCAACCCAGTGGATTCATCTGGTTCAATGGGCAATGGAGTAGGTGTCTCAGCCTGTCTGTCAATTTTTTCACTTTCATTCTCCGCATCAAGATCTCTACCGCTTCTCAGAGTCACTGCCATTATTTGCTTTGGGATTTGGTCCTTTGGGTTCGTTTGTGTATCTGCAGGTAATGTCCCTTGAGGACGATTGTTAAGTGACATAGCAATCTGCCCCATCTGCACTTCCATATTTTTGATCGCTGCATCATGCGCATCTATTCTTTCATTGGTCTTAGCATTTGACCCAATTACCTGCTTCATCATAGCTTCCAACTTTGCAAACCCATCGTCATGCCTGCCCCCATGTGGTGGTGGGGGTGGATGATATCCCTGCTGCTGATTGCCGAAATTCTGAGGTCTAGGATATGGAGCCATGTTGTGTGGTGGCCTCATACCTGCTGCATTGAATTGTGGATGGGGAGGTCCGTATTGCATTGGAGCCTGTTGGCCCCAGTTTTGATTACCTTGTCGCTGTCCTCCATAGTTAGCCACATAGTTCATATCCTCATGTTGGTGATGATGTTCTTGGTCTGCAGCCCATGGATTACCTATGGGTTGGCTAATGCAAGATGTGCATAAACCACCATTGGTAGTATCTACAATGTGAACTTGCTGCTTAACCCATGATTCTTCCACCTTCTTTGTCAGGATGCTCATTTGTGTCAATAAAGTTGCCACGTTCTCCTCCAGAGTGTTGGATGGATCCAGAGGTACAAAGTGTACTACTGGTGTGATAGGAGCATTCTTGGACGTCCACCCGGAATTTTGAGCCATCTTGTCTAGCAAATTTTGGCCCTCTCTCCAAGTCTTGCTCGGAAAAGCCCCACCTGCTGAAGCATCTACAATATTCTTCATACTGTCTGAAAGTCCCATGTAGAACCTTTGACCCAACATCTGTTCGGGAATCCCATGGTGAGGACACATAACAAGCATGCCTTTGAATCTCCCCCAAGTTTCATGTAGTGTTTCCAATGGTTTTTGTTTGAAGCTCACAATCTCATCAATTTGTTGAGCTGTTTTGTTGGGTGGATGAAACTTGTTGTGGAATTGTTTGACTAACTCATCCCAAGTTGCAATGGAGTTTATTGGGAGTGAGTTTAGCCATATCTGTGCTGCTCATGTAACTGAGAATGGAAAAAGTAGTAATCTGATAGCTTTCGGAGTTACATTCGGTTGCCTTTGTGTTTTGCATATTGATAGAAAGTTTTTGAGATGCTGCTGTGGATCGTCAACCTGAGACCCAGAGAATAATCCCTTGTTTTGCAACAAGTGAAGCATGTTGTTGGTAATCTGGAAAGACTCAGCTTGAATTGCTGGCACAACGATGGCAGTTGCCAAATTATCCGCTGTGGGTTGTGCCCAGTCGAACAATGCACCTTCCTGTGCCTCATGTGCCTCTTGCATGTTTAGCCCGACTTGCTGGTTTTGAGCGTTCATGTCACCCATGTCGAAGTCTAGTTTGATTGGTTGTTGAGATTGTTGAATTTGTTTGATGGCTTTGTTACGTGCCCGGGAAAGTTTGCTCGGGGTCTGAGAGTCCTTCAATTAGTTCTCGAGTCCTTGCAGATTTTCTAGGCATGCACCTGAATACCCAAATCAACAAACGTCAAAATATTCAATGTAGAGTGTAGAAAGAACCTGAATACACAAGAATCTTGAAGTTCGGCAATGGCAATTGATAATTCCGTTAATTCCCCGGCAACGGCGCCAAAATTGATTCACGTCCAAGCAACGGTCGTAGTCAATATAACTTGGTTTAATAAGTCCAAGATCGATCCCACAGAGAATGAACCTATCAATCACAACTTTCACAACCTCAAAAGTACTTACGAATCAAGTTCCCAAACTTTGAATATATATATGTGTGGTTTCGAACAACTACTTTGCAAGAATTAAAGAATGCTTTAAAAGAAAGAATTGAATGTTGAATGAAATAATATAGAGAAAGACTAAGGTATTGATTTCCCCTATTGACGGAATCCCTTATCGTTATGCTCATACAAATTGTTAATATATTCTATCAATCATGAACGCTATGTGTATCGTAACCCTCTCCCGAGCAATTACAATAATTTACTAGTGCACTCTCCCGAGCTACCCTAGCTAGCTTTAATTTGAATAGTTCACTTTAGATTGCACCCAAGACTTCGTTATTCCTAACCCCGTATTTACGCCTAAAATTATAGATTCCTCTAATAACCTAGGTGTGGTGTTGTTCAACAATTAACCTAAATATGCACTCTTTTCCAAGTTATGCACACTAAATAGGCACCGCTAATTGGGACGTCTACCAATTAACTACAATAAGAATGAAGTTGAACAAACAGAAATCTAAGTCACAATTTGTAATCACATAAACGATAAGTTCATCTATCAATAAGTTCCATCAAAACCTTAGAAAAGAATTTAGTTACTCATGCTTGAAGAAACAAGAATAGTAATTGAAATCATAAAGAATTGCTTGATATAAAATAATAGAAAGAGTTTTGAGAGGAATCTCTCCTACTAAACCTTGCAAAAGTATTGAAGAAATAAAGTACATGCCTCTATGGGGCAAACTAGGAGTTTATATAGAAGTTTTGGGGCTTAAAATCTAAGTTAGAGTCCAACTGGGATTACTGCCGCTGGGACTTCCGCGGTTCGTTCGCGGCCGCGAGCGGACCGCGAACAGTCAAACTTCAGAGGGCTTCGTTTTTTGCGGTTCATCCACGGCCGCGAGTGGACCGCGGATGAACAGCACTTCTGTTTCTTTACTACTTCGTCCAGACCTCTTCACTTTAGCTCTTCTCTTGGCCTTTTCATCAACCTATGACTTCACAATGGCTTTTTAAGGCATCCAATGCATCACATGTACCTGTAAAACACAATCAAACACTAATCAAAGCATTTTGTCCTCATAACAACATTAATCTCATAATAAAGTGTGATTATTTAGGGTATAATTATAGTCAAATTCACCTATTATCAAATATACAATTTCATGAATAAAAGATAAGATAACAACGGAATAATATAAATGAAATGTAATAAGTTTCGCCTGGCACATACAATTCGCCAAATACCACTAGGCAACATACTACCAAGACCCGGAAACCCACGGGCAACACAGACTAAGAGAAGAGTACAACTGTGGCTCTATACATCAAGAGTGTCTAAAAAACGAGAATAAGGGAAAATAACTGCTATCACTAATGAGAATAGAAGGAGACTATCCGGATCCTCGGACGTAGCAAATCGTACCTCAAATCTCCTGAAGTGCTACCTGGATCACTGATAATGCGATCGACCAGAAGTACCTGGATCTGCACATGAAAAACATGCACGGGAAGGGCATGAGTACACCACGGCGGTACTCGGTAAGTACCAAGCCTAACCTCGGTTAGGTAGTGACGAGGAAAGGTCAGGGACCTACTAAGACACAATAACACACTGATAATAACAATAACAAGCAGTTTAAATAACAATGAGTCTGAAATAACAACAATAAAGTAATTTCTGCAACTGTCTACAATTATGCTACAACAAGTAACAACACAACATAAATTCAATTCAGCAAGTCCAGGATCTACGGGAATTGAACCCGCAGTCCCCCTCTATATCCAACAACTCAGGATCTCGGGGAATGGAACTCGCAGTCCCTACATCAGTGTCTTTGGGTCTCCGGGAATCGAACCCGCAGCCCTAGGATCTTCTGGAATTGAACCCGCAATTCGTATCTCAATACTCAGGATCTCCGGGAATCGAAACCGCAGTTCGTGTCTCAATAGCTCAGGATCTCCGGGAATCGAACCCGCAACCCATGGATCTCCGGGAATCGAACCGGCAGTCCACAAACACAAACAATGAAAAGGAAAGCATAGAGAAATATGATATGCATAACTACAATTACACCAAAGCCAGTATCAACAAATATCAAGAAGTTCAAATAAGACAATTAAGCACTTAGACAGATAAATCCTATCTAACCATGCTTTTCTAACGAATATCATGTAAATGTCATAATTTAATCGGCTAAGAACAGAAATATCACGACTTGAACAATTTAAGTAAGGTCAGTTCCAACAATCTGCGTATGTACACGCCCGTCACCTCACGTACAAGGAATTTAAATTAACACATAATATCCTAGGGGAGAAGGTTCCCCCACACAAGGTTAGACAAGCCACTTACCTCGATTCCGGTATGAAACCATTAAGAGAAAACTCTCTTGCCATGAGTATCTGCCTCCACGAGTGTAGAATCTGATAAAAATCAATAGAAATACATCAAAATAGGCCAATTGGGCATTATCCAATCGAAAAATTCGAATTACACCAAAAACCACAAAGTTGCCAAAACCCGACTTTCGGTACGCTTCTCGAAAAATTACGAAAGTTATATACTCGAGTTCCTTATCTCAACACGAGTCTATGCATATAAAATTTACCAAAATCGGACTCCATTTTCCCATTCAAATCGACGATTTACCATAATTTAAGCCTAGGGCTAAATTCCCCCATTAATCTTCTATTAACAGTGAAATAATCAAAGATTCCATGATAAAATAACGTAATTAGGCCAAAAAACTTACCTCCGATGAATACCCGATGAATTCCCAGCAATTTCACGTGAGTTTCACTCTCTAAGACTCAAAACACGTGTTTTTGTGTATGAAACCTGCAACTGAACTGTTCTGGAATTTAATTCACTGCCAGTCCAATTAACCCTACATGCTCGCATTACTATTCACGCATTCGCGATGCACAAATCGATCTCCTCTACGCGAACGCGACGCCTCACCCGCGTTCACGATGAACAATATATCAACCGGCCAAATTTTCTTCTACGCGAACGCGTGACCTGAGATGCGAACGCGATGCTTCACTTCTTTCTTCTACGCGAACGCGTAGCCTACGATGCAAACGCGATGACCAATCCCGCCTTGCATACGCGAACATGGCCAGAGCCACGCGAACGGGAAGGCTTAAAGTCCTGCACAGAATCTGCAATTTTTCTGGAGATTTTCTAAGTTCCAAATGCCCAGATGATGGTCCGAATTCACCCCAAGGCCCCTGCGACCCCAACAAAAACCACCAACATACTCCAAAAGATGATATAAACCTGTTCCAATCATAAAAACATGCCCTTAAACACAGAAATCATTGAATCAAAGCGGATTCAAGCCTAAGTTTCCTCCAAAACTTCCGAAACCTACATGCTATCGAAAACCCGACCAAACGACGTCCAAATGACCTAAAAATTTGCAGACATATCCAAAATCACATAACGAAGCTGCTACAACTGTCAAAATTTTATTCCGACGTCCGGATCAAAATCTCACCTATCGATCGGATTTCCAAAAATTTCAAACTTCGGCATTTCAAGCCTAATTGAGCTACAGACCTCCAAAATACATTCCGAACGCGCTCCCAACCCCGAAATCACCTAACGGAGCTAATGGAATCATCGGATTTTCGTTCTGAGGTCGTCTTAACACTGTTCCGAACACGGGCCATTTTTCAACTATAAGGCTCTCATTTAGGGACTAAGTGTCCCAAAACACTCCAAATTCTAAAACCGAACCTCCTGGCAAACCAAATTAGCATAAATGAACTTAGGGGAACAGTTAAATTGGGGATCGGGGCATAAATTTCAAAAATGACCGGTCGGATCGTTACATCTTCCAGCACTTAAAAGATTCGTTCGTACTCGAACGAGCATAGAGAACATACCTGGAGTGGTAAAGAGATAAGGGTACTAGTTGCGTATATCCTGCTCGGTCTCCCAAGTCACCTCCTTGGCCGGCTGACCCCGCCACTGACCTTTACTGAAGCGATGTTCTTTGACCTTAGCTTCCTGATTTGCTTGTCCAGAATGGCCACTAGCTCCTCAACATAAGACAGATCCTCGTCTAGCTGAACAGAAGTGAAATCCAACATGTGCGATGGGTCACCATGGTATCTCCAGAGCATAGAGACATGAAATACGGGATGGACTCCGGCTAGGCTGGGAGGTAAGGACAACTCATAAGCAACCTCCCCAACACCCCTTAGAATCTCAAAAGGACCAATGAATCTAGGACTCAGCTTCCCATTCTTCCCAAACCTCATAACGCCGTTCATGGGCGAGACCCGAAGCAGAACCCGCTCGCCAACCATAAAAGCCATATCGCGGACCTTCTTATCCCCATAACTCTTCTGTCTAGACTGGGCTGGTCGAAGTCTATCCTGAATCACCTTGACCTTGTCCATTGCATCCTGGACCATCTCAGTACCTAGTAGTCTGACCTTGCCTGCCTCGAACCAACCCACGGGAGACTTGCACCTCCTACCATATAGAGCCTCACACGGTGCCATCTGAATACTGGACTGGTAACTGTTTTTATAAGCAAACTCCGCCAGTGGCAAGAAGTGATCCCATGAACCTCCAAACTCAATCACGCACGCACGGAGCATATCCTCCAAAATCCGAATAGTGCGCTCGGACTGCCCATCAGTCTGGGGGTGAAATGCTGTGCTCAGCTCCACCCGAGTACCTAACTCCTACTGCATGGCTCTCCAGAATCATGAAGTGAACTGAGTGCCTCTATCTGAAATGATGGAAACTGGGATACCATGTAGCCGAACTATCTCCCTGATGTAGATCTCCGCCAGTCGCTCCGATGAATAAGTAGTGCTTAGCGGTATGAAATGGGTAGACTTGGTCAGCCGATCCACAATGACCCAAATGGAATCAAACTTCCTCACAGTCTGTGGAAGCCTAGATACAAAGTCCATGGTGATGCATTCCCATTTCCACTCTGGAATCTCAATCTGCTGCATTAACCCACCTGGATGCTGATACTCATACTTCACCTGTTGTGAGTTAAGGAATCTAGAAACATAATCAACTATATCCCTCTTCATCTGCCTCCAGCAGTAATGTTGTCTCAAGTCCTGATACATTTTCGCTGCACCCGGATGGATGGAATACCGCGAGCTATGGGCCTCTACTAGAATCAGCTCTCGAAGATCAACTACATTGGGCACACAAATACCCCCGTGCATCCTCATAACTCCATCATCCCCAATGGTAACATCTCGAGCAACCCCACGCCGAACTCTATCCTGGAGGACAAGCAAATGAGGGTCGTCGAACTGACACTCCCTGATGCGATCAAATAAAGAAGACCGAGAAACCACACAGGCCAAAACCCGGCTGGGCTCCAAAAGATCTAGTCTAACAAACTGCCTGGCTAAAGCCTGAACATCCATCACCATAGGTCTCTCTGAAGCTGGTAGATATGCCAAACTCCCCAAACTCTCTGCCCGGTGACTCAAGGCATCGGCAACTACATTGGCCTTGCCCGGATGATATAGTATAGTGATATCATAGTCCTTCAACAGCTCCAATCATCTCCTCTAACGCATGTTCATGTCCTTCTGCTTAAGCAAGTGCTGCAAGCTCCGATGATCAGTGTAGATCTCACAAGGAACCCCATACAAGTTATGACGCCAAATCTTCAAGGCGTGAACAATGGCAGCTAGCTCCAAATTTTGAATAGGGTAGTTCTTTTCATGTACGTTCAGCTGTCTAGACGCGTAAGCAATTACCCTACCATCCTGCATCACTACCGCATTGAGTCCAACTCGTGAGGCATCACAATATACTGTACAGGACCCCGAATCTATAAGCAACATCAAGATAAGGGCCGAAGTCAAAGCTGTCTTGAGCTTCTGAAAGCTCGTCTCACACTCCTCGCTCCACTAAAAAGGGGCACCCTTTTGGGTCAATCTGGTCATAGGTGGTGCGATCGAAGAGAACCCCTCTACGAAGCGACGGTAATAACCCGCCAAGCCAAGGAAACTGCGAATCTCAGTAGCTGAGGAGGGTCTGGGCCAACACTGTACAGCCTCCACCTTCCTCGGATCCACTCGAATACCATCGCTCAATACCACGTGGCCTAGAAATGCCACTGAGCTCAACCAAAATTCACATTTAGAGAACTTTGCATATAATTGCTTCTCCCTCAAATCTGAAGCACTATTCTCAAATTCTGCTCGTGCTCATCCCGACTTAGGGAATATACTAGAATATCATCAACAAAAACAATCACGAACGAGTCCAGGTATGGCCCGAACACACTGTGCATCAAATGCATAAAGGCTGCTGGGGCATTAGTCAGCCCAAAAGGCATCACGAGGAACTCATAGTGACCATAACGAGTCCTGAAGGCAGTCTTCGGGATATCTGACTCCCGAATCTTCAGCTGATGATAACCAGAGCACAAATCAATTTTGGAGAACACCTGTGCGCCCTATAGTTGGTCAAATAAATCATCTACATGGAAAATGATACCGGTTCTTCACTGTAACTTTGTTCAACTAACGATAGTCAATACACATACGCATAGAACCGCCCTTTTTCTTCACAAACAACACAGGAGCACCCCATGGCGAAACACTAGGTCGAATAAACCCTTACCCAATAACTCCCGTAACTGATCCTTCAATTTCTTCAACTCAGGAGGAGACATACAGTACGGTGGAATAGAGATGGGCTGAGTGCTCAGAAATAAGTCAATACAAAAATTAATATCTCTGTCGGGCGGCATGCCCTGGAGATCAGCTAGAAACACAGCAGAGAAATCACGTACCACTGGAATGGAATCAATAGAAATAGTGTCAATATTGACATCCCGCACATAAGCTAGATAAGCAGCACACCCCTTCTCAACCATACACTGAGCTTTGCGAAAGTAAATAACACGACTGGGGGTGTGATCTAGAGTACCACCCTACTCAATATGTGGAATGCCTGGCACAGCCAGCGTCACAGTCTTGGCATGATAATCAAGAATGTCATAATGGGGCGACAACCAGTCCATGCCCAGAATAATATCAATATCGACCATCCCGAGCAAGAATAGATCCGCTCTGGTCTCAAAACCAAAATGGTAACCAAACACAACCGATACGCACCGTTCATAGCCAAAGAATCTCCCACCGAACTAGAAACATAAATGGGGGAACTCAAAGAATCTCGAGGCACACCCAAATGCGAAGCAAAATAAGATGACACATATGAAAATGTTGAACCGGGATCGAATAGAACCGATGCCTCTCATTGACTAACAAATATAATACATGTGATAAAAGAATCAGAAGCAACAGCTGCAACGCGATCAGGAATAGCATAACATCTGGCCTGACCCCTCTATCGAGGGTGGCCTCTAGCACCCTGATCCCTACCCCTGGCTAGCTGGGTAGGTAGAGTGGCAGCTAGGGCTGGAATGATGGCCTGCTGGCCCTGTGAACCACGCTGAAGCTGCGAAGTTTGTGGAGGTGCTCCTCTCATATGCCTAGGGCACTCCCTAACAAGATGGCGAGCATCCCCGTACTCAAAACAAGCTCTGGGAGGACGCGGTGGCTGTGACTGACCAGCCTCGCCCCCACTAGTTTGACCCCTGGAGGTACCCCGCGCAGGAGGCATGCTGGAAACTGGGGGAGCATAATAAGGCTCATGAGGTGCTGGAAGAGCTGGAGTACTACCGGCTGCTGGCAATGCTGAATGAACTGGATGACCGGAATCACCCCTGCCAAAACAATTGGCTGCTGAAGTGCGGGCACTAGAGAAATGGCCCGACTCACGAGACCTCTTGGCCTCCCTCTATCCCCGCTCTCTAGGGAGAATACTCTCAATCCTCCTGGCAATGCTCACCGCCTGCTGATATAGTATATCTGTCTCTAATTCCCTAGCCATGCTGGACCGGATCGGCGGAATAAGGCCCTCAATAAATCTCCGCACTCTCTCCCAGACTGTGCCTAACAAGGCCGATGCATGCTTGGCTAGACGGGTGAAACTAATAGCATACTCCGATACTGTCATGGAGCCTTGACGCAACCGCTCATATTCCGATCACCAAGAATCCCTAAGGATCTGTAGAACAAACTCCCTCAAAAACATATCAGAAAACTGCGTCCAGGTCAATGAAACAGACTTATCTGGACTATCCAACTCATACGTGCGCCACCAATCATAAGCGGCCCCACGAAGCTGAAAAGTAGTGAAGGAAACCCCGCCGGTCTCCACTATCCCCATGGTACGAAGGATACGATGACATTCCTCTAGAAACCCCAATGCATCATCTGTAGCCAAACCACTGAACACTGGAGGATCATATTTCTTGAACCTCTCTAATCTACGCTGCTCGTCCTCGGAGGCAGGTGGCCCACCTCCGGGTTGTACTGGGGCGGCAGGAGCCATAATAATAATCTCTCGAACCTGCTCCACGGGCACTCGCTGCTCACGTGTAGCGGTTGCGGGAGTTTGGGCCCCACCTCCGGCCTGGGATGTAGCTGCGGTGAGAGAAAGTAACACTGCCTGAGTTGAAGTATTATACATGCTCGAGAACTCGGCCAGGGTCTCTTGGAGTGCTGGAGTACTAGCAGTTGTAGTCGGTATATCAGGTGCCTGCGCTCCAACCTGATCCACCGGTGGTGCCTCAGCGGGCGCGCGCGCGGGTGTTGTGGCTACACCTCGGGCGTATCCCCGTCCTCTACCACGGCCCCGGCCTCTGGTAGCGGTAGCAGGGGCACGTGTGCCTGATCCTCGTGAGTAGCACGTGTTCTCACCATCTGTGAGAGAATAGAAAGCAGAAGTTTAGATTTGGTGCCAAAAATGTCGCACAACAAGGAATCCAAAAGAAATGAAGAGTTTCCTAAACAGTTACATAGCCCCTCATAGATAAATACATACGTCTCTGTATCGATCAGCGAGACTCTAAGTAATCGGTATGTGTCCCGTGACTCCTATTAACCTAGAGTACTAATACAAACTTGTGATGACCCTAGTTCACCAATCGTGAACTTGTCATGATGGCACCCAGTCTTCGCGACTAGGTAAGCCTAACACGATGCGGAATATACAATTTCATGAATAAAAGATAAGATAATAGAGGAATAATATAAATGAAATATAATAAGTGCCGCTCGGCACATACACTTCACCAAATACCACTAGGAAACATACTACCAAGACCCGGAAACCAATGGGCAACACAGACTAAGAGAAATGTACAACTGTGGCTCTATACATCAAGAATGTCTAAACAACGAGAATAAGGGAAAATAACTGCTATCACTAATAAGAATAGAAGGAGACTGTCTGGATCCGCGGACGTGGCAGATCGTACCTCAAGTCTCCTGAAGTGCTGCTAGATCACCTGAAATGTGCCTGACCTGGTTTACCTGGATCTGCATAACAAAAGTGTGTAGAAGAGTAGTATGAGTGTACCACGACGGTACTCAGTAAGTGCCAAGCCTAACATCGATAGAGTAGTGACGAGGAAGATCAGGGCCCTACCACGAAACAATTACACAATGATAATAACAATAATAAGCAGTTTAAATAAGAATGAGTCTGAAATAACAACAATAAAGTAATTACTGCAACCGTCTACAATTAAGCTACAATAAGTAACCAACACAACATAAATTCAATTCAGCAAGTCCATGATCTACGAGAATTGAACCCGCGGTCCCTCTCTATATCCAACAACTCAGGATCTCCGGGAATTGAACCTGCAGTCCCTACATCAGTGTATCTCGGTCTCTAGGAATCGAATTTGCAGCCCTAGGATCTCCGGGAATTGAACCCGCAGTACATACCTCAATATCTCAGAATCTCCGGGAATCGAACTTGCAGTCCGTGTCTCAATAGCTCAGGATCTCCGGGAATCAAACCCCCAGTCCGTATCTCAATATCTCAATAAAATCCGAGTCTCCGGGAATCAAACCCGCAACACTTGATCTGCGGGAATCGAACCCGCAGTCCACCAACAAAAACAATAAAAAGGAAAGCACAGAGAAATATTATATGCATAACTACAATTACACCAAAGCCAGTATCAACAAATATCAAGAAGTTCAAGTAAGACAATTAAGCACTTCGACAGATAAATCCTATCTAACCATGCTTTTCTAATGAATATCAGGTAAATGTCATAATTTAATCAGCTAAGAACATAAATATCATGAATTGAACAATTTAAGTAAGGTGAGTTCCAACAATCTGTGCATGTACACGTCCGTCACCTCGCGTACAAGGCATTTAAATTAACATATAATATCCTAGGGGAGAAAGTTCCCCCACACGAGGTTAGACAAGCCACTTACCTCGATTCCGGTATGAAACCTTTAAGAGATAACTCTCTTGCCACGAGTATCGGCCTCCACAGGTGTGGAATCTGATAAAAATCAATAGAAATACATCAAAATAGGCCAATTGGGCATTAGCCAATCGAAATAATTCGAATTATACCAAAGACCACAAAGTTGCCAAAACCCGACTTTTTGTACGCTTCTCAAAAAATTACGAAAGTTACATACTCGGGTTCCTTATCTCAACACGAGTCTATGCATATAAAATTTACCAAAATCAGACTCAGTTGGCCCATTCAAATCGACGATTTACCACAATTTTGGCCTAGGGCTAAAATCCCCCATTAATCTTCCTTTAACACTGAAATACTCGAAGATTCCATGACAAAATAACATAATTAGGCCATAAACCTTACTCCGATGAATACCCGATGAATTCCTAGCAATTTCCTCTGTGTTTCTCTCTCTATGACTCAAAAATGGTGTTTTTGTGTATGAAACCCGCGACTGAACTGTTCTGGAATTTAATTCACTGCTAGTCCAACTAACCCTACACGTTCGCGTTACTATTCACGCATTCGCGATGCACAAATCGATCTCCTCTACGCGAACGCGATGTCTCCCCTGCGTTCACGATGAACAACATATCAATCGGCCAAATTTCCTTCTACGCGAACGCGTGACCTGGGACGCAAACGCGATGCTTCAATTTTTTCTTCTACGCGAACGGGTAGCCTGGGACGTGAATGCGATGACCAATCCCGCCTTGCCTACGCGAACGCGGCCACAGCCATATGAGCGCGAAGGCTTAAAGTCCTGCATAGAATCTGCAATTTTTCTGCAGATTTACTAAGTTCCAAATGCCCGGATGATGGTCCGAATTCACCTCGAGGCCCCCGGGACCCCAACCAAAATCACCAACATACTCCAAAACACGATACAAAATTGTTCAAATCATAAAAACACGCCCTTAAACACATAAATCATCGAATCAAAGCGGATTCAAGCCTAAGTTTCCTCCAAAACTTCTCAAACCTACATGCTATCGAAAACCCGACCAAACGACGTTCGAATGATCTAAAAATTTGCAGACATATCCAAAATCACATAACGAAGCGGCTGCAACTGTTGGAATTCTATTCCGATGCCCGGATCAAAATCTCACCTATCGATCGGATTTCCAAAAATTTCAAACTTCAGCATTTTAAGCCTAATTGAGCTACAGA
This sequence comes from Nicotiana noctiflora, assembly GCA_032618575.1. Classification (NCBI taxonomy): domain Eukaryota; kingdom Viridiplantae; phylum Streptophyta; class Magnoliopsida; order Solanales; family Solanaceae; genus Nicotiana; species Nicotiana noctiflora. The sequence goes on along the minus strand of JASVEL010009261.1, from coordinate 112,671 downwards.
CCTCCAAAATACATTCCGAATGCGCTGCCAACCCCGAAATCACCTAACGGAGCTAATGGAACCATCATATTTCCGTTCCGAGGTCGGCTTAACACTTTTCCGAATACGGGCCATTTTTTAACTATAAGGCTATCATTTAGGGACTAAGTATCCCAAAACACTCCAAATTCGAAAACCTAACCTCCAGGCAAACCACAATAGCAGAAATGAACTTAGGGGAACAGTTAAATTGTGGATCGGGGCGTAAGTTTGAAAAACGACCGGCCGGGTCGTTACATTTATGAAATAATAAAGTTTGTTCATTAAAAGTGGCTATCTTTGTTATGAAGTGATTAAGCTGATTTATTAATGGTATTAAGTGGTTAGTTTTGAAAAATTATCTTTGTTAGTTGCTTTGTGTTAATAAAGGGCTATATGTTAAATAAGGATTGGGTCTGTTATATATGGTCTAAAATTGAACAGGAATTTGGGGTTAAAACTGGCTAAGTCTTAAATTAGTCATAGAAAGTAGCTAATAGTTAAATAACTCTTAACCCTAGTCTTCCAAGACCATAGTAGATCGGGTAAATTGAGAAAAATAGTAAGGGTATAACAGGAAACAATAAATGGCATTATTGAAGATTTAATAGAGCCTATAGGGTTAGAAATGACTTTAATGCCCAGTATTCCTGTGATTACCTACAAAATAAAGGACAAATTGGGCATAATGAAAAGGCAGTCTTGTAATACAACTTAGCAAGTGAGGGTAACCTAGTCAAATATCCCTACTAGAACACTAGAGAATTGCCTATACCTTATAGCAAGGGCTCTAAGGCATTTCGATACACTCTTAATGAACTAATTTGTAAATAATTGAAAGAATAAAGGGAGGGGATTGAAAATAACTTATTTGAATTTTCCCCCAATTCCACCCCAAAATCAGCCTATAAATAGGGTTCCAGTAAGCCTGAAAAAGGGGTTCTGCATTTTTTACAAAAGGTTTAGGTTGGATATTATATTTTAAAAAGGTTTGAAAAATTACATTCTGAAACAAAAGGTTCAGCTCTGAATTTAGAAATAGAGGTTGATCTCTAAGGTTTAGGTTTTTAAGTTGATTACTTCGGGTATTAATCTGAGAGGTCCTACTGGGTCTGTTATCCTTCAACTTATTTGGATTCTGCTTGAGCTCTTCGATTTTGTTTGATTGATTTGTTGGACTATTATATTTGGGATTCTGTTTGCTGCTTTGTTACTACTATTTTGCTGACTATTTTCCATCCTCAAGCCTAGACTCATTGATTGTTTTTTGAATCAGGTACACTCTCATTTCCTGAAGATGTAATCGCACACTGTTTGAAGAAATGAAATCACATGAGCTGTTTGGATGATTTTACCTCTGTTTTTCCTTTTAATTTGTAATTGAAATCTCCTAGAACTATTGTAATTCATTAGGATGGATTGTAATAACTAACACCTATATGAAGTCGAGATAAAAATAGAGTAGATAGCATAGTAGTAATACATAATTATAAATAACTATCACTTAATCTAAGTTCGAAACAGGCTAACACTAAAATTAATTCACCTATGAAACCGATATAAATATATGAGCTGGTAACTAATTACCTATGTTAATTGAGTTCTGAATTAGGAATGATTAGTTAAGAAAAATGGAAATAAGTAGATAAGTTTAAACTGCTTTGTTATTCAGTCTCATTTAACAATGATTTACTTATAATATAATTTAGAATTTTGGAATCGATAATAATCCGAGCCTGTTCAGCTAACATTTCAATATTGTTTTCGTTTAGTTAAAATTAGACAACAAATAAGTTCATAACTAGTATTATAATTACTGCTTAAGTACTTGAAGTGAAAGTGTTAGTATCAAATTCCTGTTCTTAGAGTGTTTAGTCAGTTATTAAAATTCGGAATTAGTGGCGATTGGCATGTAATCTGGAGCTTTATGAAATAATATTAATCTTATTGGTCTATTCTGTTATTTGAAGAAGTTTTGTTTAAATCTTATGTTTGCAAATTTGTTCTATATTTCATCTGTTTACTCTAGGCCTGGTGATGAATGCAAGCCCAGATTCGATTAAAGTCACTTCTAGATCTTTGAGTATTGATACTCACACGCACTGGGTTCCAGAAGCCCATTCGCACATAATGGACTGTTAATAAAGTCCAGAAGTCCAGGCCTAGTAGCAAATAATTGGCCTGGACCTAAGAATAACAAATTCGAAAAATACAAAAAACTATATTCTAATTAGAAGAACAAATGGAAATAGCAAACGTAGTGTATGATAAGTTTGTACTTCTAAAAATAAGGGATGAGCCTCGTATTAAAAATGAAAAGACACCTGGGCCCCCATATGAATTTTAATATAAATGTTAGACTCGGAAGGACCGTTTAGTGAATTTCACGGTCTTTCCTAAAGATAATAAGGCGTCGACATTATAGGCACGACTAAAATATACATCCTTAATACGAGTGCTCATTTATGTGACGCAAATCTCAAATTCCGGTGAAGCTGAAACGCACTAAAGTCATAGGCGTACTGGTTGTGGTGTGACTTGAAATGCATTTTTGCCACGTTGCAAGTCGTTAAAATAACAAAACGGGACATTGACATATGTAACAGAATATAAAAAATCAAATAGGTCAAAAACAATAGTTGAGCGACCGTGCTAAAACCACAGAATTCGGGAGTGCCTAACACCTTCTCCCGGGTTAACAGAATTCCTTATTCGGATTTCTAGTTTTGCGGACTTTTAAAACAGAATCATATTTCCTCGGATTCGGGATTAAACCGGTGACTTGGGACACCATTATTTTCCCAAGTGGCGACTCTGAAATCCAAATAAATCTCGTTCCGATTGTCCTTAAAGTGGAAAAACTCTTTCACTGTTGTTATTATTATATCTCTTCTTGGGGTGTACTAGTAAATAACGGGGTATACTTTATCTTCGGAAAAGTAGTAAAAAGGGAGGTGTGACACCACCCCCACAGGAGTGGGACAACCACTCACAATGTTTTAAACTAACAAACTTTCTTTGATTTGAAACAGGGAAAGAAAGTGCTATTGATAGCAGAAAGTCATGCCACAAGGAAGAACACCAAAATTGGGGCAGAAAATTTTCTACCATCGTTGAAAATTTTCTTGGAGAATGAGGAAGTCAATTCAAGATGTAAGGAAAAATCCATCCCCAATGGGAGTGGAATGATCACTCATCGAATTTTGAACAGGAAAAATTTTCTTTGATTTAAGAACAGGTTTGTCCACCTTCAAACATGACGTATCAGGTTTGCCCACCTTCAAACAGGACATATCAGGTTTGTCCACCGTCAAACCGGATATTTCAGATTCATCCGCCTTTAAATAGGATATTATGGGTCTATCCGCCCTCGAATAGGATATGATGTGACTATCCGCCCTCGAATAGGATATGATGGGACTATCCGCCCTCGAATAGGATATTTTAGGTCCATCCACTTTCGAATAGGATATTTTAGGACTATCCGCCCTCGAATAGGATATGATGGGACTATCCACCCTCGAATAGGATATGATGGGACTATCTGCCCTCGACTAGGATATGATGGGTCTATCCACCCTCGAATAGGATATGATGGGACTATCTGCCCTCGAATAGGATATAATGGGACTATCTGCCCTCAAATAGGATATGATGGGTCTATCTACCGTGACGACTTGGCCCGTCGTCACGGGAATTACCACCCCGTTACCTTGCATTTAAGTGTTTTATGTTTTTATATCAGTGTTAGTGTCTATCGGGTGAGTTAGGAGTGAATTGGATTGAAAATGAGGCATATAGCCTTTTTGAAGGAAACTTGAATATGGAAAGTCAACCTGGAGTTGACTATTTAGTTAGAGGGCTCAGAATTGGATTCTGATGATTTGGTTAGTTCCAGGAGGTGATTTGTGACTTAGGGGAGCGATCAGAATTGAATTTGGTGGTCCGGTGTAGAAATACGCTTGAATTGGCTAAGGTTGAATTTTGGCGAAATCCGAACGGTAGGTGAGATTTTGATCCGGGGGTCAGAATGGAATTCCGACAATTGTTTTAGCTTCATCATGTGATTTTAGATATGTCCGCAAATTTTCAGGTCATTCGGACGTCATTTGGTCGGGTTTTTGATTGGGTGTTAGTTTCGGAAGTTTTGAAAAAACTTAGGCTTGAATCTGTGTGAAAATGGTGATCTTGATGTTTAGGATGGTGTTTTGATGATTGGAACAAGTTTGTATCGTGTTTTGGAGTATGTTGGTGGTTTTCGTTGGGGTCCCGGGGGCCTCGGGGTGAATTCGGACCATCATCCGGCATTTTTGAACAAGAAAATTTTGCAGAAAAATTACAGAAATAGTGCAGGATTTTTAGCCTTCACATTCGCGAGGCAAGGCTTGCGTTCGCGTAGGCCGGGGCCAGTTGTTCATCGCGTTCACGAAGAGCTGTATCACGTTCGCATAAGAGGAAGCCGGGAAGCATCGCGTTCGCGATGGGTTGGGGTCGCGTTCGTGTAGAAGGATTTCCCGGACGGCTGAAGTAATATGCATCGCAAACGCGTAGGGCATGTCGCGTTCGCGAAGGGTAAGTTGCCCAGTGCATCGCGGACGCATGGCCGGTAACGCGAATGCGAAGAGTAAATGGGTCCGACAGTGAGTTTAATTACAGAACAGACCAGTCGGGATTTTTAGTCTTAAAACCTCCATTTTTGAGTTCTAGAGAGAGAGACACTCGAGAGATTGCTGGGAAATCATCAGGTGTTCATTGGAGGTAAGTTTTCTGGCTTAATTACAGCATTTTATCATGAAATACTTGGTTAATTCTCTATAAATGGAAGATTAAAGGTGGGTTTTAGCCATAGGCCTAAATTTGTAGAAAAACACTGATTTGAGTGGGCAAATAGAGTCCGATTTTGGTAATTTTGATATGCCTAGACTCGTATTGAGACGAGGGTTCCGAATATGTGACTTTCGTAATTTTTCGAGAAGCGTACCGAAAGTCAGGTTTTGGCAACTTTGGGAATTTTGATGTAAATTTAGTTGTTTTGACTGGGTGTCGTCCCATTGGCCTAATTTGTTGTGTTTCTACTATATTTGATCAGATTCTACGCGTGCGGATCTGCATTCTCGTGGCAAGGGCATCGCGGACTAGTCATCGAGCTGTATTGAGGTGAGTAATAGATGCGGGTTATGACCAGCGAGTTCAAAACCCCGGTATACCACTTTGTGACGCTGTATAACGGTGAGACACGTACTCTCTTGTGAGTGCGGGGTCGATTGTGATTGGGGACTATGGCTTAGTCCGACCTGTTGATACTGTGTTATGATATTGGCTATTCTCGAGCCGTCGAACCTCCTTCTCGGATGGTTGCATCTAATATTGTGATGTTGGCTACTCTTGAGTCGTTGAACCTCTTTCTTGGACGGTCGAGTATACTTATGGGCTGTGAGCTAGTTATTGGATCCTGCGGGGATTGTTGTCATTGTCTTGTGATATTGACATGTTAGTTTTACTACCAGTCCGTAGCTATTGCTGTTATCATGATATTTCCAATCTCTGGAACTTGACATTTATTGTTTTCAACTGAAAAATGATAAAAGAGTTTTCAAAACTACTTTTGAGCCTGTGAGGCTGCATTTGCATATTAGCTGACTGGTAGTGGATCAGGCTGCGCGCCGCATCATATATTCATGATATTGTGCTTGGGCTGTAGGAGCCCCTCCGAAGTCTGAACCCCCACAGTGAGCACGGGTACTCAAATTGGATTGGGCTACGCACCGTAGCGGTCATTTCATGCATTGCATTGAATTTAGCTATATCTGCTAGTTGTTATACTTGTTGTTGATATTGTTGGTTTTCTACTGTTGATATTGAACTGTTACAAGGCATTGGTTACAGCTTTACATAGTGCTTTATTGTGGATTTCTTATCTACGCTGTCTTACCCCTGTTTATTACCACTGACTCTGGAAGTACTCATTTTACTCCCTGCACCTTGCGTGCAGATCCAAGTACCTCTCAGCAGTCCTGATCCGGTAGTTGTTCGAGGCGACTTCTGTACGATATTCGAGGTAGCTACAGAGTTCGCAGGACCCGATGTTCCTTCCTACTGTCTTTTGATTCTGTATTTGTTATTTCTTTCCGCACTTGGTATCATATAAACCATTATTACACTCATGTTATCTGTAGAGGCTCATGACTCTTGACCCCTCGGTCTTTGGGGAGTTGTACTATTTTGGGACTTGGTTCCCTGTTTTGATATTCCTATCACTGTTGAATTATTCTATTATGCTTAAATTTGATAAAGTGAGCTTATAGCTCTGTGATTGTTGCTAATTGGTCAGGCTGGCCTGGCAGTGTGTTGGGCGCCATCACGACCGGGTTTGGGGTCGTGACAAGTTGGTATCAGAGCCTAGGTTTACTAGTCCTCATGTGTCTTGAGCCGGTTAGTAGATTCTTGTGGATCGGTACGGGAATACATGTACTTATCCTCGGGAGGCTGCGAACCTTTAGGAAACACTTCACTTTTCTTGAACTCTATCATGCGATCTTGTTGTTCTGAGAACTGAACTTCTATATTCTATTCGCTCGCAGATGGCGAGAACGTGAGCATAAGGACGAGGTGGACAACTTCCATTGCCATGTGCTAGAGGCCGTGGGCGTGGTCGTGCTAGAGGTAGAGGTAGGGCAGCTGAGGCAGTGCCAGCTGACCCGCCCGTTGTACCTATTCAGGAGCAGCCCCCAGTGGTTGATGCTCCAGCAGCCCCAGTTCAGGCCCAGACTGTATCTATTGCTATTCCTGGTCTTCAGGAGACTCTTGCTCATATATTATCAGTGTGTTCCGGTCTACCTCAGGTAGTAACAGCTACCGCTACTACAACGACATCTCAGACAGGGGGTGGTCAGCAGACTCCTGCAGCTTGCACACCTGAGCAGGTTGTTCAGGGACTTTAGACGCCAGAGGCGGTCCCCGCTCAGGTGGTTGCACCAGTTATTCTTGCAGCTGCACCAGCTCCATAGCATATGGTTCAGGATATGCCCGACGACGAGCAGCGTTGTCTTGAGAGGTTTGGTAGACTCCAGCCACCCCATTTCAGTGGCGCTGAGGGCGAGGATGCCCAGGGTTTCTTAGATAAGTGCCGGAGGATGCTACGTACAGCTGGTATTCTTAAGTCCAACGGAGTTTTATTCACTACTTTTCAGTTTACTAGTCCCGCATTTGATTGGTGGGAGGAGTTTTAGAGGCGTAGGCCTGCAGGAGCGGCACCTCTCACCTGGCAGCAGTTTTCTACTCTCTTCCTAGAGAAGTATGTACCTCAGTCCCATCGTGAGAAGCTTCATCGCCAGTTTGAGTGGTTGGTTCAGGGCGACATGTCAGTGACCCAGTATGAGCTCATATTTACACAATTGGCTAGGCATGCCACATGGATGATCCCTACTTATAGGGAGAGGATCAGGAGGTTCATTGATGGCCTCAAATACTCCATCCGCATTCTTATGACAAGAGAGAGAGTTTTGTCATCATCTTTTGAGCAGGTTGTAGATATGGAACGCTCCATTGAGGCGGATCGTCGCCGAGAGAGGGAGGAGCGGGAGGCTAAGAGGCCTCGTAGTTCTAGCAGCTTCAATGGTGCTCCATCTAGAGGGCATTTCCAGCAGGGCAGAGGTCACTCATCTATACCTTCTCATTCAGGCCACCCTGAGCAGAGCGGAGGTTCTCTAGTCGTGGTCGCCAGGGATTCTAGCAGGGTCGGTCTTCACTTAGTGCCCTCCCAGCCTAGAGTGCAGCACCTATTACTTCTTCAACCTAGGGTTCGTCTGCGGCGAGGGGTTCCCTTCAGTCCCCTTCTCCAGCACCAGGTAGCTGTTTTGAGTGTGGCGAGTTTGGCCACATGAGGAGGCACAGTCTTCTCGTGGTCGCCCCAGAGGCGACGAGAGATCCAGTGGAGGTCAGGCACGATTCTATGCACTCCTTGACAGGCGTGATGTAGTTGCCTTTGATGCGGTGATTATAGGTATCATTTTTGTCTGTCATAGATATGCCTCTGTTCTATTTGATCCACGTTCCACATATGCATACGTGTCCTCTTATTTTGCACATCATTTTGGTGCGACTCGGGGTGGTCTTGATTTACCTGTTCATGTATCCACCCCCGTGGGTGATACGATTATTGTGGATCAGGTCTATAGATCCTGTATTATTTCTATTGGGGGTCTGGAGACCTAGGCAGATCTATTATTGTTGGGGATAGTGGACTTTGATGTTATATAAGGTATGGACTGGTTGTCTCCGTATCATACTATATTGGATTGTCATGCTAAGACAATTACGTTGGCTATTCATGGTATTTCTCAGATTGAGTGGCGGGGTTCGACTGATTTCGTCCCTAGCCGTGTCATTTCTTTCTTGAAGGCTCATAAAATGGTTGAAAAGGGGTGTTTGTCGTACTTAGCCTTTGTGAGAGATGTGGGAGCAGAGTCTCCTAGACACGTTGTGAGGGATTTTCTAGATGTATTCCCCTCAGACCTGCCGGGGATGCCGCCGGACAGGGATATTGACTTTGGCATTGACTTGGTGCCGGGCACTCAGCCCATATCTATTCCTCCTTATCGGATGGCACCAGCTGAGTTGAAAGAACTGAAAGAGCAGCTTCAGAAGCTTCTGGATAAGGGTTTCATTCGCCCTAGTATGTCCCAGTGGGGTGCACCTGTGTTATTTGTTAAGAAGAAAGATGGTTCCATGCGAATGTGTATTGATTATAGGCAATTGAACAAAGTAACAGTGAAGAAGAAGTTCCCTCTACCGCGCATTGATGATTTATTTGATCAGTTACAGGGTGCGAGAGTGTTTTTTAAGATTGATCTTCGTTCAGGCTATCATCAGCTGAAGATCAGGGACTCTGATATTATGAAGACTACATTCAGGACCAGATATAGCCACTATGAGTTCCTTGTGATGTCTTTTAAGCTGACCAACGCCCCAACAACATTCATGCATCTGATGAACAGTGTGTTCGAGCCCTATTTGGATTCATTTGTGATTGTATTCATTGATGACATTCTAGTCTACTCCCGTAGCCAGGAGGAGCATGCTCAGCATTTTGAGTATTGTGTTGCAGAGATTGAGAGAGGAGAAGCTATATGCTAAATTCTCCAAGTGCGAGTTTTGGCTCGAGTCGGTAGCATTTCTGGGACATGTGGTGTCTCGTGATGGTATTCAGGTTGATCCGAAGAAGATAGAGGCGGTGCAGAGTTGGCCTAGACCGTCCTCAGCTATAGAGATCAGGATCTTTCTTGGCTTGGCGGGATATTATCGCCGGTTTGTTCAGGGATTCTTATCCATTGCTTCTTCTTTGACTAAGTTGACTCAGAAGGGTGCACAATTCGTGAGGTCGGATGATTGCGAGGAGAGCTTTCTGAAGCTCAAGTCAGCTATGACCACAACCCCAGTGTTAGTATTCCCATCAGCTTCAGGTTCATACACCGTATATTGTGATGCCTCGAGAGTGGGGATAGGTTGTGTATTGATGCAGGAAGGTAAGGTGATTGCTTATGATTCTCAGCAGTTGAAGCCACATGAGAAGAACTATCCTGTTCATGATTTGGAGTTAGTTGCCATAGTTTATGCCTTGAAGATTTGGAGACACTATTTGTATGGCGTGTCCTGTGAGGTGTATACCTATCATCGTAGTCTCCAGCACTTGTTCAAGCAGAAAGATCTTAATTTGAGACATCAGAGATGGCTTGAGTTGCTTAAGGATTATGATATTACTATTCAATATCATCCGGGGAAGGCCAATGTGGTGGTCGATGCTTTGAGCCGGAAGGCGGTCAGTATGGGGAGCTTGGCATATATTCCAGCTGAGGAGAGATCATTTGCTTATGATGTTCAGGCGCTAGCCAATCGGCTAGTGAGGTTAGACATTTCGGAGCCCAGCAAGGTGTTGGCTTGTGTTGTATCTCGGTCTTCTCTATATGACCGTATTCGTGAGCGCCAGTATGATGATCCAAACTTTGCTATCCTTAGGGACAGAGTTCAGCATGATGATGCTAGAGACGTCACCATTGATAGTGACGGTGAAGTGAGGAAGCAGGGCCGGATATGTGTGCCCAATGTTGATGGCCTTCGTGAGTTGATTCTGGAAGAGGCACATAGCTCGCGGTATTCTATCCATCCAGGAGCTGCGAAGATGTATCAAGACTTGAAATAGTATTATTGGTGGATAAAGATGAAGATGGACATTGTCAGACATGTAGCACGGTGCCTCAACTGTCAGCAGGTTAAGTACGAGCATCAGAGGCCCGGTGGTATATTTCAGTGCATTGTTATTCCTGAGTGGAAGTGGGAGAGGATCACTATGGGGACTCCCTCGGACAGCGAGGAAGTTTGATTTTATTTAGGTGATTGTGGATAGGCTGACCAAGTCAGCTCACTTCATTCCTGTGTGTACTACGTACTTCTCGGAGCGATTAGCTGAGATATTCATTTGGGAGATCGTTAGATTGCATGGAGTCCCGGTTTCTATTATATCAGATAGAGGTACACAGTTTACTTCACAGTTCTGGAGGACATTTCAGCGGGAGTTGGGCTCTCAGTTTGAGTTGAGTACTGCATTCCATCCTCAGACAGACGGATAGTCCGAGCGTACTATTCAGATTTTGGAGGATATGTTGAGAGCTTGTGTTATTGACTTTGGTGGTTCGTGGGCCGATTACTTACCTCTCGCATAGTTTGCCTATAACAACAGTTACCAATCCAGTATTCAGATGGCGTCGTATGAGGCTTTATATGGGAGGCGGTGTAGATCTCCAGTTGGTTGGTTTGAGCCCGGTGAGGCAAGGTTGTTGGGGACAGAATTAGTCCAGGATGCTTTGGATAGGGTGAAAGTTACTCAGGAGAGACTTCGCACAGCTCAGTCGCGCCAGAAGAGTTATGCAGACCGAAAGGTTCGAGATGTGTCATATTCCGTGGGTGAGAAAGTCTTGCTGAAGGTTTCACCAATGAAGGGCGTCATGAGATTTGGGAAGAAAGGGAAGCTCAGTCCGAGATTTATTGGCCCTTTGAGATCCTCAGGAGGATTGGAGAGGTGGCTTATATACTTGCTTTGCCACCCAGTCAATCGGGAGTTCATCTAGTGTTTCACGTGTCCATGCTCCGGAAGTATGTTGGCGACCCATCGCATGTGTTGGACTTTAGCACTATTCAGCTTGATGATGATCTGACCTATGATGTGGAGCCTATTGCTATATTGGGTCGTCAAGTGAGAAGATTGAGGTCCAAGGATATTGCATCAGTTAAGGTTCAATGGAGAGGTCGACCCGTGGAGGAGGCCACTTGGGAGATCGAGCAGGAGATGCGGAGCAGATATCCTTACTTGTTTGAGACATCAGGTATGTTTCTTGACCCGCTCGAGGATGAGCGTTTGCTTAAGAGGGGGAGAATGTGACGACCCGGCCCGTCGTCACGGTAATTACCACCCTGTTACCTTACATTTATGTGTTTTATGTTTTTATATCAGTGTTAGAGTCTATCGGGTGACTTAGGAGTGAATTGGATTGAAAATGAGGCATATACCCTTTTTGAAGGAAACTTGAATATGGAAAGTCAACCTGGAGTTGACTATTTAGTTAGAGGGCACGGAAATGGATTCTGATGATTGGGTTAGTTCCGGGAGGTGATTTGTGACTTAGGGGAGCATTCGGAACTGAATTTGGAGGTTCGGTGTAGAAATAGGCTTGAATTGGCTAAGGTTGAATTTTGGCGAAATGCGAACAGTAGGTGAGATTTTGATCCGGGGGTCGGAATGGAATTCCCACAATTTTTGTAGCTTTTTCATGTGATTTTGGATATGTCCGCAAATTTTCAGGTCATTCGGACGTCGTTTGATCGGGTTTTTGAATGGATGTTAGTTACGGAAGTTTTGAAGAAACATAGGCTTGAATCCGTGTGAAAATGGTGATTTTGATGTTTAGGATGGTGCTTTTATGATTGGAACAAGTTCTTATCGTGTTTTGGAGTATGTTGGTTGTTTTCGTTGGGGTCCCGAGGGCCTCGGGGTGAATCCGGACCATCATCCGGCATTTTTTTAACATGAAAATTCTTCAAAAAATTGCAGAAACAGTGCAGGATTTTTAGCCTTCGCGTTTGCGAGGCAAGGCTCGCGTTCGCATAGGCTGGGGCCAGTTGTTCATCGTGTTCGCAAAGAGCTGTATCGCTTTCGCGTAAGAAGAAGCCGGGAAGCATCGCGTTCGCGATGGGTTGGGGCCGCGTTCGCGTAGAAGGATTTTCCGGACGGTTGAGGTAATGTGCATCGCGAACGTGTGGGGCATGTCGCGTTCGTGAAGGGTAAGTTGTCCAGTGCATCGCGGACGCGTGGCAGGTAACGCGGACGCGGAGAGTAAATGGGTCCGGCAGTGAGTTTAATTACAGAACAGACCAGTCGCGATTTTTAGTGTTAAAACCTCCATTTTTTGTTCTAGAGAGAGAGACTCTCGAGAGATTGCTGGGAAATCATTGGGTGTTCGTCGGAGGTAAGTTTTGTGGCTTAATTACAACATTTTATCATGAAATCCTTTGTTAATTCTCTGTAAATGGAAGATTAAAGATGGGTTTTAGCCCTAGGCCTAAAATTGTAGAAAAACATTGATTTGAATGGCCAAATGGAGTCCGATTTTGGTAAATCTTATATGCCTAGACTTGTATTGAGACGAGGGTTCCGAATATGTGACTTTCATAATTTTTCAAGAAGCGTACCGAAAGTCGGGTTTTGGCAACTTTGGAAATTTTGATGTAAATTGAGTTGTTTTGACTGGGTGTCGTCCCATTGGCCTAATTTGTTGTGTTTCTACTATATTTGATCAGATTCTACGCGTGTGGAGCTTGACTCTCGTGGCAAGGGCATCGAGGACTAGTCGTCGAGTCGTATTGAGGTGAGTAATAGATGTGGGTGATGACCAGCGGGTTCGAAACCCCGGTATACCACTTTGTGACGTGCTGTATAGCGGCGAGACACGTACTCTCTTGTGAGTGCGGGGTCGATTGTGATTGGGGACTATGGCTTAGTCTGACCTGTTGATACTGCGTTATGATATTGGCTATTCTTGAGCCGTCGAACCTCCTTCTCGGATGGTTGCATATTATATTGTGATGTTGGCTACTCTTGAGCCGTTGAAACTTCTTCTTGGACGGTCGACTATACTTATGGGATGTGAGCCAGTAACTGGATCCAGCGGGGATCGTTATCATTGTCTTGTGATAATGACATGTTAGTTTTACTACCAGTCCGTAGCTATTACTGTTATCATAATATTTCCAATCTCTAGAACTTGACATTTATTGTTTTCAACTAAAAAATGATAAAAGTGTTTTCAAAACAACTTTTGAGCCTTCGAGGCTACATTTGCATATTAGCTGACTGGTAGTGAATCGGGCTGCGCACCGCAACGTATATTCATGATATTGTGCTTTGGTTGTAGGAGCCCCTCTGGAGTCTGAACCCCCACAGTGAGCATGGGTACCCAAATTAGATCGAGCTACGCGTCGTAGCGGTCATTTCATGCATTGCATTGCATTTAGCTACATCTGCTAACTGTTATACTTGTTGTTGATATTGTTGGTTCTTTACTGTTCATATTGAACTATTACAGGGCATTGGTTACAGCTTTACATAGTGCTTTATTGTGGATTTCTTATCTACGCTGGCTTACCCCTGTTTATTACCACTAAGTCTGGCAGTACTCATTTTACTCCCTGCACCTTGTGTGCAGATCCAGGTACCTCTCAGCATTCCTAATTCGGTAGCTGTTCGAGGCGACTTCTGTACGATATTCAAGGTAGATGCAGAGTCCGCAGGACCCGATGTTCCTTCCTACTATCTTTTGATTCTGTATTTGCTATTTATTTCCGCACTTGATATCATGTAAACAATTATTACACTCATGTTATCTATAGAGGCTCATCACTCTTGAACCCTCGGCCTTTGGGGAGTTGTACTGTTTTGGGACTTGGTTCCCTGTTTTGATATTCCTATCACTGTTGAATTATTCTGTTATGCTTAAATTGGATAAAGTGAGCTTATAGCTCTGTGATTGTTGCTAATTGGTCAGGCTGGCCTGGCAGTGTGCTGGGCGCCATCACGACCGGGTTTGGTCGTGACATCTGCCCTCAAATAGGATATTATGGGTCTATCCACCCTCGAATAGGATATGGTGGGACTATCCACCCTCGAATAGGATATTATGGGTTTATCCGCCCTCGAATAGGATATTATGGGACTATCCGCCCTCGAATAGGATATTTGAGGTTCATCTGCCTTTGAATAGGATATTTTAGGTTCATCCGCCTCGAATAAGATATTTTCGGTTCATCCGCCTTCGAATAGGATATTTCAGGTTCATCCGCCTTCGAATAGGATATTTTAGGTTCATCCGCCTTCGAATAGGATATTTAAGATTCATTCGCCTTCGAATAGGATATTTCAGGTTCATCCGCCTTCGAATAGGATATTCTAGGTTCATCAGCCTTCGAATAGGAAATTTTAGGTTCATCCACCTTCAAACAGGATATTTCAGGTTCATCCGCCTTTGAACAGGATATTTCAGGTTCATCCGCCTTCGAATAGGAAATTTCAGGTTCATCCGCCTTCGAATAGCATATTCAGGTTCATCCGCCTTCGAATAGGATATTTTCGGTCCACCCGCCTTAAAATAGGATATTTTAGGTTCATCCGAGGTTCATCCGCCTTCGAGTAGGATATTTTAGGTTCATCCACCTTTGAATAGGATATTTTTGGTTCATCCGCCTTCGAATAGGATATTATAGGCTCATCCACCTTCGAATAGGATATTATAGGCTCATCCACCTTCGAATAGGATATTTTAGGCTCATCCGCCTTCGAATAGGATATTTCGAATAGGATATTTTAGGTTCATCCGCCTTGGAATAGGATATTTTAGGTTCATCCGCCTTCGAATAGGATATTTCAGGTTCATCCGCCTTCGAATAGGATATTTCAGGTTTATCCGCCTTCGAACAGGATATTTCATGTTCATCCGCCTTCGAACAGGATATTTTAGGTTCATCTGCCTTCGAATAGGATATTTCAGGTTCATCCGCCTTCGAATAGGATATTTAGGTTCATCCGCCTTCGAATAGGATACTTTAGGTCCATCCACCTTCAAATAGGATATTTCAGGTTCATCCGCCTTCGAATAGGATATTTCAGGTTCATCCGCCTTCGAAAAGGATATTTTTTGTTCATCCACCTTCGTATAGGATATTTCAGGTTCATCCGCATTCGAATAGGATATTCAGGTTCATCCACCTTCGAATAGGATATTTTGGGTCCATCCTCCTTCGAATAGGATATTTTAGGTTCATCCACTTTCGAGTAGTATATTTTAGGTTCATCCGCATTCGAATAGGATACTTTAGGTTCATCCGCCTTCGAGTAGGATATTTTAGGTTCATTCGCCTTCGAATAGGATATTTTAGGTTCATGCGCCTTCGAATAGGATATTTTAGGTTCATCCGCCTTCGAATAGGATATTTTAGGCTCATCTGCCTTCGTATAGGATATTTTAGGCTCATCTGCCTTCGAATAGGATATTTTTTGTCCATCCGCCTTCGAATAGGATATTTTAGGTTCATCCACCTTCGAATAGGATATTTTTAGGTCCATCCGCCTTCGAATAGAATATTTTAGGCTCATCCGCCTTCGAATAGGATATTTTAGGCTCATCTGCTTTCGAATAGGATATTTTAGGCTCATTCACCTTCGAATAGGATATTTTAGGTTTGTCCGTCTTCAAATAGGATATTTTAGGCTCATCCGCCTTCGAATAGGATATTTTAGGCTCATCCGCCTTCGAATAAGATATTTTAGGGTCATCCGCCTTCAAATAGGATATTTTAGGCTCATCCTCCTTCAAATAAGATATTTTAGGTTCATCCACCTTCGAATAGGATATTTTAGGTTCATGCGCCTTCGAATAGGATATTTTAGGTTCATCCGCCTTCGAATAGGATATTGTAGAGTTTTCCGCCTTCAAATAGGATATTTTATGTGTCACGACCCTAGTTCACCAATCATGAACATGTCGTGATGGCACCCAGTCCCCACGAACTAGGTAAGCCTAACACGTTGCGGAATACACAAACTATGAACACTTAAATAAGAAACAACGGAAAAATAGCATAAAAAGGTATGTAATCCGTGCCGCTTGGCACATACATCCATCAACACACTGAATAAAACATTACCAAGATCCGGAACCCCACGGTAACACAGACTAAAAGACAAATACAACTGGCTCTATGTGTAAAGAGTATCTAACAACGAAATGAAGAAAATGTCAACTAGTACTATTAGAATAGAAGGAAAGCCTCCGGATCTACGGACGTAGCAGATCATACCTCGAGGTCTCCAGAAAGCTGCGGAAATCACCTAGCACGAGCCTGCTCTGATGTACCTGGATCTGCACAACAAAAGTGTGCAGAAGAGTAGCATGAGTACACCACGGCGGTACTCAATAAGTGCCAAGCCTAACCTCGATGGAGTAGTGACGAGGAAGGTCAGGGCCCTACTGAGAAAACAATAATATGATGATGATAACAAAAATAACAGTTTAAATGATAATAATTTCCGAAATAACAACAATAAGATAATTACTGCAACTGTCTACAATTAAGCTAACAACAATAACCAACTCAATAAAACAAATCCAGGACCTGTGGGAATTGAACCCACAGTCCCATTCTCAGTACCTCTGGGTCTCCGGGAATCGAACCCGCAGGCCCATGTCTCAATAATATCTCAATAACTCAGGATATCCGGGAATCGAACCCGCAGTCCCTACCAATAACTCAGGATCTCGGGAATTAAACCCGTAGTCCCTACCGATAACTTAGGATCTCGCGAATCGAACCCGTAGTCCACATCTCAATAAATCTCAGGATCTCCGAGAATCGAACCCGCAGTCCACATTTCAATTAATCTCAGGATCTCCGGGAATCGAACCCGCAGTCCACATTTCAATAAATCTCAGGATCTCCGGGAATCGAACCCGCAGTCCACATTTCAATAAATCTCAGGATCTCCGGGAATCGAACTCGCAGTCCACATTTCAATAAATCTCAGGATCTCCGGGAATCGAACCCGCAGTCCACAACCACAGCAAGTAAAGGAATACATAGAGAGAAGTATAATATGCTTAACGATAACTTCGCCGATAAACAGCGCCAGCGATTACCAAGAAAACTCAAGTAAGACAATTAGGCAACTAGACAGTTAAATACTATCTAATCATGCTTTTCTAACTACTACCGGGTAGGAATATCGAATTTAACAGCTAAAAACAGGAATATCACTCATTGAACATTTTGAGTAAAGTATGTGTTCAACAACCAGTGCATGTACACGCCCGTCACCTCGCGTACAAGGCATTTAAAGTATCACATAATATCCTAGGGGTGAAAGTCCCCCACACGAAGTTAGACAAGCCACTTACCTCGACTCCGGTACAAAACCGCTATGAAACAACTCTCTTTCCGCGAATGTCGGCCTCCACAAGTGTAGAATCTAATAAAAATCAATAGAATCACATCAAAATAGGCCAATTGGGCATTACCTCAAAATAACTCAAAATACACCAAAACCCACAAGTTGCCAAAACTCGACTTTCGGTACGCTTATCGAAAAATCACGAAAGTTATATTTTCGGAACCCTTGTCTCAATACGAGTCTAAGCATATATAGTTTATCAAATTCGGACTCCATTTGCCCACTCAAAACCTTGATTTTCTAAAGTTCAAGCCTAGGGTTAAATCTTCCATGAATCACCCCAAATTCCTCCATTTTCATTATAAAATTCCATAATATTATCAATACTAATTATAGTTTAAGTCCTTAGTTGATTACCTGATGATTCCCTTTGAATTTCTCTTCAAAATCGCCCAAATCGCCTCTTAAGCCGAGACCCCAAATGTTGGAATGTTTCTGAAATTTCCTAACTTCTGATACAATTAACTCTCTGCGATTTCCGCTTCTGCGGACAAAATTCCGCTCCTGCGAGCCTGTATCTGCGACCAACTGGTCGCTTCTGCGATCCCAGGCCTAACTGGCCAATCCCGCTTCTGCGAGAAAAGGACCGCTTCCGCGCGTCCGTTTCCGCGATTGGACAACCGCTCCTGCGAGAATTTCCGCTTCTGCGCACCAGATTCCGTTTTTGCGGACCCGCCGAGGCGATAAATCCTCCGCTCCTACGGATCCCCCTAATCTGCCTCTAGACCGCTTCTGCGTAACACTTTTCGCACCAGCGACACCGCCTCAGCGGAACAATACTTGCTTCGGCGAGCACAAGCGCTTCTGCGCTACTCAGTCCGCTTCCGCGGGCTCGCCTCCGCGCCCATATTTCTGCAGGGGCGAAAATGACAGAACCAGAATACTTCAACCTGCAATTTCCATGTTTTCTCCCGTTTAACCATACGAAAACACCCTAAGGCCACCGGGACTCCAACGAAAACTACCAACATACTCCAAAACATGATACGAACTTATTCCAATCATAAAAACACGTCTAACAACATCAAAACCCATAATTCACATCGAATTCAAGCCTAAATTTCTTAAAACTTTCCGAATTGCACATTCGATCTAAAACCCGACCAAACGACGTCCGAATGACCTGAAACTTTGCGGACATATCCAAATTCACATAACGAAGCTACAGAAATTGTCGGAATTCCATTCCGACCCCGGATCAAAATCTCACCTATCGTTCGGATTTGCCAAAATTTCAACCTTCGGCATTTCAAGCCTAATTGAGCTACGGACCTCCAAAATACATTCCGAACGCGCTCCCAACCCCGAAATCACCCAACAGAGCTAATGGAACCATCGGATTTCCGTTCTGAGATCGTCTTAACACTGTTCCGGCTATGGACCATTTTCTAGCTTTAAAGCTCTCATTTAGCGACTAAGTGTCCCAAAATGCTCCAAATTTCAGAACCGACTCTCCCGGCAAACCACAATAGCAGAAAAGAACTTAGGGGAACAGTTAAATTGGGGATTGGGGCGTAATTTTATAGAACGACCGGTCGGGTCGTTACATCTTCCCACACTTAAAAGATTCGTTCATCCTCGAACAAGCATAGAAAACATACCTGGAGTAGTGAAAAGATGAGGGTACTGGCTGCGCATATCCTGCTCGGTCTCCCAAGTCGCCTCCTCGACCGGCTGGCCCCGCCACCGAACCTTTACCGAAGCGATGTTCTTTGACCTTAGCTTTCTGACCTGCCTGTCTAGAATGGCTACTGGCTCCTCAACATAAGACAGATCCTTGTCAAGCTGAACAGAAAACACATGCAACGGGTCACCATGGTATCTCCGGAGCATGGAGACATAAAATACGGGGTGAACTCCGGCTAGGCTGGGAGGTAAGGCCAACTCATAAGCAACCTCCCCAACACGCCTCAAAATCTCAAAAGGGCCAATAAATCTAGGACTCGGCTTTCCTTTCTTCCCAAACCTCATAACGCCCTTCATGGGCGAGACTCGAAGCAGAACCCGCTCACCAACCATAAAAGCCACATCGCGAACCTTCTTGTCCGCATAACTCTTCTGTCTAGACTGGGCTGCACGAAGTCTGTCCTGAATCACCTTGACCTTGTCCATAGCCTCTTGAACCATATCAGTACCTAGCAACCTGGCCTCGCCCGGCTCCAACCAACCCACGGGAGACCTGCACCTCCTACCATATAGGGCCTCATACGGTGCCATCCGAATACTAGACTGGTAGCTGTTGTTATAAGCAAACTCCGCCGGTGGCAAGAAGTGATCCCATGAACCTCCAAACTCAATCACGCACGCACGGAGCATATCCTCCAAAATCCGAATAGTGCGCTCGGACTGCCCATCAGTCTGGGGGTGAAATGCTGTGCTCAGCTCCACCCGAGTACCTAACTCCTGCTGTACAGCTCTCCAGAACCGTGAAGTGAATTGAGTGCCTCTATCCGAAATGATGGAAACTGGAATACCATGCAGCCGAACTACCTCCCCGATATAGATCTACGCCAGTCGCTCCGATGAATATGTAGTGCTCACCGGTATAAAATGGGCGGACTTGGTCAGCCGATCCACAATGACCCAAATGGAATCAAACTTCCTAACCGTCTGTGGAAGTCCAGAAACAAAGTCCATGGTAATGCGCTCCCATTTCCACTCGGGAATTTCAATCTGCTGCATCAATCCACCCGGACGCCGATGCTCATACTTCACCTGCTGGCAGTTGAGGCATCTGGAAACATAATCGACTATATCCCTCTTCATCCGCCTCCACCAGTAATGTTGTTTCAAGTCCTGATACATCTTCGCGGCTCCCGGATGGATGGAATACCGCGAGCTATGGGCCTCTGCTAGAATCGGCTCTCGAAGATCATCTACATTGGGCACACGGATGCGCCCCTACATCCTCATAACTCCATCATCTCCGATGGTAACATATCGAGCATCACCACGCCGAACTCTATCCTGGAGGACAAGCAAATGAGGGTCGTCGAACTGACGCTCCCTGATGCGGTCAAATAGAGAAGATCGAGAAATCACACAAGCCAGAACCCGGCTGGGCTCCGAAAGATCCAGTTTAACAAACTGTCTGGCTAAAGCCTGAACATCCATCGCCATAGGCCTCTCCGAAGCTGGTAGACACGCCAAACTCTCCAAACTCTCTGCCCAACGACTCAAGGCATCGGAAACCACATTAGCCTTGCCCGGATGATAGAGAATAGTAATATCATAGTCCTTCGGTAGCTCCAACCATCTCCTCTGACGCATATTCAGGTCCTTCTGCTTAAGCAAGTGCTGCAAGCTCCGGTGATCAGTGTAGATCTCACAAGGAACCCCATATAAATAATGACGCCAAATTTTTAAGGCGTGAACAATGGCGGCTAGCTCCAAATCATGAACAGGGTAATTCTTCTCATGCACCTTCAACTGTCTTGACGCGTAGGCAATCACCCTACCGTCCTGCATCGGTACCGCACCGAGTCCAACTCGTGAGGCATCGCAATATACGGTATAGGACCCCGTAAACCCGTAGGCAACATCAATATAGGGGCCGAAGTCAAAGGCGTCTTGAGCTTCGAAAGCTCGCCTCACACTCGTCCGTCCACCGGAAAGGGGCACCCTTTTGGGTTAATCCGGTCATAGGTGCTGCAATCGAAGAGAACCCTCTACGAAACGACGGTTATAGCCCGCCAAACCAAGGAAGCTGCGAATCTCGGTAGCGGAGGAGGGTCCGGGCCAACTTCGCACGGCCTCCACCTTCCTCGGATCTACTCGAATACCATCACTCGACACCACGTGGCCCAAAAATGCTACTGAACTCAACCGGAATTCACATTTAGAGAACTTGGCATAAAGGTGCTTCTCCCTCAGAATCTGAAGCACTATCCTCAAATGTCGCTCGTGCTCTTCCCGTCTCCGAGAATACACTAGAATATCATCAATGAAGACAATCACGAACGAGTCCGGATAAGGCCTGAACACACCTGTGCATCAAATGCATAAAGGCTGCTGGGGCATTAGTCGACCCAAACGACATCACGAGGAACTCATAGTGACCATACCAGGTCCTGAAGGCAATCTTCGAGATATCTGGCTCCCGAATCTTCAGCTGGTGATACCCGGAGCGCAAATCAATCTTAGAAAACACACGTGCGCCATGTAGCTGGTCAAATAAATCATCAATACGGGGCAAAGGATACCGGGTTCTTCACTGTAACCTTGTTCAGCCGACGATAGTCAATACACATACGCATAGAACCGTCCTTTTTCTTCACAAATAATACAGAGGAGCACCCCAAGGCGAAACACTGGGTCGAATAAAACCCTTGCCCAATAACTCCTGTAGCTGATCCTTCAACTCCTTTAACTCAGGAGGAGCCATACGGTACGGTGGAATAGAAAGGGGCTGAGTGCCCGGCAACAAGTCAATAGCAAAGTCAATATCTCCGTCGGGCGGCATGCCCGGAAGATCAGCTGGAAATACATCAGGCAAAGTCACGTACCACATGAACAGAATCAATAGAGGGAGTGTCAACACCGACGTCCCGCACATAGGCTAGATAAGCAGCACACCCCTTCTCAACCATACGCTGAGCTCCGAGAAAAGAAATAACACGGCTAGGGGTGTGATCTAGAGTACCACTCCACTCAATACGTGGAATGCCTGGCATAGCCAGCGTCACGGTCTTGGCGTGACAATCAAGAATAGCATAATGAGGCGACAACCAGTCCATGCCCAGAATAATATCAAAATCGACCATCCCGAGCAGCAATAGATCCGCTCTGGTCTCAAAATCACAAATGGTAATCAAACACGACCGATATACGCGGTCCACGGCCAAAGAATCACCCACCGGAGTGGAAACATAAATGGGGGCACTCAAAGAATCCCGAGGCACACCCGGATGAGAAGCAAAGTAAGAAGACACATATGAAAAAGTGGAACCGGGGTCGAATAGAACCGATGCCTCCCTGTGACTAACCGGAATAATACCTGTGAAACAGAGTCGGATGCAACAGCCGCGGCGCAATCGGGAATAGCATAGAATCCGGCATGTCCCCCTCTCGAGGGCGGCCTCCGGAACCCCGACCCCCGCCCCTAGCTGGCCGGGCAGGTGGAGTGGCAGCCGGGGCTGGAATGATAGCCTGCTGGCCCCGAGAACCACGCGGAGGCTCAGAAGTCTGTGAAGGTGCTCTTCTCCTACGCCCGAGGCACTCCCTAACCAGGTGGCGAGTATCCCCGCATTTAAAACAAGCTCCTGGGAGGACGCGGTGGCTGTCACCGACCGGCCTCACCCCCACTAGTCCGACCCCGGAAGGACCCGCGCGGGAGGTGCACTGGAAAGCGGGGGAGCATAATAAGGCTCCCGAGGTCTAGGAGGAGACCTGGAGTACTACCGGCTGTGGGCAATGTTGAATGAACCGGTCGACCGGAATAACCCCCGCCAAAACGACCGGGCTGATGAAGTGCGGGCACTAGAGAAATGGCCCGACTCACGAGACCTCTTCGCCTCTCTCTCTCTCCGCTCTCTAGGGAGCATACTCTCGATCATCTTGGCAATGCTAACTGCCTGCTGATAAGATATATCTGTCTCCAGCTCTCTGGCCATGCTGGATCGGATAGGCGGAACAAGGCCCTCAATAAATCTCCGCACTCTCTCCCGAACCGTGGCTACCAAAGCCGGTGCATGCATGGCTAGACGGGTGAAACTGATAGCATACTCCGATACTGACATGGAGCCCCGTCGCAACCGCTCAAACTCCGAGCGCCAAGAATCCCTAAGGCTCTGTGGAACAAACTCCGTCAAAAACAGATTTGAAAACTGCGTCCAGGTCAACGAAGCGGACTCCTCCGGACTATCCAACTCATACGTGCGCCACCAATCATAAGCGGCCCCACGAGACTGAAAAGCAGTGAAGGAAACCCCGCTGGTCTCCACAATCCCCATAGTACGAACAATACGATGACACTCCTCTAGAAAACCCAATGCATCATCCGAAGCCAAACCACTAAACACCTGGAGGGTCATATTTCTTGAACCTCTCCAATCTATGCTTCTCGTCCTCAGAGGCGGCTGGTCCACCTCCGGGCCGTGCTGGGGGCGGCGGGAGGCATAACCAAAACATCTGGAACCCGTCCCACCGGCACACGCCGCTCCGGTGTAATGGCTGCGGGAGTACGGGCCCCTCCCCGGCACCGAGATGTAGCTGCGACGAGAGGAAGCGATCCTGCTCGAGCTAAAGTGGTATACATACTCGTGAGCTGGGCCAGGGTCTCCCGTAGTGCCGGAGTAGTAGCAGTTGTAGTCGGTGTACCGAGTGCCTGCGCTCCAACTCGGTCTACCTGTGGCACCTCAGCGGCGGCGCGCGCGGGTGCCGTGGCTGCACCTCGGGCGCGTCCTCGTCCTCTACCTCGGCCACGGCCTCTGACGGCGGCAACAGGGGGCGCGGGTACCTGATCATCGCGAGTAGATCGTGTCCTCACCATCTGTGAGAGAATAGAAAGCAGTAGTTTAGATTTTTGATGTCAAAAATGTCGCACGACAAGGAATCCAAAAGAAATGAAGAGTTTCCTAAACGGTTACATAGCCCCTCGTAGATAAATACAGACATCTCCGTATCGATCAGCGAGACTCTACGTAACCGGTCTGTGTCCCGTGACTCCTATGAACCTAGAGCTCTGATACCAACTTGTCACGACCCTAGTTCACCAATCATGAACATGTCGTGATGGCACCCAGTCCCCACGAACTAGGTAAGCCTAACACGTTGCGGAATACACAAGCTATGAACACTTAAATAAGAAACAACGGAAAAATAGCATAAAAAGGTATGTAATCCGTGCCGCTTGGCACATACACCCGTCAACACACTGAATAAAACATTACCAAGATCCGGAACCCCACGGTAACACAGACTAAAAGAGAAATACAACTGTGGCTCTATGTGTAAAGAGTATCTAACAACGAAATGATGAAAATGTCAACTAGTACTATTAGAATAGAAGGAAAGCCTTCGGATTAGCGGACGTAGCAGATCATACCTCGAGGTCTCCAGAAAGCTACGGAAATCACCTAGCACGAGCCTGCTCTGATGTACCTGGATCTGCACAACAAAAGTGTGCAGAAGAGTAGCATGAGTACACCACGGCGGTACTCGGTAAGTGCCAAGCCTAACCTCGATGGAGTAGTGACGAGGAAGGTCAGGGCCCTACTGAGAAAAAAAAACAATAATATGATGATGATAACAAAAATAACAGTTTAAATGATAATAATTTCCGAAATAACAACAATAAGATAATTACTGCAACTGTCTACAATTAAGCTAACAACAATAACCAACTCAATAAAACAAATCCAGGACCTGTGGGAATTGAACCCACAGTCCCATTCTCAGTACCTCTGGGTCTCCGGGAATCGAACCCGCAGCCCATGTCTCAATAATATCTCAATAACTCAGGATCTCCGGGAATCGAACCTGCAGTCCCTACCAATAACTGAGGATCTCGGGAATCAAACCCGTAGTCCCTACCAATAACTTAGGATCTCGGGAATCGAACCCGTAGTCCACATCTCAATAAATCTCAGGATCTCCGGGAATCGAACCCGTAGTCCACATTTCAATAAATCTCAGGATCTCCTGGGAATCGAACCCGCAACCCATGTCTCAGTAAATCTCAGGATCTCCGGGAATCGAACCCGCAGTCCACATCTCAATAAATCTCGGGATCTCCGGGAATCGAACCCGCAATCCACATTTCAATAAATCTCAGGATCTCCGGGAATCGAACCCGTAATCCATAACCACAACAAGTAAAGGAATACAGAGAGAGAAGTATAATATGCTTAACGATAACTTCGCCGATGAACAGCGCCAGCGATTACCAAGAAAACTCAAGTAAGTCAATTAAGCAACTCGACAGTTAGATTCTATCTAATCATGCTTTTCTAACTACTACCGGGTAGGAATATCGAATTTAACAACTAAGAACAGGAATATCACTCATTGAACATTTTGAGTAAAGTATGTGTTCAACAACCGGCGCATGTACACGCCCGTCACCTCGCGTACAAGGCATTTAAAGTATCACATAATATCATAGGGGTGAAAGTCCCCCACACGAAGTTAGACAAGCCACTTACCTCGACTCCGATACAAAACCGCTATGAAACAACTCTCTTGCCGCGAATGTCGGCCTCCACAAGTGTAGAATCTGAAAAAAATCAATAGAATCACATCAAAGTAGGCCAATTGGGCATTACCTCAAAATAACTCAAAATACACCAAAACCCACAAGTTGCCAAAACCCGACTTTCGGTACGCTTATCGAAAAATCATGAAAGTTATATTTTCGGAACCCTTATCTCAATACGAGTCTAAGCATATAATGTTTATCAAATTCGGACTTCATTTGCCCACTCAAAACCTTGATTTTCTAAAGTTCAAGCCTAGGGTTAAATCTTCCATGAATCACTCCAAATTCCTCCATTTTCATGATATAATTGCATAATATTATCAATACTAATTATAGTTTAAGTCCTTAGTTGATTACCTGATGATTCCCTTTGAATTTCTCTTCAAAATCGCCCAAATCGCCTCTTAAGCCGAGACCCCAAATGTTGGAATGTTTCTGAAATTTTCTAACTTCTGATATAATTAACTCTCTGCGATTTCCGCTTCTACGGACAAAATTCCGCTCCTGCGAGCCCGTATCTGCAACCAACTGGTCGCTTCTGCGATCCCAGGCCTAACTGGCCAATCCCGCTTCTGCGAGAAAAGGACCACTTCCGCGCGTCCGCTTCCGCGATTGGACAACCGCTCCTGCGAGAATTTCCGCTTCTGCGCACCAGATTCTGTTTCTGCGGACCCGCCGAGGCGATAAATCCTCCGCTCCTGCGGATCCCCCTAATCCGCCTCTAGACCGCTTCTGCGTAACACCTTTCGCACCAGCGACACCGCCTCAGCGGAACAATACCCGCTTCGGCGAGCACAAGCGCTTCTGCGCTCCTCAGTCCGCTTCCGCGGGCTCGCCTCCGCGCCCATATTTCCGCAGGGGGCGAAAATGACAGAACCAGAATACTTCAACCTGCAATTTCCATGTTTTCTCTCGTTTAACCATACGAAAACACCCCAAGGCCACCGGGACTCTAACGAAAACCACCAACATACTCCAAAACATGATACGAACTTATTCCAATCACAAAACACGTCTAACAACATCAAAACCCATAATTCACATCGAATTCAAGCCTAAATTTCTTAAAACTTTCCGAATTGCACATTCGATCTAAAACCCGACCAAACGACGTCCGAATGACCTGAAACTTTGCGGACATATCCAAATTCACATAGCGAAGCTATAGAAATTGTTGAAATTCCATTCCGACCCCCGGATCAAAATCTCACCTATCGATCGGATTCGCCAAAATTTCAACCTTCGGCATTTCAAGCCTAATTGAGCTACGGACCTCCGAATACATCCCGAACGCGCTCCTAACCCCGAAATCACCTAACGGAGCTAATGGAACCATCGGATTTCCGTTCCGAGATCGTCTTAACACTGTTCCGGCTACGGACCATTTTCTAGCTTTAAAGCTCTCATTTAGGGACTAAGTGTCCCAAAATGCTCCAAATTTCAGAACCGACTCTCCCGGCAAACCACAATAGCAGAAAAGAACTTAGGGGAACAGTTAAATTGGGGATTGGGGCGTAATTTTCTAGAACGACCGGTCGGGTCGTTAGATTATGTTTGATTAATTTCGACCGGAGTGGTCCTGCTTGTGTAGACATTGCCAAGTATGTATTTCATAAATTATTGCCAAATACATTTTACTTTTAAGTTTGTTAATAATGCCAGGAGCCCACCCGAAGAGAGGAGAGGTGATTTAAAGTTGTTGTCAGAAGCAGGAGCCCACCTGAAGAATGGATACATATTTCAAATTATAGTAGACAAGCAACATCAGAAAGAATGACAAAAATATCGCCAAGGCAATAGCAAGAATTTCACCGGAAGAAACATAAGCTAACAAGAAAGCAAGGCAGCAAGAACAAATTGAAGATATAAATAAGAGTTTACAGTTCATAGACCATAATTTAGTCTAACTTCTTCTTTTTTTTTTAGCATGATGTAATAAGGAGATCGGCAAGTAGTAGCCGCAACAGTAACAACAACATCCCAGTCATATGGTAGTCCCAGCTACCAAAATGTGACGACCCGGCCCGTCGTCACGAGAATTACCACCCCGTTATGTTGTAAATACATGTTTTATGATTTTATATCAGTGTTAAAGCCTATCGGGTGAGTTAGGAGTGAAGTGGATTGAAAATGAGGCATATAGCCTTTGTGAAGGAAACTTGAATAAGGAAAGTCAACCCGGAGTTGACTATTTGGTTAGAGGGCTCGGAATCGGATTCGATGATTCGGTTAGTTCCGGAAGGTGATTTGTGACTTAGGGGAGCGATCGGAATTGAATTTGGAGGCCCGATGTAGAAATAGGCTTGAATTGGCTAAGGTTGAATTTTGGCGAAATCCGAACGGTAGGTGAGATTTTGATCCGGGAGTCGGAATGGAATTCCGACAGTTGCAGGTAGCTTCGTTAGGTGATTTTGGATGTGCCTGCAAAATTTCAGGTCATTCGGACGTCGTTTGGTCGGGTTTTTGATTGAATGTGTAATTCGGAATGTTTTAAGGAATTTAGGCTTGAATTCGATGCGAATTATGGGTTTTGATGTTGTTAGACGTGTTATGAGGATTGGAGCAAGTTCGAATAAGGTATTGAGATGTGTTGGTATGTTTGGATGAGGTCCCGGGGGCTTCGGGGTGCTTTCGGATGGTTAAACGGGAGAAAATCATGGAAATTGCAGGTTGGGATCCTGCTTCTGTTGTTTCCGCTCCTGCGGAATTTTGGACGCAGGAGCGAGTCCGCAGAAGCGGACGAGGTGCGCAGGAGCGGGTGGTCTCGCAGAAGCGGAAGTATTTCCGCTGAAGCGGGGTCGCTGGTGCGAGCCTGGGATCGCAGAAGCGGACGAGAGAAATTGGGCATGGTCCGCAGAAGCGGACGTTTTTCCGCTTGGGCGAGACCGCAGAAGCGGTCAGTGATGCGCAGAGGCGGATTTGTCCGCAGAAGCGTAGGCTTCTTCGCAGAAGCGGGTCCGCTTAAGCGGCCCTTTGTTCGCAGAAGCGGAAATGGCCGGCTAGGCCTGGAGCCGCTGAAGCGACCCTTTGGTCGCGGATACGGGAGCGTAGAAGCGGAAAATGTTCCGCAGAAGCGAAAATCGCTGTAAGTAAGTGTATCAGAAGTTAGAAAAATTTCAGAACATTTAACACATTTTGGGTCTCGGCTTTAGAGGCGATTTGGGCGATTTTGAAGAGAAATTCAAGGGAAATCATCAGGTAATCATCTATGGACTTAAACTATGATTAGTATTGGTAATATTATGCAATTATATCATGAAAATGGAGGAATTTGGGGTAATTTATGGAGGATTTAGCCCTAGGCTTGGACTTTAGAAAATCAAGGTTTTGAATGGGCAAATGGAGTCCGATTTTGGTAAAATTGATATGCTTAGACTCGTATTGAGATGAGGATTCCGAATATGTGACTTTCGTGATTTTTCGACAAGCGTACCGAAAGTCGGGTTTTGACAACTTTGGGAATTTTGATGTAAATTGAGTTATATTGATTGGGTGTCGTCCCATTGGCCTAATTTGTTGTGTTTCTACTGTATTTGATCAGATTCTACGCGTGCGGAGCTTGATTCTCGTGGCAAGGGCATTGCGGAGTAGTCGTCGCGCCGTATTGAGGTGAGTAATAGATGTGGGTGATGACCGGCGGGTTCGAAACCCCGGTATACCACTTTGTGACGCTGTATAGCGGCGAGACACGCACACTCTTGAGAGTGCGGGGTCGATCATGAGCTGGAGACTATATATTAGTCCGACCTGTTGATACTGTATTATTGGCTATTCTCGAGCCGTCGAACCTCCTTCTCGGATGGTTGCATATATATATAATGTGATAATGGCCACTCTTGAGCCGATGAACCCCCTTCTTGGGCGGTTGAGTATACATGTGGGCCGTGAGCCAGTTGTTGGATCCCGCGAGGATCGTTATCATTGTCTTATCATATAGACATGCTAGTTTACTACTAGTCCGCAGCTATTTTTGTTATTATGCAAATTCCAATCTCTAGAACTTGATATTACTGTTTTCCAACCGAAAAATGACAAAAGAGTTTTCAAAAACTACTTTTGAGCCTGCGAGGCTGTATCTGCATATTAGCTGACTAGTAGTGGATCGGGCTGCACGCCGCAGCGAGATATATATTGGATCGGACTGCATGCCGCAGGGATATATCTCTATGAGATGTGCTTGGGCTGTAGGAGCCCCTCCGGAGTCTGAACCCCCACAGTGAGCACGGGTACCCAAAATTGGAGTCGGGCTACACGCCATAGCGGTCATATCATGCATTGCATTGCATTTAGCTACATCTGCTAGCTGTTATGCTATTTATTGGTATTTGTTGGTACAGGTACAGTGAAGATTGATTCTGTGACGGGGTATTCGATTACAGCTTTACATAGTGCTTTATTGCGGATTTCTTATCTGCTGTGTCTTACCCTTGTTTATTACCACTGAGTCTGACAGTACTCATTTTACTCCCTGCACCTTGTGTGCAGATCCAGGTACCTCTCAGCAGTGATCCAGTAGCTGTGTGAGGCGACATCTGTGGGATATACGAGGTAGCTGCAGAGTCCGCAGGACCCGATATTCCTTCCTACTGTCTTTTGATTTTGTATTGACATTTCTTTCCGCACTTGGTATTTTGTAAACCATTATACACTCATGTTCAGTAGAGGCTCATGACTCTTGACCCTTGGTCTATGGGAGTTGATGTAATATGGGACTTGGTTCCCCCGTTTTCGTTACATATATCGCTGTTATTTCTTGAATTAATTTGCTTAAATGGGTTAAAGAGAGCTTCTAGCTCCGTGGTTGATATGGATTGGTCAGGCTGGCTTAGCAATGTGCTGCGCGCCATCACGACCGGATTTGGGGTCGTGACAAGTTGGTATCAGAGCCTAGGTTTACTAGGTCTCATGAGTCTTGAGCCGGTTAGTAGAGTCTTGTGGATCGGTACGGGGACGCCTGTACTTATCCTCGGGAGGCTGCGAACCTTTAGGAAAAACTTCACTTTTCTTGAACTCTGTCGTGCGATCTTGTTGTCCTGAGAACTGAACTTCTATATTCTATTCTCTCGCAGATGGCGAGAACGCGAGCATCAGGACGAGGTGGACGACCTCCATTGCCACCTGTTAGAGGCCGTGGGCGCGGTCGTGCTAGAGGTAGAGGTAGGGCGGCTGAGGCAGGTGCCAGCTGACCCGCCCGTTGTACCAGTTCAGGAGCAGCCCCCAGTGGTTGATGCTCCAGCAGTCCCAGTTCAGGGCCAGACTATATCTATTGCTATTCCTGGTCTTCAGGAGACTCTTGCCCAGATATTATCAGTGTGTTCCGGTTTGGCTCAGGTAGTTTCAGCTACCGCTACTGTAGCGACATCTCAGTCAGGGGGTGGTCAGCAGACCCCTGCAGCTCGCACACCTGACCCGGTTGTTCAGGGACTTCAGATGCCAGAGGCTGTCCCCGCTCAGGTAGTTGCACCGGTTATTCCTCCAGCTGCACCAGCTCCAGCTCCAGAGCATAGGGTTCAGGTTATGCCCGAGGACGAGCGGCGTCGTCTTGAGAGATTTGGTAGACTTCAGCCACCCCATTTCAGTGGCGTTGAGGGCGAGGATGCCCAGGGTTTCTTGGATAAATGTCAGAAGATGCTGCGTACGGCTGGTATTCTTGAGTCCAGCGGAGTTTCATTTACTACATTTCAGTTCACCGGTCCCGCATTTGATTGGTGGGAGGAGTTTGAGAGGCGTAGGCCTGCAAGAGCAGCACCTCTCACATGGCAGCAGTTCTCTACTCTCTTTCTAGAGAAATATGTACCTCGGTCTCGTCG
This sequence comes from Nicotiana noctiflora, assembly GCA_032618575.1. Classification (NCBI taxonomy): domain Eukaryota; kingdom Viridiplantae; phylum Streptophyta; class Magnoliopsida; order Solanales; family Solanaceae; genus Nicotiana; species Nicotiana noctiflora. The sequence continues at coordinate 81,098 of JASVEL010009261.1, read as the reverse complement.
CGAGGAGCTACGTCGCCGGTTCGAGTGGTTGATTCAGGGCGACATGTCTGTGACTCAGTATGAGCTTAGATTCACTGAGTTGGCTAGGCATGCCACGTGGATGATCCCCATTGATAGGGAGAGGATCAGGAGGTTCATTGATGGCCTCAACTACTCTATCCGTATTCTTATGACCAGCGAGCGAGTTCTATCATCATCGTTTGAGCAGGTAGCCGATATGGCACGCTCCATTGAGGCGGATCGTCGCCGAGAGAGAGAGGAGCGGGAGGCCAAGAGGCCTCGTGGTTCTGGCAGTTTCAGTGGTGCTCCATCTAGAGGGCATTCCCAGCAGAGCAGAGGTCGCTCATCTAGACCTTTTCATTCAGGCCGCCCAGAGCAGAGCGGAGGTTCTTATGGTCGTGGTCGACAGGGGTTTCAGCAGGGTCAGTCATCACTTAGTGCCCTCCCAGCCCAGAGTGCAACACCTACTTCTCCAGCACCAGGTGCATGTTATGAGTGTGGTGAGTTTGGCCACATGAGGAGACATTGCCCTCGACTACGTAGGGGCGGGACTCAGCAGAGGGATCAGCCCTCCTCTTCGGCACCATCTCGGTCTAGTAGAGGTGGAGGTCGGTCTTCTCGTGGTCGCCCCGGGGGTGAGGAGAGATCCGGTGGAGGCCGAGGCACGGTTCTATGCACTTCCCGACGGGCGTGATGCGGTTGCCTCCGATGCTTGTGATTACGGGTATCATTTATGTCTGTCCGAGAGATGCCTCTGTTCTATTTGATCCGGGGTCCACATATTCTTACGTGTCCTCTTATTTTGCACATCACTTGGGTGCGACTCGTGGTAGTCTTGATTTACCTGTTCATGTATCCACCCCCGTGGGTGATACGATTGTTGTTGATCATGTCTATAGATCCTGTGTTATATCTATTGGGGGTCTGGAGACCCAGGCAGATTTTTTATTGTTGGGGATGGTGGACTTTGATGTTATATTGGGTATGGACTGGTTGTCTCCGTACCATGCTATATTGGACTTGGTTCCCCGTTTTCGTTATATGTATAGTTGTTGCTTCGTGAATTAATATGCTTAAATGGGCTAAAGAGAGCTTCTGGCTCTGTTGTTTATATTGATTAGTCAGGCTGGCTTAGCAATGTGTTGGGCGCCATCACGACCGGATTTGGGGTCGTGACATGAATCCAGAATAGTGGATCTCAACAAAGCTTTCGAATAAAACAGCGAATCCGACCAGAAACTCGAACGGCCATCGATGCAACTTAGCTAAACTTGGTGCCGGGCACTCAGCCTATATCCATTCCTCCTTATCGAATGGCACCAGCTGAGTTGAAAGAACTGAAAGAGCAGCTTCAAGAGCTTCTGGATAAGGGTTTCATCCGCCCTAGTGTGTCTCCGTGGGGTGCGCCGGTATTGTTTGTTAAAAAGAAAGATGGTTCCATGCGGATGTGTATTGATTATAGGCAATTGAACAAAGTGACAGTGAAGAACAAGTACCCTCTACCGCGCATAGATGATTTGTTTGATCAGGTTACAGGGTGCGAGGGTGTTTTCTAAGATCGATCTTCGTTCAGGCTATCATCAGCTGAAGATCATGGGCTCGGATATTATGAAGACTGCATTCGGGACCCGATATGGTCATTATGAGTTTCTTGTGATGTCTTTTGGGCTGACCAACGCCCCAGCAGCATTTATGCATCTGATGAACAGTGTGTTCGGGCCCTATTTGGATTCATTTGTGATTGTGTTCATTGATGACATTCTAGTCTACTCCCGTAGTCAGGAGGAGCATGCTCAGCATTTGAGTATTGTGTTGGAGAGATTGAGAGAGGAGAAGCTATATGCTAAATTCTCCAAGTGCGAGTTTTGGCTCGATTCCGTAGCATTTTTGGGACATGTGGTGTCTCGTGATGGTATTCAGGTTGATCAGAAAAAGATAGAGGCGGTGCAGAGTTGGCCTAGACCGTCCTCAGCTACAGAGATCGGGAGTTTTCTTGGCTTGGCGGGGTATTATCGCCGGTTTGTTCAGGGATTTTCATCCATTGCTTCTTCATTGACTAAATTGACCCAGGAAGGGTGCACCATTCGTGTGGTCGGATGAGTGCGAGGAGAGCTTTCAGAAGCTCAAGACGGCTTTGACCACAGCTCCAGTGTTAGTATTGCCATCAACTTCAGGTTCATATACCGTTTATTGTGATGCCTCGAGAGTGGGGATAGGTGGTGTGTTGATGCAGGAAGGTAAGGTAATTGCTTATGCTTCTCGGCAGTTGAAGCCACATGAGAAGAACTATCCTGTTCATGACTTGGAGCTAGCCGCCATTGTTCATGCCTTGAAGATTTGGAGGCACTATTTGTACGGTGTGTCTTGTGAGGTGTATACCGACCATCGTAGTCTCCAGCACTTGTTCAAACAAAAAGACCTTAATTTGAGACAGCGGAGATGGTTGGAGTTGCTGAAGGATTATGACATTACTATATTATATCATCCGGGGAAGGCCAATGTGGTGGCCGATGCTTTGAGCCGGAAGGCGGTCGGTATGGGGAGCTTGGCATATATTCCGGCTGAGGAGAGGCCATTTGCTCATGATGTTCAGGTGCTAGCCAATCGGCTAGTGAGGTTAGATATTTCGGAGCCCAGCAGGGTATTGGCTTGTGTTGTATCTCGGTCATCTCTATATGATCGTATTCGTGAGCGCCAATATGATGATCCACATTTGGCTGTCCTGAGGGACAGAGTTCAGCATGATGATGCTAGAGATGTCACCATTGATAGTGACGGCGTATTGAGGATGCGGGGCCGGATATGCGTGCCCAATGTTGATGGCCTTCGTGAGTTGATTCTGGAGGAGGCCCATAGCTCGCGGTATTCTATCCATCCAGGAGCCGCGAAGATGTATCAAGATTTGAAACAGCACTATTGGTGGAGAAAGATGAAAATGGACATTGTCGGACATGTAGCACGGTGCCTCAACTGTCAGCAGGTTAAGTACGAGCACCGGAGGCCCGGTGGTGTATTTCAGCGCATTGCTATTCCTGAGTGGAAATGGGAGAGGGTCACTATGGACTTTGTTACTAGACTCCCTCGGACAGCGAGAAAGTTTGATTCTGTATGGGTGATTGTGGATAGACTGACTAAGTCAGCTCACTTCACTCCAGTTAGTACTACCTACTCATCGGAGCGATTGGCAGCGATCTTTATTCGAGAGATTGTTCGGTTGCATGGGGTCCCAGTGTCTATCATATCCGACAGGGGTACTCAGTTCACTTCTCAGTTTTGGAGAGCATGGGTACACGGGTTGAGTTGAGTACAGCATTTCACCCCCAGACAGACGGACAGTCTGAGCGCACTATTCAGATCTTGGAGGATATGTTGCGAGCTTGTGTGATTGATTTTGGTGGTTCGTGGGATGAGTTCCTACCACTTGCCGAGTTTGCCTACAACAACAGTTATCAGTCGAGTATTCAGATGGCCCCGTATGAGGCATTGTATGGCAGGCGGTGTAGATCCCCCGTGGGATGGTTTGAGCCTGGTGAGGTTAGATTGATAGGGACTGAGTTAGTCCGGGATGCTCTAGATAGAGCAAAGTTGATCCAGGAGAGACTTCGTACAGCACAGTCTCGTCAGAAGAGTTATGCGGACCGTAGAGTTCGAGAGTTGTCTTTCATGGTGGGTGACAGAGTATTGTTGAAGATTTCACCGATGAAGGGTGTCATGAGGTTTGGGAAGAAAGGAAAGTTGAGTCCCAGGTACATTGGTCCTTTTGAGATACTTAGGAGAGTTGGAGAGGTGGCATATGAGTTGGCCTTGCCGCCCAACTTATCCAGCGTTCATCCAGTATTCCATGTGTCTATGCTCCGGAAGTACATTGGAGATCCGTCTCATGTATTAGATTTCAGCACCATTCAGCTTGATGGTGATCTATCCTATGATGTGGAGCCTATTGCTATTTTGGGTCGTCGGGTGAGAAAATTGAGGTCCAAGGAGATTGCATCGGTTAAGGTTCAGTGGAGAGGTCGACCCGTGGAGGAGGCCACTTGGGAGATCGAGCGGGAGATGCGGAGCAGATATCCTCACTTGTTTGAGACTTCAGGTATGTTTCTTGACCCGCTCGAGGACGAGCGTTTGCTTAAGAGGGGAGAATGTGACGACCCGGCCCGTCGTCACGAGAATTACCACCCCGTTATGTTGTAAATACATGTTTTATGATTTTATATCAGTGTTAAAGCCTATCGGGTGAGTTAGGAGTGAATTGGATTGAAAATGAGGCATATAGCCTTTGTGAAAGGAAACTTGAATAAGAAAAGTCAACCCAGAGTTGACTATTTAGCTAGAGGGCTCGGAATCGGATTCTGATGATTCGGTTAGTTCCGGAAGGTGATTTGTGACTTAGGGAGCGATCGGAATTGAATTTGGAGGCCCGGTGTAGAAATAGGCTTGAATTGGCTAAGGTTGAATTTTGGCGAAATCCGAACGGTAGGTGAGATTTTGATCCGGGAGTCGGAATGGAATTCCGACAGTTGCAGTAGCTTCGTTAGGTGATTTTGGATGTGCCTGCAAAATTTCAGGTCATTCGGACGTCGTTTGGTCGGGTTTTTGATTGAATGTGTAATTCGGAATGTTTTAAGGAATTTAGGCTTGAATTCGATGCGAATTATGGGTTTTGATGTTGTTAGACGTGTTTTGAGGATTGGAGCAAGTTCGAATAAGGTATTAAGATGTGTTGGTATGTTTGGATGAGGTCCCGGTGGCCTCGGGGTGCTTTCGGATGGTTAAACGGGAGAAAATCATGAAAATTGCAGGTTGGGATCCTGCTTCTGTTGTTTCCGCTCCTGCGGAATTGGGGGCGCAGGAGCGAGTCCGCGAAGCGGACGAGGGGCGCAGGAGCACTTGGTTACGCAGAAGCGGAAATCCTTCCGCTGAAACGATGTCGCTGGTGCGAGCCAATGATCGCAGAAGCGGACGAGAAGAAAATGGGAAGGTCCGCAGAAGCGGACATTTGACCGCCTGGGCGAGTCCGCAGAAGCGGACTCTGGTGCGCAGAAGCGGATGTTTCCGCAGAAGCGGAAGTTTCATCGCAGAAGCGGGCGCGCTTAAGCGGCCCGTATATCGCAGAAGCGGAAAATGGCCGGCTAGGCCTGGAACCGCAGAAACGACCCTTTGGTCGCGGATACGGGAGCGTAGAAGCGGAAAATGTTCCGCGGAAGCGAAAATCGCTGTAAGTAAGTGTATCAGAAGTTAGAAAAATTTCAGAACATTTAACACATTTTGGGTCTCGGCTTAAGGGGCGATTTGGGCGATTTTGAAGAGAAATTCAAGGGAAATCATCAGGTAATCATCTATGGACTTAAACTATGATTAGTATTGGTAATATTATGCAATTATATCATGAAAATGGAGGAATTTGGGGTAATTTATGGAGGATTTAGCCCTAGGCTTGGACTTTAGAAAATCAAGGTTTTGAATGGGCAAATGGAGTCCGATTTTGGTAAAATTGATATGCTTAGACTCATATTGAGATGAGGATTCCGAATATGTGACTTTCGTGATTTTTCGACAAGCGTACCGAAAGTCGGGTTTTGACAACTTTGGGAATTTTGATGTAAATTGAGTTATATTGATTGGGTGTCGTCCCATTGGCCTAATTTGTTGTGTTTCTACTGTATTTGATCAGATTCTACGCGTGCGGAGCTTGATTCTCGTGGCAAGGGCATTGCGGAGTAGTCGTCGCGCCGTATTGAGGTGAGTAATAGATGTGGGTGATGACCGGCGGGTTCGAAACCCCGGTATACCACTTTGTGACGCTGTATAGCGGCGAGACACGCACACTCTTGAGAGTGCGGGGTCGATCATGAACTGGAGACTATATATTAGTCCGACCTGTTGATACTGTATTATTGGCTATTCTCGAGCCGTCGAACCTCCTTCTCGGATGGTTGCATATATATATAATGTGATAATGGCCACTCTTGAGCCGATGAACCCCCTTCTTGGGCGGTTGAGTATACATGTGGGCCGTGAGCCAGTTGTTGGATCCCGCGAGGATCGTTATCATTGTCTTATCATATAGACATGCTAGTTTACTACTAGTCCGCAGCTATTTTTGTTATTATGCAAATTCCAATCTCTAGAACTTGATATTACTGTTTTCCAACCGAAAAATGACAAAAGAGTTTTCAAAAACTACTTTTGAGCCTGCGAGGCTGTATCTGCATATTAGCCGACTAGTAGTGGATCGGGCTGCACGCCGCAGCGAGATATATGTTGGATCGGACTGCACGCCGCAGGAATATCTCTATGAGATGTGCTTGGGCTGTAGGAGCCCCTCCGGAGTCTGAACCCCCACGGTGAGCACGGGTACCCAAAATTGGAGTCGGGCTACACGCCGTAGCGGTCATATCATGCATTGCATTGCATTTAGCTACATCTGCTAGCTGTTATGCTATTTATTGGTAATTGTTGGAACAGGTACAGTGAAGATTGATTCTGTGACAGGGTATTTGAATACAACTTTACATAGTGCTTTATTGCGGATTTCTTATCTGCGCTGTCTTACCCTTGTTTATTACCACTGAGTCTGGCAGTACTCGTTTTACTCCCTGCACCTTGTGTGCGGATCCAGGTACCTCTCAGCAGTGATCCATTAGCTGTGCGAGGCGACATTTGTGGATATTCGAGGTAGCTGCAGAGTCCGCAGGACCCGATATTCCTTCCTACTGTCTTTTGATTTTGTATTGACATTTCTTTCCGCACTTGGTATTTTGTAAACCATTATACACTCATGTTCAGTAGAGGCTCATGACTCTTGACCCTTGGTCTATGGGAGTTGATGTAATATGGGACTTGGTTCCCCCGTTTTCGTTACATATATCGCGGTTATTTCTTGAATTACTTTGCTTAATGGGTTAAAGAGAGCTTCTAGCTCCGTGGTTGATATGGATTGGTCAGGCTGGCTTAGCAATGTGCTGGGCGCCATCACGACCGGATTTGGGGTCGTGACACAAAACTTTCCGAACTATATTGGACTGATTCCCTTTTAGCCAGAGATATGTAGGAAACCTTTTGAAGAAAAGGTTCGATCAAAAATTTTGAAAAAAAAATGCTTCTCACGAAGTGCTCAAACGGGCAAAAATCGCTCGTATCCGCTCACTTGTCTTTGCACGAAAATATCTTTGTGTTTACGCGCAAAGAGGGGTAGCTGTGAGCACATGATTTTTGCCCTATAAGAGAAATACTCCCAAAGATTCAAAATAAAACAATTTTAGTTTGCTTGCAATAGTTGTGAATTTTGTGTTATTTTTTTGTATTATTTGCATTTTCTTCTATGCATATTTATTAGTTTAAATAAATAAAATATACAAAAATATGTTATATTTGTATATGAAATTCAAGTTTACAATTAAGAATAATTAAGTGTGTTTTACAAAAATGAAGAATCACAAAAAAAATGTATTTTTTGCATTTTTAGCATTTAATGCCCAAATTGTGCAATTTTATTTTAATTAATGTTTAATTTTGTGTGATAATTATTATTAGGAGTTAATTATCATTTTAATATAATTTTGGTTTTAAAATTTTAATCTTAGCATTTTTTTATTAATTAATAATAGAAAGAGAACAAAAATAGAAGGAAAATTGAAATTGGGCCAACTTTTGAAGTAACTCAAAGCCCAAATCAATTTTACCAAACCATAAACATCCAAACCCTCCAAAATCTGATCAAAACACACCCTTGTCATTTTATTATTTATTTCATTTTTAATTTATTTTATTTCTTCTACAATAATTAAAAGAAAACCCTAAAACTAACCTAATAACACACAAGCCTCCACTTTACTATTCTTTCTTCTTCCTCCTTCTTTCACCTCCTCCTTTCTTCCTCATCCATGGCTGCCCCATACCAGCCATCCCATCACGCCGGCAGCACCTCGCCACCATCCACTCACCATCACCTTCATCAACCAAAAAAAAAACCTACCATCTTCCCCACCGGAAAACTCACGTCCAAGACAAAATGGTCGACGTCGAGCATGCTGCCACCTAGCAAACCACCATAACAGACGACCAGCCAGCAGCGGCCCGATGTCCCCAGGCCGGCAGCAACGTGAAAAACCAGCCAGCTCGCTGCTCATCGCCATGGCTTCCGCTCGTCGGAGCTTCGTCGTTATCCGGCGTGAAGGCGACGGCCAGCTCATCCCCTTCCCCGACATCCCAAGTATATATATATATATATATATATATATATATATATATATATATATATATATATATATATATATATATGTATGTATATTTTCGGATTTAGATAGTATATATTTGATTTTGTTTCTTACTTGTTGTTCATCACGTTCTTGATTATTTCTTCATCTTCATACTTTAATCATGCGTTTTGTTTAGTCTTAATATAGAAATGTTATAGTTCAATCATTTGCATCCTTAATCTTGGTTGTGATATTGTTAGATTTAATTCGAATTTTAGTTGATTATTGAGTTTAGTAGATTAAATTTGTTTCTTTATTTTTGCTTAAGTCTAAATTCGAATTTTTAATTACGGAATTGAAATTGTTTGTTTGATATGTTAAGTTTAATTTAATTTAAGTTTAAGTGATTTGAAGTTACATGTTTATTATTGTTGATAAATCTGAAAATTTTGTGTTATTTAAAAATAATGTTGTTCTTGGTTGTTCATCATGTTGTTAGGATTGTTGTTAAAATTGTTTAAGAATTGGTTAAATTTGCTATATTTTGGTTGTTTGATTCAGGTGAATTGGTTATAGCTGATAAGGGTATAGCAGTAAATTTCAATAATTTTGGGGGTATTTTGGTCATTAAATTGTAGTCAATTATTTGAATTAAAGTATTTTGTCCATTAGTTATTTGAATATTGTTAAAATTAGAGTGGAAAACAAAACATAATATAGTGGTAGTTAAAGTATTAATAAAATAGGCATAGTGCGGAATAAAACATAATGTAATGAGATTAAAAGTTTGATTAAAATAAAATGAAAGTGGAGTCTTACTTTTATTTATTTAATTGATAGTTACTTGTTTTTTTAAATTAAAAGAAGAAGATGTCATGCATATATATAGAAGAACATAATCTGATTTTGGAGGGGGGTAGAAAAATATTTGAGAGAGTTTTTGAGAGTGAAAATATTCAGAAGTGAGAACTAAGAAAAAAAGATTAAGAGAGAAGAAGAGAAAGATTAAGAGAAAGAAAATAGAGAGAGATTTAAGAGTGAAAAATACTAGAAGTAAGGAACAAGATATAAAAGATTAAGAGAATTACTAATAGTTTATATATATATATATATATATATATATATATATATATATATATATATATATATATATATATACAACAAAAATTTAAGAAGAAAAGAGAGTTAGTTTTCAATTTACAAAATATATATTCAAGTTTCAGTTCTTAGTTGCTGGTTTTTATTCCGATTCTGGGTTATTTTGCTTCCACCGCTGTTGCTATGTTGTTTCTAGTGCTGTGTTGGTCAATCTTATATTTTGCTATCTTTCAAATATCAGGTACATGACTGATTGTGTTTAAATTTTGTAAATACACGTGAAGAATGAAAGTTGTGAAATTTTAATTAGCTTTCTTCTATTGATTGTGTTTAAATTATTTTCCGTATTAATATTCTGCCAAGTTTTATCACTTTGAATAATTAGACGTTTGTAAGTAATAATAATTCACTTCAATATGGTTATTAAATAATATAAGTATAAACATGTTGTTAATATCCAAGTTGTTTAATAATTAAAATATAAATAAGTTATCTTTTTAATTTGGCGGATTAATTAAAATTGGTTAGTTCAGTATCTATAAATGATTTAATATTGTCTTTAATAGGCTAAATTGCAGATATGTAGCTAAACTTAGTAAAAATGTGAATTTTAATTATTTTGCGTGAATTACACATTTAGTACGATTTGAGTTTAAATAATACTGTTTTCAAATTAAACAAATCTTCAATTAAGTATAAGTAATTAAAGTTAATTATTGTTCTTTTTAATATTTGTAAATAGTTAATTTCATTGGTTAAGTCAACTAAAATATGTGTTTATATTAGTCGTAAAATAATTCGTTTGATATGTATAAATATTATTTTTCGATTTTGTATTTTTATTTTAGTTTAAATTTTAGCCATGTCTACTTCCATTAAACAGTCATCTTAATATAGTAAATAATATGTTACACTTTGAGCATGTAATCAATTAAGATTTTCTCTCTATAGTTTAGAAAAATAATTACAGTTAATTTGCGATTGTATTAAGTTGAATTTAGTTTTAAATAATTTTTAATAAATAATTTTTTTTATATATTACAATGCAAGACTTAGTCTTGTTCTAATCAATTTCTTTTAATATTAGTTAAGATTTTCGTATTTATTGAAAAAAAAACTTCACAAAAAAAATTTATAATTAAAATTCTGCTTCATTAATATTTGTCATAAATTAGATGAGTGTATTGCATATTTTTAGCTCATAAATAATTATGAATATTCTTTCTTTATTATAGATAAAAACATAAAAAAAATAAAGATGTAGTCATTGTAGAATATCTCTTAAACAAAGGAGGCGTGCCTCGCCATATCAAATGTGCAAATGCGGGGCCCTCATTTTTTCTTAATTATAAATATTTAGAAATTCGGGATTGGTCGTTTAGTTAATTTTCACGGCCTCCTCAAAATAATAATGCATTAGTAGGTTTAAGCGCGTATTTAATAATTGTATCTCCCTAAGCTGGGGTGCTCATTTATGTGACCCAAATCCAAATCTCAACGAAGTCAAAATACGTTAAAGGTCACAGGCGTACTAGTACTGTGTGATCCGAAATACATTTTCATGACGTTGCAATTCTTGTAAAATAATAATAAAAGCGGTAAAAGTATCTTAATTTGCATTAAGCACATAACTGTTAATATCAGATAAATAAGTCGAATATGACAGTTGATTGACCATGCTAGAACCACGGAACTCGGGAATGCCTAACACCTTCTCCTGGGTTAACAAAATTTCTTATCCGGATTTCTGGTTTGCAGACTGTTATACACAATTATTCTTTTCCTCAATTCGGGATTTAACCGGTGACTCGGGACACCATTAACCTTCCAAGTGGCGACTCTGAATGAAATAAATAAATCCCGTTTTGACTATCATTTAATTGGAAAAACTGCTTAGCTCCCTCGCGGGTTAGCGAATAAAGGAGGTGTGACAGTAGGATGTTACTCTGTATATTAGAGGCTCATGTTTGTGACACCAGGTCCTTGTTAGGCTGTATTGGCATCTTGTTGGATTTTTCCTACACTGTTATCGGCACTTTAGACCTTTGATGTAAACGGCTTTTATCTACATTTGTTTAATAAAGGGGGTTGTTGTTAAAAATGATCGGGCTTGCCTAGTAGTGTGATAGGCGTCATCACGATCGGATTGGAGTCGTGACAAGTTAGTATTAGAGCCAAGGTTACTTGGTCTCACGAATCATGAGCCGGTTTAGTAGAGTCTCGCGGATCGGAACGGAGATGTCTATACTTATCCTCCAGAGGCTGCAGAACCTTTAGGAAAACTACAAATTCTTTAAATTCTTGTCGTGCGACTTTGTTGATCCAAGAACTAAATTTCTGCATTCTATTCTCTCGGAGGTGGCGAGTACTCGTGCTACCGAACGTGGCAGACGACCGCCATTGCCACCCACTAGAGGCTATGGACGCGGCTGTAGTCCTGGTCAAGGCAGAGCAGGAGGGGGAGCACCAGTTGACCCACCAGTTGACCACATTCATGACTAGCCTCTAGCTGTAGTGACTCCAACAACACCTGCTCAGGAACCAGCTGTGCCTATTATGATTTCGGGTCTTCAGGAGGCCCTTGCTTATATTCTATCGGTTTGCACTGGCCTCGCTCAAGCAGTCTCAGCCACTATTGTCGCAGCTACTTCTCAAACCGGGGGTGGTAATCAGACCCCCGCAGCTCGCACGCCTGAGCTGGTAGTGCATGGTTTGCATACGCTAGAGGCGCCACCAGCTCGTCAGGTTGCCCCAGTTCAGCCGGTTGCCTCGGTTTAGGGTGATGTGGTTCCAGCTATGCTAGTTGATAAGCAGCGCCGTCTTGAGAGGTTTAGTAGGCTCTCACCTCCTATTTTTTTAGTGGTTTTTCGGGCGAGGATGCCCAGGGTTTTCTCGACAAGTGCCGATGTATGCTTCAGATAGTAGGGATATTAGAGTCGAGCGGGGTATCATTTGTCACACCTCCTTTTGGCGCTACCCGCAAGGGAGAGAGGGAGTTTGTCCAATATTTTATTTAAGTCAGAGTCTCCACTTGGGAGATTTAAGGTGTCCCAAGTCACCGTTTGAACCCCGAATCGAGGAAACAAATGACTCTGTTTAACAGTCCGTGAACCAGAAATTCGGATAAGGAATTATGTTAACCCGGGAGAAGCTGTTAGGCATTCCCGAATTTTGTGGTTCTAGCACGCTCGCTCAACTGTTATATTCGGCTTGATTATCTAATTTTTAACAATTATGAACTAATATGCAAATTTTTACTCTTGACCGCTTTTATTAATATTACTATTATTTTAACAAAAAAAATTGCAACATTGTGAAAATGTATCTCGAACCATGTCACATCAATGTACCCGTGGTTGTCGACATATTTCGGCCCCGTAGAGATTTGGATTTGGGTTACATAAATGTGCATCCGAGTATAGGGAGATAAAATTATTATATACGCGCTTAAAGATAATAACACTTTATTATTTTTAGAAAAAACCGTGGAATTCACTAAACGACATGTCCCGTAATCTAAGTAATATTTATTAAACAAGTTTGAGGACCCCAGAATTTATAACTATTTTGGCGAGGCACACCTTATGTCGCGACCCGGATTTCCCACCATCGGGGTCATGATGGCGCCTACTAAATGGAAGCTAGGCAAGCCAAGTATTAATTACATCTCCATTAATTACCAATTTCTTATTAACAATATAAAAATTACAGCAGAGTAATCAAAATTAGCGGAAGACTTAGTCAAATGTGATAAAGAAAAATCCAAATCTGATACACTACCCAAGATTGGTGTCACAATACTCACGAACTTCTAAGAATAATACACATAATTGTTTGAAAGAAAATACAATCTGTTTATCTCGATTACATGAGATAACAGAATGAAAAGCATAGATAGGAGAGACAACGGGTCCTGCGGACGCCTGCAAGGCTACCTCGTAGTCTCAGTAGTCGAAAAATCCACAAGTCGCTACTGCCGCTGCTGCTGTCCGTAACTTGTATCTGCGCAAAAAGAGCGCAGAGTGTAGTATCAGCACAACCGACCCCATGTGCTGGTAAGTGCCTGGCCTATCCCAGCGAACTAGTGACAAGGCTAAGGCCAGTCACCCACCTAAACCTGTACAGTTGCAATATAGGCATATATATATATAAGGAAATACTCTGCTCTGAAATAATATTCAATAACTCAAGATATCCAGAATAATCTAATCAACAGAATAAATCTTACTTTCATGTCTCAATTTCCTCTTTCATTTCATGTCTCGTGGTAGGCGTACCACCCGCTCCCCACTATCACAGTAATTATCTCTTGTGGTAGGCGTACCACCCGCTCCCAATTATCAATAATTATATCTTGTGGTAGGCGTACCACCCGCTCCCAAATATATCAATAGTTATATCTTGTGGTAGGCGTACCACCCGCTCCCAAATATATCAATAATCATATCTTGTGGTAGGCGTACCACCCGCTCCTAAATATATCAATCGGCTACCGGCAACTATGGCCAATGCCAATATTTTAAGTCATTTTGTGGTCGGCTGTCACGCCCCAAATCGAGGGACATGACCGGCGCCTGACCGGGTTGCCCCAGTCAAGCGGACCTGGGTGCCTTTCATTCCCACGCGTTACCCCTGTGTTGACTGTTTCTCATTAACCAAATATATTACTAATCATAATTGATTTCGCATTAAACAAATAAAACGATACGAGTGATTCATTAACAAGATTTCAATTTTTACAACGCCCGACATAACACCATATATATACATAAGACTGGAGTCCCACAGTTTACATGTCTACAGAGCCTCTAGGATACAAAAAGGGAAATACAATACTTGCCGGTAACAAGGCTCCGGCTATACCTTACAAAACCAAAATGAAATCTAAACCGAGTGGCATGAACCACACAAGGCCCCGAGGAAGAAAGGGGCTCACCAAAACGGGCGGTGGAAGGAGAAGGATACTACTGCCGATGAGCTGAAGTGCCTGCTACTGATCCACCTACAATCATGACACGAATGTAGCGCCCCGGCAAAAGGGACGTCAGTACACTTGAATTGTACTGGTATGTATGGACAAACTTTGTCCCAAGTAAACTCAAGCCATTAAATTACATCAACAATTAATTAAGCCAACCAACCATGTTTCCACATTTTCCTCATTTCAAATAATTCTCACACAAAGCACTTTCTACAATCAACCAATTTAACAATAACCAATCAATCACGTAAAGCACAAGTAGTCAAACAAAGGGGCAATCGGTGCCCCACAGGTTGCAAACTCTCCTGCTGTCTCCTTTCACAATTTCACATTATTGATTTATGTATCAATTTTTAATAGCGATTTCGATCGCTTTCCACCCTTATTGCCCCTGACCACCCTTATTACCTCGGCCACCCTTATCACCCCAACCCACACCTTATTTCACCACGTTGCGGCGCGCAACACGACCCCGCCTTACGGTTGAAAACACAACAATTTCAAACAGCAGATAAGGTACTACACACAATTTCAACAAGTTCAAATAAGCAACTTACACATTGGTTCATGTTCTCAATTTCTTCTCAATTCAATATCACAACCATGTTACAATATTTCCACAATTTAAGTGTTTCATCTCTTTCCACAATAAACCAATTTTCAAGTGTTTCGTTTGTTTTCCACAAGGTGCCATATAGGCCATCATAGTCATTATTCACAATTCTTTTGCCAAATTAAACTCTCATTTTACATCACTCATAGTTCAACAACAAACTTTGAATATCCAACAACAACATCAAGAATTTCACACAATTTGTCAATTTAACACGAAACAACCAAACTTCACACATATAGGCGATTTCACAAGAATCAAAATTAGCCATACATACCTGGTGATGAGTTTTCTTCCTACTTTATGATTACCCAAGATATCCTACTCTTGCCAACCTTGTTCTTGAAGACTCTTACTTCTACTCACTTCTTTTTACTAGAAATCAAGTTCAATAATCATGCATGAGTGTAAAAATTCTATTTTCAAAAGCTATTATATGCAAACCTCTCTTTACCCAATTAAAACTGAAAATCAAAGAAAATAGTTAGGGTTTTTACCTTGAAAATATTGGGGAAGTTGAATCCTTGCCCTAGAATCCCTTGGAATTAAGTAGTTGGAACAATCTTTGAAGATGAAGAACTTCTCTCTCTAAAAACCCTCTCTTCTCTCTCTAATTTTGGTTAGATGATATGATAAAATGAAGAAGAAAGGTGTTATATTAAAGAAGAGATCGGGTCAAAATGTTACAAAATCTGGGCCGGGGTCAATTATGCGGTGCACTATGCGACCGCAGAATCAACATGCGGTCCGCATAGTGACCGCAGAATTGCCCCAAATTTTACAAAGGTTCTGTTAAGGAATGCGGTCACTATGCGGACCGCATGTTGATTCTGCGGTCGCAAAAGTGCACCGCAGATTTGACATGCGATCGCATATCGACCGCACTTTTGACACGATTTTGGGCAACTCTGTGGAACGATTTGCGGCAAGAATGCGGTCCGCATGTCAGGTTTGCGGTCGCATTCTTGACCGCATATTTGCCATTTTTCGGAAAAATTAATTCTCTACATTTTTGAAACTTAAATCACTACCAAGGGTCCGAACCGCGGCGAGCAAGCTCGCCGCGAAGAATTCTACGCATTCCTAACACATTATTCGGACCATGACACCACAGATACTAGGTTTTATGCACAAAAATTTTACGGGGCCTTACATCCTCCCCCCTTAAGATCATTCGTCCTCGAATGAGGATTTTGAAATAAATGAGTTGGTTTTGAAAGACATGATATGCAACCATCAAAAATTTGACTAACTCTTATATTTTAGAAAAATTTCGCCAGAGTTTCCTTTGTATTATGGACATATCCACCTGTCAGAGGGCCCCCGAAACACATTACCAAACAATAATATACAACTACAACACTTTTCACAACTGGTATACACTTTCTTACCTCAACGAATGCACATATTCTATCACATTGTTACAATTGCACATAAACTAGTCACTTCAATGAATTCTTACCTTATTTAACCCTTTTTAACACACCATGTACACTTAACAAACCATTACCAATCTACACTTACTATTAGTTGTTTATTTAACACGTGAATATTTATAAGGAGTTCATTTATCAAGAAAAGTTCAAGTGACCCAAGGCAACAACACATTTAACTCATTACAAAATGAAGGAGACTTTACTAATACTAAGAGGGAAACATCTTGGACAAGATAGCAGTTACTAGGAGTAGAAGGGTCACCTAATTTCTTCTAGGCTTGATCGAACAAATGGGGGTACTTTTCCTTCATCTCTTTTTCCGCTTCCCATGTGGCCTCCTCAACTTGTTGACTTCGCCACAATACTTTAACAGAGGCAACTTCCTTATTTCTCAACTTACGGACTTGCCTATCAAGAATGGCAACTGGAACTTCTTCATATGACAAATCTTCATTAACCTCTATAGCTTCGATTGGCATGATGGTGGATGGATCTCCAATCACTTTCTTCAACATGGACACATGGAATACCGGATGCACTGATGACATCTCGGGAGGCAACTCTAGCCTATAAGCAACTTGACCAATCCTTTGAACGATCCGATATGGCCCGACATACCTAGGACTCAATTTCCCTTTCTTTCCAAATCGCATGACTCCCTTCATAGGAGATACCCTCAAAAATACCCAATCATCGACTTGAAACTCCAAATCCCTTCGACGAACATCTGCATAGGACTTTTGACGACTCTGTGCTGTTTTCATTCTCTCCTGAATAACCTTGACCTTTTCCATAGCTTCGTACACCATATCCGGCCCTAGCAATTCCGCTTCACCTACCTCAAACCACCCGATTGGCGATCTACATCTTCTCCCGTACAATGCCTCAAATGGGGCCATCTGAATGCTAGCATGATAGCTGTTATTGTAAGCAAATTCTATCAGTGGCAAGTGTTCATCCCAATTACCTTTAAAATCTAGGACACAAGCCCGTAACATATCTTCAAGCGTCTGAATGGTCCGCTCGGCCTGTCCATCGGTCTGTGGATGGAAAGCTGTGCTGTAATTCTACGCATTCCTAACACATTATTCGGACCATGACACCACAGCTACTAGGTTTTATGCACAAAAAATTTTACGGGGCCTTACATCGGCGTACCACACGATCCCAAATATATAAAATATATATATTACCGGCAATTAGCCAATAATCTCTATACCAACAATATTTATAATTACCGGTTTTAAACCAATAATTCATAATAATTTCAACAATTTACCTTCATTACCGGTATAATACCAATAACTCTTATTCAACAATTTATTCATGACTAAATTCATATTCCTACTAACTAGGATAGAACAAACACTTACCTCGAAAGTTTACGAATGATTTAATCCGTAGCAATGCCCTTTCCTTTCGAATTTGACTCCAATCCAATCGTATCTATACACAATTGATTTAATATCATCAATACTACTCAACAAACTAATTCTTAAGACCAAATACCACTTTTACAACATTCTGCCATGAATAGTGAATTTCAACCCCGGGCCCACATGGTCGGAATTCGGGGTTAGGACCAAAATCCGGTTACCCATTCCCCCACGAGTTCATATATATAATTTGTTTCAAAATCGGACCTCAATTCGAGGTCCAATTCCCTAATTTATGAAAAACCCTATTTTCTAACAAAACAAGAATTTTACCATGAAAATCTTTGATTTCTTATGAAAAACATGTTTAATGATGTTAGGAATTGAAAGAATTAAGTAAAAAGTGACTTACAATCATTTTGATGAAGAAGAAATCCTTGAAGAATCGCAAATGGGTGTTTTGGGTTTTGTAAAATGTGAAGAAATGACTGAAATTCGTGTTTTTCAGGTCTCTGTGTTCGCATTTGCGAACATGGGTTCGCAATTGCGAACCCCGACCAATTTCTGGAGTTTGAAAAATAAGCTAAGGTTGGGAAGTTCGCATTTGCGAACTTTTCTTCGCATTTGCGAAGCCAAGGCAAAACTGGGAAGTTCGCATTTGCGAACTATTGTTCGCAATTGCGAACAAAGGCTAAATATTGGGAGGTTCGCATTTGCGAACTATTGTTCGCATTTGCGAACCCAGGCAGAATAGTGTCGAGTTCGCATTTGCGAACTATAGTTCGCATTTGCGAACACAGGCACAGTAGGGTCAAGTTCGCATTTGCGAACTATTGTTCGCATTTGCGAACACAGGCACAATAGGGGGAGTTCGCATTTGCGAACTATTGTTCGCATTTGCGAACTCCGCAGAATAGTGGGGAGTTCGCATTTGCGAACTATTGTTCGCATTTGCGAACTCTGCAGACCAGACCAGTTGCAGACAACAACTTCTAACATGAAAAATTGATCTCGTGGCCTATCCAAAGTTCACCCGAGCCCTCGGGGCTCCAAACCAAATATGCACATAACCTCAAAAACACATTATGAACTTGTTCGTGCGATCACATCGCCAATATCACCTCGTTTTCATCAAATCAAGCCTCAAATGCATGATTTTCATACCTTTAGTTTTCAAAACTTTCAAACTTGGGACTCGAGGTCCAAAACATCTCAAACGATATCCAAATGTCACCAAACTCTACAGAAATCACATATATAATATTTAAGACTTGTACCGGGCGTCGAAACCAAAATACGAGCCCGATACCAAGGTCAATTAATTTATTTCCTTTAATAATTACATCAAAAACAATTTCACATAAAAATTCATAACTTGGGCTCTAGGCCTCAGAATTCGACTCCGGACGCATGTCCAAGTCCTATATTTTTCTACGGATCTCCCGGGACCATCCAATCTCGGGTCCGGATCCGTTTACCAAAAATGTTGACCGAAGTCAACCATATCAATATTAATATCATTTTTATCCCAATTTCTCATAGAATTCATATTTTCTATCACAAAATCTTTCCGGCTACATGCTCGAATTGTGCACGTAAATCGAGGCAACATAGAATGAGGTTTTCAAGGCCTCAGAAGCCCGAAATTATTAATAAAATAAGTGATGACCCTTTGGGTCGTCACAATCTCCACCTCTAAAACAACCGTTCGTCCTCGAATGGACAAAAGAAAGAAGTACCTGAGTCGGGAAACAAGTGTGGGTAACGGCTCCGCATATCAGACTCGGACTCCCAGGTCGATGCCTCAGGAGGCTGACCTCTCCACTGAACACGCACAGAAGGATAACTCTTCGACCTCAGCTGTCGAACCTGCCGGTCTAGAATGGCTACCGGCTCCTCCTCGTAAGATAAATCATTGTCCAATTGGACAGTACTGAAGTCTAACACATATGTGGGATCACCGTGGTATCTCCGAAGCATAGATACATGAAAAACTGGATGCACGGCTGATAAGCTAGGCGGTAAAGCTAATCTGTAAGCCACCCCTCCCACTCTGTCTAAAATCTCAAATGGACCAATATACCTAGGCTGAGCTTGCCCTTCTTTCCGAACCTCATCACGCCCTTCATAGGCGACACCCGAAGCAATACTCGTTCACCAACCATGAAATCTACATCTCGAACCTTGCGATCCGCATAAGTATTTTGCCTAGACTGAGCTGAACGCAATCTCTCCTGAATAGTCTTGACCTTATCCAAGGCCTCCTGAACTAAGTCTGTACCCAACAACCGAGCCTCTCCCGGTTCAAACCATCCAACCGGTGATCGACATCGCCTACCATACAACGCCTCATACGGAGCCATCTGGATGCTAGATTGGTAACTGTTATTGTAGGCGAACTCTGCTAATGGTAGAAACCGATCCCACGAGCCTCCGAAATCAATAACACAGGCTCGAAGCATGTCCTCAAGAATCTGAATAGTCCTCTCGGACTGGCCATCCGTCTGAGGATGAAATGCTGTACTCAACTGAACCTGGGTGCCTAACTCCTGCTGGACTGCTCTCCAGAACCGCGAGGTAAACTGTGTACCCCGATCAGAGATAATAGATACTGGCACCCCATGAAGACGAACAATCTCCTTAATGTAAATCTCCGCTAACCTCTCCGATGAGTAGGAGACAGATACGGGAATAAAGTGTGCTAACTTGGTCAGCCTATCAACAATGACCCAAATAGCATCAAATTTCCTTCTAGTCAAAGGAAGTCCAGTAACGAAATCCATAGTGATCCGCTCCCATTTCCACTCGGGAATTTCAATCCTCTGGAATACACCACCAGGTCTCTGGTGCTCATATTTCACCTGCTGACAATTTAGACACCGAGCGACATACGCAACGATATCTTTCTTCATTCCGCGCCACCAATAGTGCTGACGTAAGTCCTGGTACATCTTCGCGGCGCCTGGGTGAATAGAATACCGCGAACTGTGGGCCTCTGCTAATATTAACTCTCGAATCCCTTCGACATTGGGCACACAAACTCGACCATGCAATTTCAATATCCCATCATCA
The DNA here is from genome assembly GCA_032618575.1 of Nicotiana noctiflora. Classification (NCBI taxonomy): domain Eukaryota; kingdom Viridiplantae; phylum Streptophyta; class Magnoliopsida; order Solanales; family Solanaceae; genus Nicotiana; species Nicotiana noctiflora. The sequence continues at coordinate 60,324 of JASVEL010009261.1, read as the reverse complement.
TCTAGATTTACCTGTGTGGCACCTCCCCGCTGTACTGTATCTCTCAACTCACGCAAATGAGGATCATCAAATTTCCTCTCACGGATACGCTCTAATAAAGAAGAATGAGCGACCGTGCAGGCTAACACTCTGCTAGGCTCAGAAATATCCAATCTCACGAACCGGTTGGCTAATGCCTGGACGTCTAGAGCCAATGGTCTCTGACTGACCGGAATATAAGCAAGACTACCCATGCTGGCAGACTTTCTACTCAATGCATCGGCCACCACATTGGCCTTACCTGGGTGATATAAAATAGTAACATCATAGTCTTTTAGAAACTCTAGCCACCTTCTCTGCCTCATATTCAACTCTTTCTGCTTAAACAAGTACTGAAGACTCTTATGATCGGTGTATACTTCACATGCTACACCATACAAATAATGCCTCCGGATCTTCAATGCGTGAATAATCGCCGCCAATTCTAGATCATGCACTGGATAGTTCTTCTCATGAATCTTCAACTGCCTCGAAGCATAGGCAATAACCTTGCCATCCTGCATTAACACCGCACCAAGCCCAATACGGGAAGCATCACAATAAACAGTATAAGGTCCCGTACCTGTGGGTAAAACCAATACCGGTGCTGTGGTCAAGGTTGTCTTGAGCTTTTGAAAGCTCGCCTCACATTCACCGGACCATTCAAATTGGACACCCTTCTGGGTCAATCTGGTCAGTGGGGTTGCAATTGACGAAAATCCTTCTACAAATCGGCGATAATAGCCCGCTAACCCCCAGAAACTCCGAATATCTGTGGCTGATGTCGGTCTAGGCCAGCTCTTGACTGCCTCAATTTTCTTCGGATCAACCTGAATACCTGCTGCCGTCACAATATGACCCAGGAATGCAACTGAACTTAGCCAAAATTCACACTTTGAAAATTTTGCATATAGGTGGCTATTTCTCAGAGTCTGTAAGGCCACTCTGAGATGTTGCGCATGCTCCTCCTGACTGCGGGAATATATTAATATGTCATCAATGAAGACTATTACAAACAAGTCTAAATAAGGTCGGAACACCCGATTCATTAATTCCATAAAAGCTGCTGGAGCATTTGTCAACCCAAAAGACATGACCAGAAATTCATAATGTCCATACCGAGTGCGGAACGCGGTCTTAGGGACATCGGATGCCCTAATCTTCAGCTGATGATAGCCAGATCTCAAATCTATCTTTGAAAATACCTTGGCACCCTGAAGCTGGTCAAATAAATCATCAATTCTCGGAAGTGGATATTTATTTTTGATAGTCACCTTGTTTAACTGTCGATAGTCAATGCACATTCTCATCGAACCATCTTTCTTCTTTACAAATAATACGGGTGCACCCCACGGCGAAACACTGGGCCTAATGAAACCCTTTTCAAGTAAATCCTGCAACTGTTCCTTCAATTCTTTTAACTCTGGCGGAGCCATACGGTATGGGGGAATGGAAATGGGCTGAGTGCCTGGAGCCAAGACAATGCAAAAATCAATGTCCCTATCGGGCGGAATACCTGGCAAGTCTGAAGGAAATACTTCAGGAAATTCGCGAACCACAGGCACCGAGTCAATAGAAGGAACCTCGGCACTAGAATCACGGACATAGGCCAAATAAGCCAAGCATCCCTTTCCAACCATACGCTGAGCTTTAACATAAGAAATAACATTACGGCTAGTATGACCTAAAATTCCTTTCCACTCTATACGAGGCGAATTCGGCAGAGCTAAAGTCACAGTCTTGGCATGGCAATCTAAAATAGCATGATACGGAGATAGCCAGTCCATGCCTAGTATAATATCGAAGTCCACCATATTTAGGAGTAATAAATCAGCACGGGTCTCGAGACCCTCAATTACTATAATACATGACTGATGAACTCGATCAACCACAATAGAGTCGCCTACTGGTGTAGACACATGAACAGGAACACTCAGTGGATCACTGGGCTGAATCAAGTATGGTGCAAAATAGGAAGACACATACGAATATGTAGACCCAGGGTCAAATAATGCTGATGCCTTTCTATCACAAACCAAGATAATACCTGTAATGACGGCATCAGAAGACTCAGCCTCTGGTCTGGCGGGAAGTGCATAACATCGGGGCTATGCCCCACCACCCTGAGCAGTATCTCTAGGACGATCAGCTGCTGGCTGGTCTCTACCTCTATCGGTCCGAGCTCCACCTCTATGACCTCTACCTCCACCTCTATGTCCTCTACCTCCGCCTCTAGCCGGCTGGGCAGGCTGTGAGGGAACTGGGGCCTGAATCATGGCACGAGAACCCTGCTGGTGAGATCTGTCAGAAGCTCGAGGGCAATACCTTGCAATGTGCCTAAGATCACCGCACGTAAAACAAGCCCTCGACTGCTGAAAATGGAGAAGTGGTGGTGCACTGATAGGCTGCTGATCAGAGTAGCGTGGCTGAGAATTACGATCACCTGAAGCATCATGAGAAACCTGAAGAGCTGACTGATAAGGCCTAGGAGGATGGCCTCTATCATAAAAATCTCTATCTCCGGACGAGGTACCACTGAATCTACCCGAATTACGAGATCTCTTATCTGATCCATGTCTCGCTCCCTGTGACAGAGCCATCTCGATCCGGCGGGCTGCATTAGCCGCCTCCTGAAAAGTGATTTCAGTTCCTGCTCCCATAGCCATCTGTAGCCGAATTGGCTGATTCAAGCCATCAATAAACCTCCTCACTCTCTCCCTCTCTGTGGGAAGTATGATAATAGCATGACGAGCCAGGTCCACGAACCTAGTCTCGTACTGTGTGACAGACATAGAACCCTGATGAAGACGCTCAAATTGTCTGCGCATAAACTCCCGCTGAGTTGCTGGAAGGAACTTCTCCAAGAATAATTCTGCAAACTGCTCCCAAGTCAAAGATGACGATCCCGCTGGCCTGGTTAGACAATAATCTCTCCACCAAGTCTTGGCGGAACCAGATAACCGAAAAGTAGCAAAATCCACACCATTAGTCTCCACAATGCCCATAGTACGGAGAACCTCGTGGCAGCTATATAGGAAATCATGTGGATCCTCTGAAGGAGTGCCACTGAATGTGGTAGTGAACAGCTTGGTAAACCTGTCCAATCTCCATAACGTATCGGCGGACATAGCTGCACCATCATTAGACGGAGTCACAATAACAGGCTGAGCTACCTCAACTGGCTGAATCACAGGAACCTGAGCCTGAGGAATTACTGGCTCCGGAGTGCGCGTAGCAGGAGTCTGATTACCTCCTCCAGCCTGAGAAGTGGCTGGTGCTACCGGTAATAAACCTGCTCTGGTGACATGATCCATAAAACCTGCTATCCGGACCAAAGCATCCTGAAGATCCGGTGAAAATAAAGCTCCTCCTGGGACCTGAGCTGGGCCTACTGGAGCTGCTGGGGCTGGAATTTCCTCCTCTATATGAACTTGAGGTTCTGCCACTCGTGCTGCTGCTCGGGGCTGAGCTCTGCCCCTACCTTGTCCTCTAGGACGACCTCGACCTCGGCCTCTACCCCTAGCAGGAGCTGCCGCTGCTGGGACCTCGGGCTGCTGGTCAGTAGATGAGGATGCACGTGTCCTTACCATCTGCGGAAGAACAGAGTAGAAGTTCAATTAACATTCAAAAGATCAAGTCGCACGACTGGAAAGAATAAAGAGAATATTTTTCCTAACTCTGTAGCCTCTGGAGGATAAATACAGACGTCTCCGTACCGATCCTTCAGACTCTACTAAGGTTGTTCGTGAGTTGTGAGACCTATGCAACCTAGTGCTCTGATACCAACTTGTCGCGACCCGGATTTCCCACCATCGGGGTCATGATGGCGCCTACTAAATGGAAGCTAGGCAAGCCAAGTATTAATTACATCTCCATTAATTACCAATTTCTTATTAACAATATAAAAATTACAGCAGAGTAATCAAAATTAGCGGAAGACTTAGTCAAATGTGATAAAGAAAAATCCAAATCTGATACACTACCCAAGATTGGTGTCACAATACTCACGAACTTCTAAGAATAATACACATAATTGTTTGAAAGAAAATACAAGCTATTTATCTCGATTACATGAGATAACAGAATGAAAAAGCATAGATAGGAGAGATAACGGGTCCTGCGGACGCTTGCAAGGCTACCTCGTAGTCTCAGTAGTCGGAAAATCCACAAGTCGCTACTGCCGCTGCTGCTGTCCGTAACTTGTATCTGCGCAAAAAGAGCGCAGAGTGTAGTATCAGCACAACCGACCCCATGTGCTGGTAAGTGCCTGGCCTATCCCAGCGAACTAGTGACAAGGCTAAGGCCAGGTCACCCACCTAAACCTGTACAGTTGCAATATAGGCATATATATATATAAGGAAATACTCTGCTATGAAATAATATTCAATAACTCAAGATATCCAGAATAATCTAATCAACAGAATAAATCTTACTTTCATGTCTCAATTTCCTCTTTCATTTCATGTCTCGTGGTAGGCGTACCACCCGCTCCCCACTATCACAGTAATTATCTCTTGTGGTAGGCATACCACCCGCTCCCAATTATCAATAATTATATCTTGTGGTAGGCGTACCACCCGCTCCCAAATATATCAATAGTTATATCTTGTGGTAGGCGTACCACCCGCTCCCAAATATATCAATAATCATATCTTGTGGTAGGTGTACCACCCGCTCCCAAATATATCAATCGGCTACCGGCAACTATGGCCAATGCCAAGATTTTAAGTCATTTTGTGGTCGGCGTACCACACGATCCCAAATATATAAAATATATATATTACCGGCAATTAGCCAATAATCTCTATACCAACAATATTTATAATTACCGGTTTTAAACCAATAATTCATAATAATTTCAACAATTTACCTTCATTACCGGTATAATACCAATAACTCTTATTCAACAATTTATTCATAACTAAATTCATATTCCTACTAACTAGGATAGAACAAACACTTACCTCGAAAGTTTACGAATGATTTAATCCGTAGCAATGCCCTTTCCTTTCGAATTTGACTCCAATCCAATTGTATCTATACACAATTGATTTAATATCACCAATACTACTCAACAAACTAATTCTTAAGACCAAATACCACTTTTACAACATTCTACCATGAATAGTGAATTTCAACCCCGGGCCCACATGGTCGGAATTCGGGGTTAGGACCAAAATCCGGTTACCCATTCCCCCACGAGTTCATATATATAATTTGTTTCAAAATCGGACCTCAATTCGAGGTCCAATTCCCCAATTTATGAAAAACCCTATTTTCTAACAAAACAAGAATTTTACCATGAAAATCTTTGATTTCTTATGAAAAACATGTTTAATGATGTTAGGAATTGAAAGAATTAAGTAAAAAGTGACTTACAATCGTTTTGATGAAGAAGAAATCCTTGAAGAATTGCAAATGGGTGTTTTGGGTTTTGTAAAATGTGAAGAAATGACTGAAATTCGTGTTTTTCAGGTCTCTGTGTTCGCATTTGCGAACATGGGTTCGCAATTGCGAACCCCGACCAATTTCCGGAGTTTGAAAAATAAGCTAAGGCTGGGAAGTTCGCATTTGCGAACTTTTCTTCGCATTTGCGAAGCCAAGGCAAAACTGGTAGGTTCGCATTTGCGAACTATTGTTCGCAATTGCGAACACAGGCTAAATATTGGGAGGTTCGCATTTGCGAACTATTGTTCGCATTTGCGAACCCAGGCAGAATAGTGTCGAGTTCGCAGTTGCGAACTATAGTTCGCATTTGCGAACACAGGCACAGTAGGGTCAAGTTCGCATTTGCGAACTATTGTTCGCATTTGCGAACACAGGCATAATAGGGGGGAGTTCGCATTTGCGAACTATTGTTCGCATTTGCGAACTCTGCAGAATAGTGGGGAGTTCGCATTTGCGAACTATTGTTCGCATTTGCGAACTCTGCAGACCAGTTGCAGACAGCAACTTCTAACATGAAAAATTGATCTCGTGGCCTATCCAAAGTTCACCCGAGCCCTCGGGGCTCCAAACCAAATATGCACATAACCTCAAAAACACATTATGAACTTGTTCGTGCGATCACATCGCCAATATCACCTCGTTTTCATCAAATCAAGCCTCAAATGCATGATTTTCATACCTTTAGTTTTCAAAACTTTCAAACTTGGGACTCAAGGTCCAAAACATCTCAAACGACATCCAAATGTCACCAAACTCTACAGAAATCACATATATAATATTTAAGACTTGTACCGGGCGTCAGAACCAAAATACGAGCCCGATACCAAGGTGAATTAATTTATTTTCCTTTAATAATTACATCAAAAACAATTTCACATAAAAATTCATAACTTGGGCTCTAGGCCTCAGAATTCGACTCCGGACGCATGTCCAAGTCCCATATTTTTCTACGGATCTCCCGGGACCATCCAATCTCGGGTCCGGATCCGTTTACCAAAAATGTTGACCGAAGTCAACCATATCAATATTAATATCATTTTTATCCCAATTTCTCATAGAATTCATATTTTCTATCACAAAATCTTTCCGGCTACATGCTCGGATTGTGCACGTAAATCGAGGCAACATAGAATGAGGTTTTCAAGGCCTCAGAAGCCCGAAATGATTAATTAAATAAGTGATGACCCTTTGGGTCGTCACACCTTATTTATTTTTAAAGGGCAATCTTAAAGTGACTACATTTTTTCTATTAAGTTCGTCTCTAAATTAAAAGAAAAAAATCCTAATTAATTAGAAGTTTAATAAAATGTAACACACTAGTTGCTAGATTAATACTAATATTGATGGAAGGGAAAAAATATTAAATTTGTTTTTTGAAATTACAAATAAAATAAAATAAAATTTCGAAATTATAAATATAATAAAATAAAATTTCAAAATTATAAATAAAAGATAATATTTGACAACTAATATTCAAAAGAAATTGATCATAGCTAGATTAAAACATACACTATTATATGAAACTATTAAAATCAATTATAAAAATGGCTACATTTTTATGAATTCATCTCCAAAATAAAAGGAAACAAATTTCTAATTAATCTACATGCTTGGAATTTGTGACGACCCAAAGGGTCATCACTTGTTTTCTAAATTATTTCGAGCTTCTGAGGCCTTGAAAACCTTATTTATAGTTGCCTCGATTTGCGTGCACAGTCCGGGCGCGAAGCTGGAAAATTTTTATGTTGAAATATGTGAAAATTTTGAAGAATTTTGATATTAATATTGATATGGTTGACTTTGGTCACCTTTTTTGGTAAACGGACCCGGACCTGTGATTTGACGGTCTCAGAAAATCCGTAGAAAAATATGAAACTCGGGCGTATGCCCGGAATCGAAATCCGAGGTCTAGAACCCTCGTAAATGAATTTTTCTGTTAAATTATTTTTTGAAAATATTTAAGAAAAATAAAACTGGAAATTGATTAAAAAGTAATGGTATCAAGCTCGTATTTTGGTTCCGACGCCCGGTACAAGTCATTTATATTGGTTAAGCGCTTCCTGTAAAGTTTGGTTGAAAACAGACGTCGTTTGACGTGTTACCTTAAATTGGAAATTTTGGAAGTTATGAATTTTTGAAAGAATTCTTGAGTTTTAAGGCTCAATTCATTGATTTTGATGTTATTTTGGCGATTTGGTCGCGCGAGCAAGTTCGTATGATGTTTTTAAGTCAGTGTACATATTTGGTTTGGAGCCCCGAGGGCTCGGGTGAATTTTGGATTGGCCACGAGTTCTATTTTTCATGTTAGAGAGTTGCTGTCAGTACCTGACCTGCAGGCTTCGCAAATGCGAAGAAATGTTCGCAAATGCGAACTCCTTCATTTTTTGCCCAGAGTTCGCAAATGTGAAGAAATGTTCGCAAATGCAAACTCCTTCATTTTTTACCAGAGTTCGCAAATGCGAAGAAATGTTCACAAATGCGAACTCCTTAATTTTTGCCCAGAGTTCGCAAATGCAAAGAAATGTTCGCAAATGCGAATTCCTTCATTTTTTACCAGAGTTCGCAAATGCGAAGAAATGCTCGCAAATGCGAACTCCTTCATTTTTTACCAGAGTTCGCAAATGCGAAGAAATACTAGCAAATGCGAACTCCTTCATTTTTTACCAGACTTCGCAAATGCGAAGAAACGTTCGCAATCGCGAACTCCTTCATTTTTGCCTAGAGTTCGCAAATGTGAAGAAATGTTCGCAAATGCGAACTCCTTCATTTTAGCCCAAAGTTCGTAGAAATGTTCGCTAATGCGAACACAGAGACCTGTAAATCCAGAATTTGCCAATTGTAACTTCATTTTTCATATTTTCTCAACCCAAAACATCCCTTGGCAATTTTTCAAGAACTTCCTCTACTCCAAACCATTTGTAAGTCAACTTTTACTCAATTTCTTCAATCTTCAACATCATCTATCATGTTTTCATCTTAAATTCAAGGTTTTTCATGGGTAAAAATAGGGGTTTTGGGTAGAACTTAGGTTTTCATAAAAATTGGGATTTTGACCTCAATTTGAGGTCCGATTTTAGAAAAAATTATATATTTGAACTCGTGGATGATTGGGTGAATTTATTTTGGTTCGAACCTCAAGTTTTGATCATGTGGGCCTGGGGTCAATTTTTACTCCATATGAACTAGTTTGTTTAGTAGTATATATGATATTAAATCAATTGTGTATAGATACGATTGGATTTGAGCAAAATTCAAAAGGAAAAGGCATTGCTACGGATTGAATTGTTTGTAAACTTTCGAGGTAAGTGTTTGTTCTATCCTTTCTTGAGGGAATAGGAATTGAGTTTATGTGTTAATTGTTATATGTGGAGTCCGATGTATAGGCATGGTGACAAGTATCTATACGATGGGGGTCGAGCATGACCGTGGGTCTTAAAGGGACTAAATTCCTATTAATCCTACGTGATTATGCGAAAGGAAATTATTATTGGTTTTTATACCGGTAATATATATAAATTGTTGATTAAGGGTTATTGGTATCATACCGGTAACAAATATATATTGTTGATTTATTATCATTTATTGGTTTTACACCCGTAATATAAACATTGTTGAAATTGAAGATTATTGGTTTAATATCGGTAATACTTTTATATACTTACTGTTTATCACAGATTATTGGTTAAATGCCGGTAACATACATTATTAAAGAATGGGGATCGTGTGGCACGTCGACCACTTATATATTAAGGAATTGGGATCACGTGGCATGTCGACAACTTATATATTAAGGAATTGTGATCGTGTGGCATGCCAACCACTTATATAATAAGGAATGGGATTGTGTGGCATGCCGACCACAAAGTGATATGAATCCTGGCATTGGCCATAGTTGCCGGTAGCCTATTGTTAAAATCTGGGAGCGAGTGGTATGCCTACCACAAGATATGAAATGAAAAATGAATTGAGACATGAAAGTATGTTTTGTTCCATTGTACAGTTACTTCGGATATCATTAATTGTGGATTGCTATTTCAGAGCAGATTCTTTCCTTATAAGTGTTCGATAATGTTTTTCTAGCCTCATCACTACTTCACTGGGATAGGCTAGGCACTTACTAGCACATGGGGTCGGTTGTGCTGATACTACACTCTGCGCCCTTTTTGCGTAGATACAGGTTACGGGCAGCAGCAGCGGCAGTAGCACGATTGTGGATATTCTGACTACTGAGACTTCGAGGTAGCCTTGCAGGCATCTGCAAGACCCGTTGTCTCCTATATCTATATTTTTCATTATGTTATCTCATGTATGCGAGATAAACAACTTATATTTCTTTCAGACAATTATGTGTATTATTCTTATAAGTTTGTGATTATTGTGACACCAGTCTTTGGTAGTGTATCATGTTTGGGTTTTCTGTATCGTATTTAGTAAAATTTGCTAAGTCTTCCGCTAAGTTTAATTATTTTGCTGTAATTACATGATTTTATTTAAAGTCTTGCGAAGAGAGTTGTAACTAATGAAAATGTAAGTAAGAATTGGCTTGCCTAGCTTCCATTAGTAGGCGCCATCATGACTCCCGATGGTGGGAAATCCAGGTCGTGAGAACTTGGTATCAGAGTTCTAGGTTGCACAGGTCTCACAACTCACGAACAACCTTAGTAGAGTCTGAGGGATCGGTACAGAGACGTCTATATTTGTCCCCCAGAGGCTAAAGAGTTAGGAAAATCTTCCCTTTATTCTTTCCACTCATGCGACTTTGATCTTTCAAATGCTAATTGAATTTCTACTATGTTCTTCCGCAGTTGAAAAGAACACGCGCATCCTCATCTAATGACCAGCAGCCCGAGGTCCCAGCGGCAGCAGCTCCCGCTAAAGGCAGAGGCCGAGGTCGAGGCCATCATAGAGGCCGAGGTAGGGGCGGAGTTCATCCCCGAGCAGCAACACAGGTGGCAGAACCTCAGGTTCATATCGAGGAGGAGGTTCCAGCCCCAGCAGTTCCAGTGGGCCCAGCTCAGGTCCCAAGAGGGGTTATGTTTACACCGGACCTACAGGATGCTTTAGTCCGGATAGTAGGTTTTATGGACCATATCACCAGAGCAGGTTTACTACCAGTAGCACCAGCCACTTCTCAGGTTGGAGGAGGTAATCAAACTCCTGCTACGCGCACTCCGGAGCCAGTAATTCCCCAGGCTCAGGTTCCTGTGATTCAGCCAGCTGAGGCAGTTCACCCGGTCATAGGGATTCAGGCTAGGATAGAGTAGCTATGTGTGCTGACGCATTATGAAGGTTGTACAGGTTTACCAAACTGTTCACTACTACATTCAGTGGCACTCCTTTAGAGGATCCACAAGATTTCCAATATAGCTGCCACAAGGTTCTCCGTACTATAGGCATTGTGGAGAATAATGGTGTCGATTTTGCAACTTTTCGATTATCTGGTTCTTCCAAGACTTGGTGGAGGGATTATTGTCTACCTAGACTAGCATGATCATCCTCTTTGACTTGGGGTCTATTTGCAGAGTTGTTCTTGGAAAAATTCCTTCCAGCAACTCAGAGGGAGGCTCTGTGCAGGCAATTTGAGCATCTTCATCAGGGTTCTTTATCTGTCACGTAGTACGAGACTAGGTTCGTGGACTGGCTCGTCATGCCATTGTCATACTTCCCACAGACCGGGAAAGGGTGAGAAGATTTATTGATGGCTTGAATCGGCCAATTCGACTGCAGATGGCTATGGGAGCAGGAACTGAAATCACTTTTCAGGAGGCGTCTAATGCAGCCCGCCGTATCGAGATGACTCTGTCATAGGGAACAGGTCATGGATCGGATAAGAGAACCCATAATTCGGGTAGAATCAATGGTACCTCATCTGGAGGTAGAGATTCTCATGGTAGAAGCCATCCTCCTAGGCATTATCTGTCAGCTCTTCAGGTTTCTCACGATGCTTCTACTGGTCGTAACTCTCAGCATACTATTTCGATCAGCAGCCTATTAGTGCACCATCACTTCGCTATTCTCAGTATACGAGGGCTTGTTTTACGTGCGACGATCTTAGGCACATTGCAAGGTATTGCTCTCGAGCTTCTGACAGCTCTCAGCAGCAGGGTTCTCGTGCTATGATACAGGCCACGGTTCGCCCACAACCTGCCCAGCAAGCTAGAGGCGGGGGTAGAGGACATAGAGGTGGAGGTAGAGGTCATAGAGGTGGAGCTTAGACCGATAGAGGTAGAGACCAGCCAAAAGCTGATCGTCCCAGAGATACTGCTCAGGTTGGTAGGGCCCAACCCCGATGTTATGCAATTCCTACCAGACCAGAGGCTTAGTCCTCAGATGCCGTCATTACAGGTATTATTTTGGTTTGTGATAGAAAGAAATCAGCATTATTTGACCCTGGGTCTACATGTTCGTACGTGTCCTCCTAGTTTGCACCGTACTTGTTTTAGCCTAGTGATCCACTGGGTGTTCCTGTTCATGTGTCTACACCAGTAGGCGATTTTATTGTGGTTGATCGAGTTCATCAGTCATGTATTGTAGTGATTGAGGGTCTTGAGACCTGTGCTGATTTATTGCTCTTAAATATGGTGGACTTCGATATTATATTAGGCATGGACTGACTATCTCCATATCATGCTATCTTAGATTTCCATGCCAAGACTGTGACTTAGCTCTGCTGAATTGGCCTCGTATATAGTGGAAAGGGATTTCAGGTCATACTAACCGCAATGTTATTTCTTATGTTAAGGCTCAGCGTATGGTTGAAAAAGGGTGTTTGGCTTATTTGGCTTATGTTTGTGATTCCAGTGTTGAGGTTCCTTCTATTGACTCTGTGCCCGTGGTTCGTGAATTTCCTGAAGTATTTCCTTCGGACTTGCCAAGTATGCCGCCCGATAGGGACATTGATTTTTGCATTGACTTGGCTCCAGGCACTCGGCCCATTTATATTTCCCCATATCGTATGGCTCTGCCAGAGTTAAAAGAATTGAAGGAGCAGTTGCAGGATTTACTTGAAAAGGGTTTTATTAGACCCAGTGTTTCGCCGTGGGGTGCACCAGTATTATTTGTAAAGAAGAAAGGTGGTTCGATGAGAATGTGCATTAACTATCGGCAACTAAACAAGGTGACTATCAAAAATAAATATCCACTCCCGCAAATTGATGATTTATTTGATCAGCTCCAGGGTGCCAAGGTATTTTTGAAGATAGATTTGAGATTTGGCTATCATCAACTGAAGATTAGGGCATCTGATGTCCCTAAGACAGCATTCCGCACTCGGTACGGACATTATGAATTCCTGGTCATGTCTTTTGGGTTGAGAAATACCCCAGCAGCTTTTATGGAATTGATGAATCGGGGGTTCCGACCATATTTAGACTTGTTTGTAATAGTCTTCATTAATGACATATTAATACATTCCCGCAGTCAGGAGGAGCATGCGCAACATCTCAGAGTTGCTTTGCAGACTCTGAAAAATAGCCAACTATATGCAAAATTTTCAAAGTGTGAATTTTGGCTAAGTCCAGTTGCATTCTTTGATCATATTATGATGGCAGCAGGTATTCAGGTTGATCCAAAGAAGATTGAGGCAGTCAAGAAGTGGCCTAGACCGACATCAGCCACAGAAATTCGGAGTTTCTTGGGATTAGCGGGTTATTATCGGCGATTCATTGAGGGGTTTTCATCTATTGCAACCCCACTGACCAAATTGACATAGAAAGGTGTTCAATTTGAATGGTCAGATGAATGTGAAGCGAGCTTTTAGAAGCTCAAGACAACCTTCACCACATCACCGATATTGGTTTTACCCACAGGTACGGGACCTTATACTGTTTATTGTGATGCTTCCAGTATTGGGCTTGGTGCAGTGTTAAATTAGGATGGCAAGGTTATTGCCTATGCTTCGAGGCAGTTGAAGATTCATGAAAAGAACTATCCAGTTCATTATCTAGAATTGGCGGTGATTATTCACGCATTGAAGATCTTGAGGCATTATCTGTATGATGTGGCATGTGAAGTATACACCGATCATAAGAGTCTTCAATATTTGATTAAACAGAAAGATTTGAGTTTGAGGCAGAGAAGATGTCTAGAATTGCTGAAAGATTATGATGTCACCATTTTATATCATCCGGGTAAAGCAAACGTGGTGGCCGACGCTTTGAGTAGGAAGTCAGCCAGTATGGGCAGTCTTGCTAATATTCCAGTCAATTAGAGGCCGCTTGCTTTGGATGTTCAGTCCTTGGCCAACCGATTTGTGAGGTTGGATATTTCTGAGCCTAGTCAAGTGCTAGCTTGCACGGTTGCTCGCTCTTTATTATTGGAGTGTATCCGCGATCAATAATATAATGATTCTTATTTATGTGACCTTAGAGACACGGTTTAGCGAGCATGTGCTAAACATGTCACCTTAGATGCTGATGGATTCTGAGGATGCAAGGGTGCATTTGTGTGCCAAATGTTGATGGGCTTAGAGAATTGATTTTAGAAGATGCTCACAGTTCGCGGTATTCTATTCATCTAGGCGCATCAAAGAAGTACCAAGATTTGAGGTAACATTATTGATGGCGTAGAATGAAAATGGATATTGTGGCTTATGTGGTGCGATGTCTTAATTGTCAGCAGGTTAAATATGAACATCATCGACCTGGCGGTTTATTTCAGAAAATTGAACTTCCTGAATGGAAGTGGGAGAAAATCACTATGGACTTTGTTTCTGGACTTCCAATGGCTTAGAAGAAGTCTGATGTGGTTTGGGTGATTGTTGATAGGCTTACCAAGTCAGCTCATTTTATTCAAGTTGCCACTACCTATTCATCCGAGAGATTAGCTGGGAATTATATCAGGGAGATTGTTCGTCTTCATGGTGTGCCTATCTCTATTATTTTATATCGAGGTACGTAGTTTACCTCACATTTATGGAAGGCGGTTCAACGAGAGTTGGGCACCCAAGTCCAGCTAAGTACAGCCTTTCATCCCCAGACGGACGGTCAGTCCGAGAGGACTATTCAGATATTAGAAGATATGCTTTGGGCGTGTGTTATTGATTTTTGGGGTTCGTGGGATCAATTCTTGCCTTTGGCAGAGTTTGCTTATAATAATAGCTATCAATCAAGCATTCAGATGGCTCCTTATGAAGCCTTGTATGGTAGGTAGTGTCGTTCTCCGGTTGGATGGTTTGAACCGGGAGAAGCTCGGTTGTTGGATACAGATCTAGTTTAGGAGGCCTTAGATAAGGTCAAGATCATTCAAGATAGGCTTCGCATGGCTCAGTCCAGGAAAAAGATCTATGCAGATCGCAAGGTTCAAGATATAGATTTCATAGTTGGGGAGATGGTATTGCTTCGAGTGTCGCCTATGAAAGGCATGATGAGATTTGGAAAGAAGGGCAAACTTAGCCCAAGGTTTTTTGGCCCATTGGAGATTCCTGATCGTGTGGGAGAGGTGGCATATAAGCTTGCCTTGCTACCTAGCTTGTCAGCTGTACATCCAGTGTTTCATGTATCCATCCTCCGAAAATATCACGGCGATCCATCGCACGTGTTAAATTTCAGTACTGTCCAGTTGGACAAGGATCTATCTTATGAGGAGGAGCCGGTAGCCATTCTAGATCGGCAGGTTCGACAGTTGAGGTCGAAGAGTTTTCCTTCTGTACGAGTTCAGTGGAGGGGTCATCCACCTAAGGCATTGACCTGGGAGTCCGAGTCTGACTTGGGAGCCGATATCCTCATTTATTCCCTGACTCATGAACTTCTTACTTTTGTCCGTTCGCGGACGAACGGTTGTTTTAGAGGTGGAGAATGTGACGACTCAAAGGGTCATCACTTATTTTCTCAATTATTTCGAGCTTCTAAGGCCTTCAAAACCTCATTTGTAGTTGCCTCGATTTGCATGCATAGTCGGGGCGCGAAGCTGGAAAATTTTTATGTTGAAATATATGAAATATGTGAAACATTTGAGGAATTTTGATATTAATATTGATATGGTTGACTTTGGTCAATATTTTGGGTAAACGGACTCGGACCCGTGATTTGACGGTTTAAGAAAATCCGTAGAAAAATATGGAACTCGGGCGTATGCCCGGAATCGAAATCCGAGGTCTAAAACCCCAATAAAAGAATTTTTCTGTTAAATTGTTTTCTGAAAATGTTTAAGGAAAATGAAACTAAAAATTGATTAATAAGTAATGGTATCTGTCATATCTACCTTTTTACTACCCCTTTTTCCGATCCTTTTAAAAGATGCGTTGGGTATACCTCAATGTTCAAATACCCGAGAAGGATGTAATAACAAAGAGGAAGGAGTTTTTCCAAATAAAGGACAATCTGTTCGGGATTTTATTTAATTTTAAGAGTCGCCACTTGGGAAGATAATGGTGTCCCAAGTCACCGATTAATCCTGAATCCGAGGAAATTGACTTTGTATTATAGTCCCCGAAACAAAAACCTGGGTAAGGAATTCTGTTAACCCGGGAGAAGGTGCTAGGCACTCCCGGATTCAGTGGTTTCAGCACGGTCGCTCAACCGTCGTTCTCCATTTTATATTACTTATTATACACTTTCTAGCAATATGTATGTGTTTCCAACTTGAATATTTTTTACGAATTGCGACGTCGCGAAAACGTATTTCGAGTCACACCGCAACCAGTACGGCTGTGACTTTTAATACATCTCGGCTTCACCGGGATTTATGATTTGAGTTGCACCAAGTGCACACTCGTATTAAGGAAGGTATATTTATTAAATCGTGCCTAAATAAACGTCTAGCGGCTTTGAATCTTTTGGGAGAGGTTATGGAATTCGCTATTAACCTTCCCGAATCTATTATTTTATCAATTACTTAAAAGGGGGCCCCACTGTTTTTACAATTATGTGCGGCTCGTCCCGTGTATCTTTTAAAGTCCATACTTATAGTGTCACTATACTTTCTATCGATGTTTTTTCCCTTAATCGATTTAACTATATATATTTCCAGAAGTGAGTCCACGCCTTTGTTATTTTCATTGTTATTGGGCCTGAACTTCTGGATCGACATTTAGCCAGGTATTTCAGACATCTGGGTCTTAATAACCCAGACAGCATTTGGGCTTGCCTCGAGAGGCCCAATTGGTAATCGAACATAGTCCAGGCCTTCGTCGCATATTAGGCCCAAACCAGAGATGAAGCAGTAGTAATGAAAATGAAGATGAAAGCTCATGATAAAATTAGGAATACATAATCAAAAGAGAGATGAATTCAAACTATATTTTTTATTTATTAAGAGGTAAATTTTGTACAAGGCTACAATATTGAATCTGAACCATGAGAGTTTAACATGCAGAAAGCTTAATTGACTAGACTATTTTTACTTCATTCTCAAGGACTAGTTCATGTCACTGGCCTGACTTCTCTATTAACTAATTAACAAGAGACTATGTTTTGAATATAAATAAACTAAGCGATTTCATCATTTACACCTAGCATTTAATTACTTAAGCTGAATTGACTCACTCGCATATACGTAATTACATTTCATAAATGAGTCTGGTTGTGTGATATCATGAAAATCACTATTAACTAAGCTATAATTTTGTCTTGCTGTTGCTGTTAAGAACCTATGCGGATCTAAACGTCCAAATGCCAACTTAAATCGTCTACATAAAACTAACTAAAGTTATTACTGTAAGCTTGTTGTTATCGATTCATGTCAGGATTAATTGGCCTTATTTTACGATTTTAACCAATTAAACTAGGTGATTTAATTACTATAACTATACTACTACTATTTTTTACTACTTATTACTTATACATACAATAGTATCCTAATGAATTACAAATCTAAATTAAACTAAACAGCTAATTAGAAAAACAGAAAATGCAGAAGGCAATAGAGATTTTAAACTCGAAACTTCATTTTCCTCACAGCTTCAAAATTACATAGCTTCGAACAGGGATGTGTACCCGATTCAGCAAACAAAACTTAATGAGTTCTAAGGGAGATGAAATAGGCATAGCAGTTAGACTCAACAAGCAATGCAACAGTGAAGAAATTAATTCCCAAATGAACATATCATAACCCAGCAACAACAATTAGAAAACCCAGCAAAATGAGCTGAAATCCAAACGACTCAAAAATGAACTTCAGCTAGAGAAACCAGGCAACTATTTGCTATTTTAGTACAGAATGTTTTCTGAAAATTTCGTTTACCAAAATCCAGCCCTTAAACTAGTCCTAAATGGGGGGTATTTATAGGTGTAGAGAGGTGAAATTTTTTTTTTGGGGGGGGGGGGGAAGATAGAACATAATTTTATTTCCCTCCCCTCCTATTTTACCAAATCTTACACTTTGAGCCCATTTTATGTTACAAAATCCCTTCCAGCATGTGGTGGAAGGTTCTATTTGATTCCATTTTGGGGCTTTTACTGGTGTACCCCTACTTATTAGTGTTTTTTACTGAATTACTTTTTCCTTAAGACCAATATACCCTTAATGCTATGCAGAATTGCAGAAATCAGGAGCCCAAATGTCTTATGTATCCCTATAGGCTTTATTAAATCTACATTTTTGCCATTTCATGTTCCTTATATGCCCTTAAAGGCATTGGTTAATTACCCGACCTACCTAGGTCAGATTTTCAGAGATTCAGCTCTTATTTAACTGATGGCCAACCTTTGTACTAGTATTTAAGAACATGCCATATCAGACTTAAGACTTATTTCAATTTTAACCTATTCTATTTCATTTTCTGTTATTTGAAACTAATTTGCAGGACTAGCCTACCTATTATTCTGTACTAAACTATTTAAGACTTAGCGAGTCCAAAGATTGGACTTAGCTTTGTGATTGAGGCCTATTTTTGAACACATGCATGGCTGAGACCTTTGCAAGTCTAATCACCAGTGATCATGGGTTAATTTGGGCTTGGTAAGTCTATCTATTAGACTTGAACCAACTTTTATTACACAACTAGCCTATTTAAATCTTTAGCCAGTGTGTGAGGCCTATCAGAGTAGGTCAGTTGCAAACCTGATCACTCTTAGTTATTTATATCCTTTTTGTGGGTTTTCAGTTTTAGCCTATTCTAAAGTACTTAACACATGTTTTTAGTATTAACTACTTATAAGTTTAACACTACTGCAGCTATAACCAATCCACCTAAGCATAATAGGTATTAACATTATTCAATTCAACACAAGGCTGTTGCAAACATAGCCAGTTTCACAAATAATTGCACACATAGCCAATGAAATCATAATCGTTTATCAATTAATCAAAACTCAGAGAAAAGGGTTGAATACTGTTGAATCTCAATCAATCGACTTACAACTTAGATTTCATAACACAATGCCAATTAATCATGAAACAGGCATAGTCAAGACTTCCTTATACTAAATGGACCACTGAAAAACCCCAAGTCAATGCTTAAAATGCTCTTGACATAAACACACATAGGTAAATCTCATAAAGCAGTTTCAGAAGAGATCATGGTTTGCAAAGATCAAAGACAGGTATGAAGAGATGTTAACCAGAGAACAACCAAGCTTAAACAAATTAGACATAACAGTAACCCTTAAGCAGAGTAGACATGGAGAAACAGAACAAACAGAAATTCCTTAAAGGCAAAAATCCCTAATCTAAACATACGAGTCATATAAATGAAAGATATAAAATAAAGACAAGAAAAAGCAGAATAAATAAACAAGATTTCTCAAAGGCAAACCCTAATCTAAACATGCAGTCTAATATACTAAGAGAAAACATATGAAGATAGATAAGATAAAGAAGAATAGATCTTAGACCGAAAAACAGAACAAACAGACAAAATTTATCGAAACAAAACCCTAATCTAAGCATGCAGTCTAATATACTAAGAGAAAACATGCTGAACACATAGAAATAAACAGAAAATAACAAAATAAGCAAGGAAGGGGACGGGACTTAGCTTGCAGGAACTGTCTCCTAAGCTTTTTCCCAACTTCTTTTCTTTTTTCTTCTTTTCTTTTTCCAGTTTTTTCTCTTTTCTTTTTCTTTATTTTCTTTTTCTGGTTTTTCTTTTCTCACTCAAGATCTCCGATTTGTTGTTTTCTGGTTATGGTAATGTGTTTAGAAGGTGAAAAAGGTAAGAACTTGTGGGGTGTTTTGTTAAAAGTCGCCGGAGATAGGTTTTCCAGCGACCTTGTTTTAAATATTCGAGAAGGAAGAGGAATATTCGAGGGAAACTGGGTATGGGAGGTGATAGATCTGGTTATGAGACTCATATGGTGTTAAGCTGGGAAGGGTATGCATGGTTTTGGTCATCGGCGGTGAACTCCGATGACCGGGGTTTCAAGAAAGATGAAAGGGCTTCAGGTTTTCACGGAGTTTTTGTAGGGTTTTGAGATGAAGAAGAAGAGAATAGAAGAAGGGGGAGATGGGATGTGGCCGGAGACCGCCGTGGAGGTGACAGTCTCCATGGCCGGCCGGTCTTTAAAGAAGATGAATATGAAGAGAAGTGACAAGAGAGGGCGGCTAGGGTTAGGAAAAGGGCGAATGGCCAGTCTCTAAGAGACTAGGGCCTTAAATAATCGGGGGGGGGGGTTGAGGAGTTCTTGGCCGTTAGATCAATTAAGATCAACGGTCAAGATTTGCCTCCATTAAACAGTGTCATCTCAGCTTAAATGAGAGGTCTGCTCTCACCCGTTAGATCTATAGGCTTGGACGGCTGGGATTCAATCTCAGATTTAATTAAATAATTAATTCTTAGATAAAGTTTCAGCTGTTGGATTTGAATAGATGAACGACTGAGATTTGCTTTTGCTTTGGATCAGACGGACCGGCTCTTTTGGGCCTGAGCATTGGGCTGTTATTTCTGAATTCATTTAGCCCAACCTATTATATTTTTGTATTTTCTTAGTATTTCAATTATTTTTTGTGATAATTTCTTTTGTATTTCAAATTTTTTCTTTTTGTATTATTTAAATTACTCAATTTCTTACCTTCACTAATTTTCTGATATTTATTGGCAATTTTCTACTATTTTTCCATAATTTCCGCTATTAATGCTCTTTTTTTGTTGATTTTCTTTTAACTGATTAATTCAAAAAATACATGTATTTAACCTATATTTTTTTTGGTCTTTTTAATTTTGATTTCTAATTATTCAAACACACAAATGTATCTAATTTCAATCAAGACATGTAATTGCACTCAAAAATATTATTTATTTAATTTTTGGAATTTTATTGCCTAGTGCAAAAATCACGTGCTCACAGCTGCCCCTCTTTGCTCGGGAACACGAAGAGTTTCAGTGCAAAGACAAGTGAGCAGTAATGCGAGATTTTTGCCCATTGGCATATTCCGTAAAAAGCATTTTTGAAAAACTTTTGACCGCACCCTGCTTTAGAGGTTGCCTACATATCCTGGGCTAAACAGGAATCAGGTCAGTGTAGTTCGGGAAGGTATGGCAGTTAAAAACTACAAGACTTACTATTGCATTGACATTGTTGAGACTTGCTGACCTACTCCTTATTACACGCGGGGGGGGGGGGGGTAAATTGTGTTCTTCTTTGGCTCTTTTTCCTTATTTTTTGCGCGGCTGACTTTCTCTTTGTTGATTTTCTTTTCCTTGTTTCCCCCTGTTTTTTTTCGATGTTTACTTCTTGCCTTCAAACTGATACCTGCTCAAAACAAAACAAAACAACAAACTTTTCCTTCTGCCCCAGTATGGGATTTTCATGTTACGGTGTTACTCATGTTAGCCGACACAAACTAAAATTGCAAAAATTTGAAAATTGCGGAAATGTATTTCCTTGTTATACAGGTGGGCGCCTGAACAGAAATTAAAATTTGCAGAAATGTATTCCCTTGTTATATAGGTGGGCGCCTGAATAGAAATTAAAAATTGCAGAAATGTATTCCCTTGTTATACAAGTGGGCGCCTGAACAGAAATTAAAATTGCAGGAAAAGTATTCCCTTGTTATCCAGGTGGGCGTCTGATGTAGAAATTTAAAAAATGCAGAAAAATATTCCCTTATTATTCAGGTGGGTGCCTGATGCAGAAATTAAAAATGCGAAAAAGTATTCCCTTGTTATCTAGGTGGGCGCCAGATGCAGAAATTAAAAAATGCAGAAAAATATTCCCTTGTTATCCAGGTGGGCGCCTGAGCAAAAAATGCGAATGCAGAAAAGTATTCCCTTGTTATCCAGGTGGGCGTCTGATGCATGAAATGCGAATGCAGAAAAGTATTCCCTTGTTATCCAGGTGGGCGCCTGATGCATGAAATGCGAATGCAGAAAAAGTATTCAATTGTTATCCAGGTGGGAGCCTGATGCATGAAATGCGAATGCAGAAAAAGTATTCCCTCAGTTTGATAACTGGGGTGTGAATTTGAAAAACTGATACCTCCTCGCTGTTTTTGTATTTTCTTTATTGAGTGATTCTCATCCATGAATTCCTCCATTTATTGCTGAACCTTCTTTTTAATGTTTTCTATCTTTCCACATTGGTCACATTCACTTTAAAGTGATTATTGACGATTTGTTCCTGTCTAAATCACAAAAGCAAAATCTTATTAGTTATAAGCTGCTGGAAACTGGCATCTTCCGCTCCTGCCTCTTATTGCTTTTCCTCTTTTTGCTTCTCTTCCACTGTGCGATCTTTCAATTTACTATATCCTGCAAGCTCCTTTTGTATTTACTTGTTTTTCACCTTTTGTTTTCTTTTCTTTTGGCTCTGTTTGCAAAACACCTTTATTTCTTTTAACTCCTTTCTTTTCTTTCTTTTCTGATCTAGTGTTATTTCAACTCTTATCATTAGAAGCTTGTAGTTAGCTTTCAAAGGACAAACAATGAAATGCAGAAAATGAATTTCAAAAGGGTAAGGGTGTTTTGGAGAAGTGATAGAACTTATCTGGGTGTGTTGGCTGATTCCGTTGACCATGCCATGTATTTAAACTCTGACCCAGTTCGTTCAATCCATTATTCTGACTCCAAATTTCTTGCAACCCAAACCGATTCTATTTTTTGTTGCTTTTCTCTTTTGTTTTTCAGAAATAATCTTTGCAATCACCTTATGGTGCCATGAAAGGTTTTCACCATTAAGACTCTCTCATTTATTCTCTCAACCTCACAGTCGCCTCACGGTGCCGGTTAAGGTTTTCACTGATGAGGCTCTCTCATTTTTATTTCTCTCAGCCTCATAGTCGCCTTACGGTGCCGGTTAAGATTTTCACCGATCGGACTCTCTCATTTATTCTCTCTCAACCTCACGGTCGCCTCATGGTGTCGGTTAAGGTTTTCACCGATGAGACTCTTTTTTTTTCATTTTCCATTTTTTCTCTTTTGTCTTTTTTTTTTCTACACCACTGATGTTGTCCAATGTCCCATTCTTCCTTTATTCTGATTGCATTTATTATTTTCTTAAAATTGATTACAAGGTCTTTCTTTGGACTGTAACGTGGCTTTTGGATAGGTTAAGAAAGAAAGGTATAAAGGCTCAAATTTTAACGAGGGTTTAAAAATATTTACAACTCTCGGAATTATAAAACATAACTTCTGCCCCAGTTTCAATATGTAGGGGATTTTTGAATTTTTCTTTATTGTGACTGAACCTCGGTGAGGCTGCCTACGTACCCTTTCGGGATCAAGTCAGACGTAGTTCAGACTACGCCATTAATTTAAGAATTTCTTTTGACTTTTTCCCGATTTCTTTGTCTTTTTCGTTTTGCTTGCATTTTGCTTTTTCTCTTTTTTTTTCTTTTTTTTTTCTTTTTTTTCCTCTTTTTTCTTACTTTTTTTTTTATTTGCAACTTTTCTTTTCGTGTCATAAGCAATTCCGAGAGAGGGGTATGAAAGAATATATCGAACACGGCTCAAAGGGGATGTCAATGGATAAAGTGTTTGGATAGAGAATAAAATGCCTTCATCATTTCAATTCCAAAATCACAACAAAATATAATCAAACGATTTGAGAAGGAATCATACATAGTATCTTTTGACCGCATCTGAATTGATAGCAGTCTCTACGCATTTCCTTTCAATGTCTGTCAAATATAATGCCCCATTAAAAAACACCCGTGATACCATAAATGGCCCTTGCCAGTTTGGCGCGAATTTGCCCTTTGCTTCAGCCCAATGTGGTAAGATACGCCTCAATACAAGTTGTCCAACTTCAAACTTCCAAGGATGCACCTTCTTATTATATGCTCTGGCCATTCTTTGCTGATACAATTGCCCGTGGAAAATTGCTGCCAATCTCTTCTCGTCAATCAGATTTAATTGTTCCAGTCGGGCTTTTACCCATTCCTCGTCATCTATCTTAGCTTCAGCTATGATACGTAATGACGGTATCTCGATTTCCGCAGGTATAACAGCCTCTGTCCCATACACCAATGAATAGGGTTTGGTGCCGATAGAAGTGCGCACTGTTGTGCGATAACCCATAAGAGCGAAGGGCAGTTTCTCGTGCCATTGTCTCGACTCCTCCACCATTTTCCTAAGGATCTTCTTTATATTCTTGTTTGCAGCTTCTACTGCCCCATTTGCCTTTGGCCAGTAAGGTGTAGAGTTACAATGCAAGATCTTAAATCTCTAACATGCTTGCGCCATGAGGTGACTGTTCAGATTTGCCCCGTTATCCGTGATGATTACTTTGGGAATTCCAAATCGGCATATAATATTTTCATGCACAAAATCCACCACGACTTTCTTCGTCACCGCCTTGAAAATCTTTGCTTCCACCCACTTCGTAAAGTAGTCAATCGCGACCAAAATGAATCTATGTCCATTAGAAGTTGCGGGCTCTATTGGTCCGATAACATCCATGCCCCAGGCAACAAACGGCCAGGGTGAAGACATTGTATGCATTTTATAAGGCGGGCAAAAAAAAAAGGGCAGCCCGGTGCACTAAGCTCCCGCTATGCGCGGGGTCCGGGGAAGGGCCGGACCACAAGGATCTATAGTACGCAACCTTACCCTGCATTTCTGCATAAGGCGGGGAATGGATTAAATCTCCATGTACTTGGCATTGATGGAATTTCCTCACATACCTGATACAGTCCCGCTCCATGGTGAGCCAATAGTACCCGACTCTCAAAATCTTCTTTGCTAGGATATACCCGCTCATGTGAGGTCCGCAAGCTCCAGCGTGCACCTCAGTCATAATCTTATCAACTTGTTGTGCATCCACACATCTCAGCAAGCCCAAGTCTGGTGTTTTTTTATATATAATTCCTCCACTGAGGAAGAAGCCATTTGCTAAGCGTCCTATAGCTCTCTTCTGATCTTCAATGGCTTGCTTTGGGTATTTTCCTGTCTTCAAGTATTCCTTGATATCGTGATACCACGGTTCTCCATCTAACTCTCCTTTCACAGCAAAACAGTAAGCATTCTGATCATATACCTGTATCTGAAGTGGATCTATATAGGCTTTGTCCGGATGATGTAACATAGAGGATAGTGTGGCCAGAGCATCCGCAACTTCATTGTGCATTCTTGGGATGTGTTTGAACTCTATGGATTGGAATCTTTGGGACAATTCATGTAGACAATGCCGATAAGGTATCAATTTCAAATCTCTTGTCTCCCATTCTCCCTGAATTTGGTGTATCAAAAGATCCGAGCCACTCATGACCAAAATCTCTTGAACACCCATATCTATTGCCATCCTCAATCCCAATATACAAGCCTCATATTCGGCCATATTGTTGGTACAGAAAAATAAAAGTTGAGCGGTAACGGGATAGTCTTGACCTGTTTCTGAAATAAGCACTCTGCTCCGATACCAACTCCCTTACTTGTTGACGGCTCCGTCGAAGTACATCTTCCATCCTGGTTTCTCATCCTGTTCTATTTCCTTGACATTCATTGCCTCCTCATCCGGAAAATACGTCTTTAATGGCTCATATTCATCATCCACTAGATTCTCTGCTAAGTGGTCCGCAACTGCTTGCGCCTTCATCACCGTACGTGTTACATAAATGATGTCAAATTCTGTGAGCAGAATCTGCCATTTAGCAAGTCTTCCTGTAGGCATGGGCTTTTGGAATATATACTTGAGAGGATCTAACCGTGATATCAGATATGTAGTGTATGCTGACAGATAATGCTTTAATTTTTTAGCTATCCAGGTCAATGCACAGCATGTTCTCTCTAACTGAGTATACTTTACCTCGTAAGATGTAAATTTCTTACTAAGGTAATATATAGATTGTTGTTTCTTCCCCGTCTCATCGTGTTGTCCTAGTACACAGCCAAAAGAATTATCAAGCACTGTCAGATAAAAGATCAAAGGTCTTCCCGCCTCCGGAGGAACTAACACTGGAGGATTTGACAAATATTCCTTGATTTATCTAAGGCTTATTGATATTCATTGGTCCATTTCACTGCTGCATCCTTCTTTAACAACTTGAAAATAGGCTCACATGTTGATGTCAATTGAGCGATGAACCGGCTAATATAATTCAACCTTCCTAGTAAGCTCATTATTTCTTTCATGTTCTTCGGTGGAGGCAAACTCTGGATGGCTTTTATCTTTGACGGATCTAGTTCAATGCCTCGCCGACTTACTATAAATCCTAATATCTTCCCTGAAGGTACACCAAAAGCGCATTTCGCAGGATTGAGTTTAAGATTGTACCTTCGGAGTCTTTGAAAAAACTTCCTCAAGTCCTTGACATGATCATGTTGCTTCTTGGACTTTATGATGATGTCATCCACATATACTTCAATTTCTCAATGAATCATATCATGGAACATTGTGGTCATTGCCCTCATATAAGTAGCTCCGGCATTCTTTAACCAAAACGGCATCACTCTATAGCAGTATGTTCCCCAAGGCGTAATAAAAGCTATTTTCTCCACATCCTCTTCGTCCATTAGGATCCGGTGATAACCCGCATAGCAATCTACAAAAGAGCCAATTTCATGTTTGGCGCAATTGTCGATTAGTATGTGGATATTCGGCAATGGGAAATCATCCTTTGGACTGGCCTTGTTGAGGTCTCTGTAATCAACACACACCCTGGTTTTTCCATCTTTCTTTGGAACTGGCACAACATTTGCTAACCAAGTGGGGTACTTAGTAACCCGTATGACCTTTGCCTCAAACTGCTTATTAACTTCTTCTTTTATCTTCACGCTGATGTCCGTTTTGAACTTTCTCAACTTTTGCTTTACCGGCCAGCATTCAGGATAAATAGGCAACTTATGCACCACCAAATCAGTGCTAAGTCCAGGCATGTCATCATACAACCAGGCAAAGATGTCCTTGAATTCGTGCAGCAACTTTATTAACTCTTCCCTGAGGGAGGCTTCTAAGTGTACACTGATTTTTGTCTCCCGGACATTATCCTCACTCCCCAAATTGATAGATTCTGTCTCACTTAAGTTCAGTTTGGGTTTTTCCTCATATTTATTCAAGTATCTACTTACTTCCTCCAGTATTTCCTCATCCTCATATTCTATTTCACTCTCATTCTCAATTTTTGTATAATGATTCGATTGTCAAAACTGGGCCGAAAATCCTTCACGCATGACATATCATCAGAATCAGCGCATATTGAACTGTACAAAAGGAAGAAAAAGAAAAATAAATAAAAATAAGGCAAAAATGAAGAAAGAAGAAGAAACTGCATTTCATTGATATTTTCAAAAGATGAACAAAGATTGGGTACATTTGATTTCAATGGGGTGGGGACTACAAAATAAAATTGCTTTTTTGGGAAATGATGATATATTTCGAAAACTAACTACCAAGACTCCCTCCGGATTGGAAAATGAGTGGCTTCCTAATTATTGAGTGCAACACTAGACCCCACGAACTAAATATCTATCTTGCTGGTACCCTCTCCCATCTCCACCATGTTCACGTCCCTAAATAACATTTCAAACCTCGCTAGGAGTTCCACATCAGGTCTAATCTCAACATACCTTGATGCAGCATTCAACAGATGTCGTTGGGTACCAGGCTTGGTGAAGGTGTCGGATAATTTTGGGACTGGTTTAGGGATTTTTCTTTTTGGTTCTTTTGGCTTTCTGGATGTCGGTGTGGGTAGGTTTGAAGCCCAACCCAAAGGTGTCATTGTTTACCGGTAGATGGACAGGTTGAGTTATTCCCTGTAGGGCTATTCTTAGACCTTTTCCCGGTGTAAATCCATTCCTGATCATCTCTTTGGCTACCATCACTGCGGTAGCTGCCACTGTAAGGATTGGCAAGTTTTCTCCTTCGGCTACCTTGTTCACTATCATAGTGTCTGTCACCTGATACACCCAGGGGCCCTTGTCCCCATCTGCTTCCTCGAAGGGCATTATGGTATTGCAACTGACTTCCACTTCGTGCACTGTAATTTCTTGCTGTTCCCATTCGAACTTTACCATTTGGTGTAAGGATGATGGTACTGCTTTAGCTGCATGGATCCGTGGCCGACCCAACAATAGATTATAGGACACAATGACGTCTAACACCTGAAATTCCATGGTAAAGTCTACCGGCCCAATGGTGACCTCCAACACAATATCTCCCAAGGTAATTTTGCTTCCTCCGTCAAACCCTCGAACACTCACACTATTCAGCCGGATTCTGTCAGGATTAATCTTCAATTTTCCGAGAGTCGAGAGTGGACAAATGTTTGCACTTGAACCATTGTCTATTAAAACCTGAGTAACCACTGATTCTTCACTTTTGACGGTAAGATAGAGTGCCTTGTTGTGTTCAGTCCCTTCGACAGGCAATTAATTGTCCGAGAATGTTATCTTGTTCGACTTAAAAATATTGTTGGTAATCTTCTCAAGATGGCAGACTGATATCTTCTCGGTGATATGTGCTTCATTCAGTATCTTCAACAATGCCTTTCTGTGCTCCTCTGAGTGAGTTAACAATGAAAGCAATGCGATTTGTGCAGGCATCTTTCTCAGCTATTCTACTATCGAGTAGTCTTGAGCTTTTATCTTCTTCAGAGACCGGCTTCTTCACATGACTCTCCTTTACCACCTTTATTTTCCTTAACTCTTTCGGGGCAAAGCACCGCCCGGGACGAGTGAGGCCATGTGTTCCATTGACCTCCCCTGTAACTTCTTTTCCCATGTACGTTACTACGACCTTGTTGTAATTCGAAGGTATGTCTTTAGTATCAACCACCGGCATTTTCACCAATGGCTTTATGATCACTAGTTCCATGCATGCTCCTTTTACTATCAACAACGGCTTAACCCCTGGCACCATAATTTTCAAAGTTTCAACCACTGGCGGCTTTTTCACTGGCACTTCAGCTGTCACTTTCTCTTTCTCAACTTCCTTCTCCACTTTACTGTTGGCTTTTATCATCATTATTGATTGGGACGGCTTCCTGCTGCTCTCTTCTTGTTCTAACTCTATTATATGTGTCTCATGATGAGTCGGCAGTGGATTCTGAGTAATGTTTGGAGTCTCTAGAGCCTGTACCTCAATCCTCCAACTATCAATGAGCTCATGTATAGCAGCTTTCAAGTGCCAACACTTTTTCAGTATCGTGCCCCGGTGCCCCGGAGCAATATTCACACTTGACTGACTGGTCAATGTTTCTGGGAGGTGGGTTTGGCAGTTTTGGTTCAATCGGGTTTAGCATCCCCAATTCTTTCAGACGATGATAGAGGCTGGTGTAAGACTCCCCCAATGGGGTGAATGTTTTCTTT
This sequence comes from Nicotiana noctiflora, assembly GCA_032618575.1. NCBI lineage: Eukaryota > Viridiplantae > Streptophyta > Magnoliopsida > Solanales > Solanaceae > Nicotiana > Nicotiana noctiflora. The sequence continues at coordinate 31,238 of JASVEL010009261.1, read as the reverse complement.
GTTTGGGCTCTGTTTCTCATTTCCGGATCAGGTCGGAAGTTGGGTCTATTTGGGTTCTTGTAGGTTCTGGAAGGAGGGTAGGTGTTCTGTGTATGATAGACGTTTTGTGGGACTTGGGCTAGCCATTCATGAGGGGGCGATGGGTAAGGTTGGGCTTGTGGGATAGGGTAATGTGGAGTAGTGGGTGGATAATGTGGTGGAGGTGGGTTGTAAGGTGCTGGTTGGTATGGTTGGTATGGGCGAGGTGGGTGATGGTATATGATTTGGCTCCGAGTCCATGGTTTACTTTTCACAACTGAAACCTCTTCCTTCTTCTTGTTTCCAATAGATCATCCGTTCCCGGTTTGTATAGCCCGATTTGTGGCCTTGATAGCAGAAAAGCTCATGATTTTGTTGGTTTTCAACCCTTCCTCTACAAAACTCCCCATTTTCACTACTTCATTGAAATCCTTACCAATAGCCGACACCAGATGACCGTAGTAAGTAGGCTCTAAGGCCTGCAGAAAACAATATACCATTTCAGTCTCCTTCATTGGCGGATCCACTCGTGCCGCTTGTTCCCACCATCTAAAGCCATACTCCCGAAAACTTTCTCCGGTCTTCTTCTCCATCTTGGTAAGCGACAGCCTGTCCGGTATTATCTCCAAGTTGTACTGGAAGTAGTTGGCAAATGATTGAGCTAGATCATCCCAGATGAACCATCTAGTGTGATCCTGACGTGTATACCACTCCAGCGCAGAACCGCTCAAACTCTGACTAAAGTACGCCATCAAAAGATCATCTTTCCCTCTTGCACCACGCATCTTGCTGCAATATCCCCTGAGATAGGCTACAGGATCCCCATGTCCATCGTACATGTCGAATTTAGGTAGCTTGAACCCAACCGGGAGCTGCACCTCTGGGAACAGACACAAATCTTTGTATGCTACGCTCACTTGGCCTCTTAGCCCTTGTATGTTATGGAAAGAATGTTCTAAGCTCCTCATCTTCTGTGCCATTTCCTTTTGTTCCAAGTTCTTGACGGGCTTTTCTTCAGTTGTCTCCATCAGTGGGGTATAAGATTCATGCTGCCTAAATGTCAACTCCGGCGGATAGTAATGGGTATCTTGCACATGGAGCACTGGTTCACTTGACGACTTATGCAGAGCAACAGGTGGTGGTGCCACATACACCGGGGCGACCTGTGGTGGATGGGATGGAATCTGTTTGGACAGTGGTGGTGGTGCTTGTGAAGTAGAGGCATAGTAGTGGTGGTAATCTGGATACGTGGAGGATGAGTTCATGGTAGGTGGTTCGGGATTAGGATTGACGGGAGGGACATATGTTGGGTTGGCTGGATATGCGGGTAAGGGTTGACCCCTGGACCAAGCTTGGTACATTTTTGACATCTCCTGCTTGAGCTTATACATTTCCTCTTTCATCCCTGCTATATCCACGACCTCCTCTTCTTGCACTGGGTCCATGATAGTTGGCTCAATTTCATGAGACACAGCCTTTGTCATAGTCTTGGATCGTGTGTTGTAATGATGATTTGCCAGAGTACCAGTTGCCAGCTGAAATCTGATTCACATAAACAACAACACTTGTTAATTGTTAGTACATAAAAGGATAAGGTGCAACGATTGAAAAATCACAACTTTTGCTTTCGATCGTCATGCATCAACCCGGCATATATTCCATTTTGAACCAACATCATCTTTTCTTTATTTCTTTTTCCTTTTCTCTTTTTCATTCATCTTTCCTTCTCTTTTTCTTTTTTTTTTCTTCTTTTTATCTCTCTTTTTTGTTCATTCTTTTCTCTTCTTCTATTTTTTTTTCATTTTTCTTTTCCTCTCTTTTCTTCTTTCCTTTATTAATTTTTGTTCCTACTTATTTTCCTATCGTGCAAACAATTAATACAAAGCAAAAAAGGATTAGTAACAACTTTTGATCTTTTCATTGATATTCAAAAACATTGATTTACAAGATGATGTTGTGCTATAAAATGCATGCCCCATGAATACATTAATGCTCCTAATGCCCGCGAGACATCGTTCGTTCTTGCCGCGGGCCTATATGCTAATCCACTTTGGAGCCTATCTAGGTAGGACATGACTTGCTTCACAAAGACGTTCATGGCTGATACAAATATTGCTCGTGACATGTCTTCACACATTTGGCTTTTTGGGGTGATATATTGAGCAATATGGACAATTTTCTCTCGAACGACCCCTTTCTCTTGAAGTAACTGGCTAATCTGTTTGGTGCGAGCATCTAAGGTGTGATGGTTCTCTTTCTGCAGTTGTTGTAACTCGAACTCTAACCGAGCCATAGTCGTGTAACAATGCTCTCTTTCTTCCTCGAATCCTTTGATTATCTTGTTACTCTTGACAGTGGATGTGATGACTTTCTTTCTCAGAGGAGTTACCTCAACCTCATGTTTGTTTTGTAGTTGATGAACCAACCTAGCTCTTTCCTCGGCATCTTTGGCCAGTTGCTTCCGAACCCTCACTAACTCCTTTTCTACTTTGTCTAGATCGAAGCTATAGTCATTCACTTTGCGCCAAAGATTTTCAATTAGCTTCTCGTCTCGGGCTAAGCGGACTGGGGTCTCGGATGAAATTTTCATTTTTGCAACTTGAGCCTTTAGAATTTCATTCTTCTTTTTTAGCCACTTTTTTTCTCCTTCGTCAGATGCTGCCTGTAAACTGCTCTCAAACTAGAGATCTCACAACTGTTCTCCACACAAGTTTCTTCTTTCAAATTTTGACACTCATTCCAAATCTGTCGGACCTTTGATTCCGGGAATTGCCCATCCAGACTAATATCTATTACTTGCAAACTGAGGTCCCTATCCTTTGGTATAACTTGACAACTTCCAAGCTGTCGTAGGACCCTGTACGGGGAATAAGGCTGGATACTTTTCAAACCCATGATCAAGAAGTGTGACCCTTCCGTCGGCATGTAAATCACCTCATCGAGGGGCAACCATCTATATGCCCAATCGATTTGGCTATCAGTCAACGATCGTAGATATGAAAGCCAATCCTTAGCTCCCTCCGGCAGCTTAACTTCTTTTGTTCTCGTAGAGAATTCTTCGAGGCACGTTCTTTCAATCGGCCCATAGCTTGAGAATGAAGGATGATGGCATAGATGTTCTATCAACCAGATTTGCAGAATCAAGTTACATCCCTCAAAGAAGTTGCACCTTGCTTTACATGTAGTCAGGGCACGGTAGATATCCGCTATAATCATTGGAGCCAGAGTGAAATTATCTTGTACAATCAAAGTGATGGCTACCCCGGCAACTCTCGTATCAATGTGATTGTCCTTTCTTGGAAATATGATTATCCCGATAAACGCCACTAGGAAAGCGAATCGTCGATGCTCCTCCCATTTAGCTCGGTTGGACTTGCTACAGAGTTTGTTTGTGGGGTCATTGAAACCCCAAACATGTCCAGATCTACTGTAGATTAAGTTTAGGGAGCAAAACCCATTAACCAAATCCTCATTGTGGACGTTTCGAGCAATCTTCAAAGAATCAAGGAAAATGTGCATCGTTATTGCTCTTGGAGCCACCGGGTATTTCTCTTTTAAGGGGACCTCATTTTTCCCAATATAGTAAGTAATTTCCTCAAGAGTTGGAGTGAGTTCAAAGTTCGAAAAGTGTAGAACGTTGTGCGCAGGATACCAGCATGTGACAAGTGCTCGGATTATATTGCCTCAGGGAATTATGTTCATTAAACCCGTAAGATCCTTTAGATAGCATTTGATCCAATTCTATCCTTCCTGTCCCATGTCGTTCCACCATAACCTTAGCTCCAAAGGAATTTTATTCATTAAAGTGAAGGATTCATTCTGTATCGTGCTCATCCTGCACATTTATTAAGGCGATTTTTATTTAGAAAAAGGAAAAATGTTTTTCAAAGCAAATTTTAATTTTTTGAAAAAATGAAACATGACTTTCGAAGTGGCCATTTTTGCGAAAACAGCCTTCCGGCGTCCTTTCGGAATATTCGGCTATTTCCAAAAATAGCGATCACCTCGATTATTTGAAACAAAAAATATTTTTGGTCTTTTTCTAAAAGGGTGGTTGGACCCGTTCAAGGGTTGCCTACGTATCCCACCTAATGGCGAGAATCAAACATGCGTAGTTTGGTCAGATTAATTGACCAATTATTTTAACAACAAAGCTATTTTTTTTCTCATTTTCCAAATTTCCAAATTTTCCAACAACTCTTTTATCACTAGTTCTATCTCTCTATTTTTTTTTCATTTTTTGAATATTCTTTTTCTACTCTCGGGAATTTTGCCGGTCCGCATAACGGTCAAAGACAATTAAAAATGCAACACATAGTATGCTCGATCTTTAATTACCGGGTCACCTGTCCTCGACGGACCCAACCCCTGTGTTGAGTCCCCGAAGTCAGTTATGATGAAAATAATCGTCCTAGACCTATGTTCAATATCTTATGGTTTCATATGGTGCTAGACCGTGTACCCGAGTGGACAACTCGGATCGAGGAGGGGGCTACGTACCGGTGACCCGTGGAGTCAATCGGCTTTGTAACTTATCCGGCCTCTGTTTCTTAATTTAGGTGTGACTTAACAGAAAGGGGAGTCTTAACTAGTAAGCACATCCCCGGAGGTGAAGAAGAGAAGGGTTTTCGGCACAATTATTATATACAATCCATATAATATCAAAGGGGTAAAACACATAGCATGTTGTTCAAAGCATATAACAAAGTCAAATAATATCGAGGACGGCGATTCTAATGAGCTCGAATTCTTAAACCCTTAAACCGAAGTTCTGGGTTGCGAGATCCCCAACAGAGTCGCCAGAGCTGTCACACCTCCCTTTTTACTACCCCTTTTTCGGATCCTTTTAAAAGATACGTTGGGTATACCTCAATGTTCAAATACCCGAGAAGGATATAATAACAAAGAGGAAGGAGTTTTTCCAAATAAAGGACAATCGGTTCGGGATTTTATTTAATTTTCAGAGTCGCCACTTGGGAAGATAATGGTGTCCCAAGTCACCGGTTAACCCCGAATCCGAGGAAATTGACTTTGTATTATAGTCCGCGAAACAGAAACCCGGGTAAGGAATTCTGTTAACCCGGGAGAAGGTGCTAGGCACTCCCGGATTCCGTGGTTTCAGCACGGTCACTCAACCGTCGTTCTCAATTTTATATGACTTATTATACACTTTCTAGCAATATGTATGTGTTTCCAACTTGAATATTTTTTACGACGTCACGAAAACGTATTTCGAGTCACACCGCAACCAGTACGCCTGTGACTTTTAATACATCTTGGCTTCGTCGGGATTTAAGATTTGAGTTGCACCAAGTGCACACTCGTATTAAGGAAGGTATATTTATTAAATCGTGCCTAAATAAATGTCTACTGGCTTTGAATCTTTTGGGATAGGTTATGGAATTCGCTATTAACCTTCCCGAATATATTATTTTATAAATTACTTAAAAGGGGGCCCCACTATTTTTACGATTATGTGTGGATCGTCCGGTGTATCTTTTAAAGTCCATACTTATAGTGTCACTATATTTTCTATCGATGTTTTTTCCCTTATTCGATTTAACTATATGTATTTCCAGAAGTGAGTCCAGGCCTTTGTTATTTTCATTGTTATTGGGCCTGGACTTCTGGATCGACATTTAGCCAGTTATTGTAGACATCTGGGTCTTAATAACCAAGACCGCATTTGGGCTTGCCTCGAGAGGCCCAATTGGTAATCGAACATAGTCCAGGCCTTCGTCGCATATTAGGTCCAAACCATAGATGAAGCAGTAGTAATGAAAATGAAGATGAAAGCTCACGATAAAAGTAGGAACTCAGAATCAAAAGAGAGATGAATTCAAACTATATTTATTAAGAGGTAAATTTTGTACAAGGCTACAATATTGAATCTGAACCATGAGAGTTTAACATGCAGAAAGCTTAATTGACTAGAGTATTTTTACTTTATTCTCAACAACTAGTTCATGTCACTAGCCTAACTTCTCTATTAACTAATTAACAGGAGACTATGTTTTGAATAGAACTAAACTAAGCGATTTCATCATTTTACACCTAGCATTTAATTACTTAAGTTGAATTGACTCACTCGCAGATACGTAATTACATTTCATAAATGAGTCTGGTTGTGTGATATCATGAAAATCACTATTAACTAAGCTATAACTTTGTCTTACTGTTGCTGTTAAGAACATATGTGGATCTAAACGTCCAACTGCCAACTTAAATCGTCTACATAAAACTAACTAATGTTATTACTGTAAGCTTGTTGTTATCGATTAATGTCAGGATTAATTGGCCTTATTTTACGGTTTTAACCTATTAAACTAGGTGATTTAATTACTATAACTATACTACTACTGTTTTTTACTACTTATTACATTGTTTTTGTTCGAGCTTCTACTAATACATACAATAGTATCCTAATGAATTACAAATCCAAATTAAACTAAACAGCTAATTAGAAAAACAGAAAAATGCAGAAGGCAATAGAGATTTTAAACTCGAAACTTCATTTTCATCACAGCTTCAAAATTACATAGCTTCAAACAGGGATGTATACCTAATTCAGCAAACAAAACTCAATGAGTTCTAAGGGAGATGAAATAGGCACATCAGTTAGACTCAACAAGCAATGCAACAGTGAAGAATTGAATTCCCAAATGAACAGATGATAACCCAGCAACAGCAATTAGAAAACCCAGCAAAATGAGCAGAAATTCCAAACGACTCAAATATGAACTTCAGCTAGAGAAACCAGGCAACTATTTGCTATTTTAGTATAGAATGTTTTCTGAAAATTTTGTTTTCCAAAATCCAGCCCTTAAACTAGTCCTAAATGGGGGGGGGGGTATTTATAGGTGTAGAGAGGTGAAATTTTTTTGGGGGAAAAGATAGAACATAATTCTATTTTCTTCCCCTCATATTTTACCAAATCTTACACTTTGAGCCCATTTTCTGTTACAAAATCCCATCCAGCATGTGCTGGAAGGTTCTATTTGATACCATTTTGGGGTTTTTACTGGTGTACCCCTACTTATTAGTGTTTTTTTACTGAATTACTTTTTCCTTAGGATCAATATACCCTTAATGCTATGCAGAATTGCAGAATTCAGGAGCCCAAATGTCTTATGTATCCCTATAGGCTCTATTAAATCTACATTTTTGTCATTTCATGTTCCTTATATGACCTTAAAGGAATTGGTTAATTACCCGACCTACCTAGGTTAGTTTTTCAGAGATTCAGCTCTTATTTAACTGATGGCCAACCTTTGTACTAGTATTTAAGAACATGCCATATCAGACTTAAGACTTATTTCAATTTTAACCTATTGTATTTAATTTTCTATTATTTGAAACTAATTTGCAGGACTAGCTTGCCTATTATTCTGTACTAAACTATTTAAGACTTAGCCAGTCCAAAGATTGGATTTAGCTTTGTGATTGAGGCATATTTGTGAACATAGGCATGGTTGAGACCTTTGCAAGTCTAGCCACCAGTTATCATAGGTTAATTTGGGCTTGGTAAGTCTATCTATTAGACTTGAACCAACCTTTATTACACAACTGGCCTATTTAATTCTTTAGCCAGTGTGTGAGGCCTATCAGAGTAGGTCAGTTGCAAAACTGACCACTCTTAGTTATTTATAGCCTTTTTATGGTTTTTCAATTTTAGCCTATTCTAAAGTACTTAACACTTATTTTCAGTTTTAACTACTTATAAGTTTAACACTACTGCAGCTATAACCAATCCACCTAAGCATGATAGGTATTAACAGTATTCAATTCAACACAAGGCTGCTGCAAACATAGCTAGTTTCACAAATAATTGCACACATAGCCAATGAAATCAGAATCGTTTATCAATTAATCAAAACTCAGAGAAAAGGGTTGAATATTGTTGAATCTCAATCAATAGACTTACAACTTAGATTTCATAACACAGTGCCAATTAATCATGAAACAGGCATAGTCAAGACTTCCTTATACTAAATGAACCACTGAAAAACCCCAAGTCAATGCGTAAAATGCTCTTGACATAAACACATATAGGTAAAACTCATAAAGCAGTTTCAGAAGAGAGCATGGTTTGCAAAGAATAAAGATAGGCATGAAGAGATGTTAATCAGAGAACAACCAAGCTTAAACAAAGTAGACATAACAGTAACCCTTAAGCATAGTAGACATGGAGAAATAGAACAAACTGAAATTCCTTAAAGGCAAAAATCCCTAATCTAAACATACGAGTCATATAAATGAAAGATATGAAATAAAGACAAGAAAAAGCAGAACAAATAAACAAGATTTCTCAAAGGCAAACCCTAATCTAAACATGCAGTCTAATATACTAAGAGAAAACATATGAAGATAGATAAGATAAAGAAGAATAGATCTTAGACAGAAAAATAGAACTAACAGACAAAATTTCTCGAAACAAAACCCTAATCTAAGCATGCAGTCTAATATACTTAGAGAAAACATGCTGAACACACAGAAATAAACAGAAAATAACAAAATAAGCAAGGAAGGGGACGAGACTTAGCTTGCAGGAACTGTCTCCTGAGCTTTTTCCCATTTTCTTTTCTTTTTTCTTCTTTTCTTCTTCAAGTTTTTTCTCTTTTCTTTTTCTTTATTTTCTTTCTTTGGTTTTTATTTTCTCACTCAAGATCTCAGATTTGTAGTTTTCTGGTTATGGTAGTGTGTTTAGAAGGTGGAAAAGGTAAGAACTTTGGGGGTGTTTTGTTAAAAGTCGTCGGAGTTAGGTTTACGGCGACCTTGTTTTGAATATTTGAGAAGGAAGAGGAATATTCTAGGGAAACTGGGTACAGGAGGTGATAGATCTGGTTATGAGGCTCATATGGTGTTAAGCTGGGAGGGGTTTGCATGGTTTTGGTCATCGGCGGTGAACTCCGATGACCGGGGTTTCAAGAAAGATGAAAGGGCTTTAGGTTTTCACGCAGATATTGTAGGGTTTTGAGATGAAGAAGAAGAGAAGAGAAGAAGGGGGAGATTGGATGTGGTCGAAGACCGCCGTGGAGGTGACAGTCTCCATGGCCGGCCGGTCTTTGAAGAAGATGAAGAAGATGAAGAAGAAGAGAAGAGAGAAGAGGGGGCGGCTAGGGTTAGGAAAAGGGGAGAATGGCCGGTCTCTAAGAGACCAGGGCCTTAAATACTCGGGGGTGGGGGGGGTTCTAGGAGTTCTTGGCCGTTAGATCAATTAAGATCAACGGTCAGGATTTGCCTCCATTAAACGGTGTCATCTCAGCTTAATTGAGAGGTCTGCTCTCACCCGTTAGATCTATAGGCTTGGACGGCTGGGATTCAATCTCAGATTTAATTAAATAATTAATACTTAGATAAAGTTTCAGCTGTTGGATTTGAACGGATGAACGGCTGAGATTTGCTTTTGCTTTGGATCAGACGGACCGGCTCTTTTAAGCCTTAGCATTGGGCTGTTATTTCTGAATTCATTTAGCCCAACCTATTATATTTTTGTATTTTCTAAGTATTTTAATTATTTTTTGTGATAATTTCTTTTGTATTTCATTTTTTGGCTTTTGGCATTATTTAAATTACTCAGTTTTCTACCTTCACTAATTTTCTGATATTTTTTGGCAATTGTATACTATTTTTCCATAATTTCCGCTATTAATGCTCCTTTTTTGTTGATTTTCTTTTAACTAATTAATTCAAAAAATACATGTATTTAACCTATATATTTTTTGATCTTTTTAATTTTGATTTCTAATTATTCAAACACGTAAATGTATCTAATTTCAATCAAGACATGTAATTGCACTCAAAAACATTATTTATTTAATTTTTGGAATTTTATTGCCTAGTGCAAAAATCACGTGCTCACAGTATCAGACTGTAACGACCCAACCGGTCGTTTTGAGATACGGCGCGTCATTCAGCAGTTTGAGGCCATGAGAAACTTCATCTCAAGTATATTGACTTGTGTGTATGGTCGGAATTAAAATTCAAGAAGTTTGGAGTCAAATTTAAATGAAAATTCTCATTTCCAAAGCTTAAAATTGAAGAAATGAACTAGGATTGGAATTTTGAGTATACGACCTCGGAATTGAGATTTGAAGGTTCCAACAGGTTCATATGATGATTTCGGACTTGGGCGTATGCCTGGATCGGGTTTTGGATAACCCGGGAGCGTTTTGACGCATATTATGGAAGATAGCATTTTAGAAGAAATTGCATCAATTTGGCTTAAAATGTATTTTAGTGTTATTGATGTCCGTTTGGGATTCCGAGACCGGGAGTAGCTCCGTATGGTTATTCTGGATTTGGGAGCGCGATCGGAAGTGAATTCGGAGGTCCGTGGGTCATTTTGGAGTCGTTTGGCTAAAGATAGAAAATTGAAGGTTTTTGAGAAAATTTGACCGGAAGTGGAAATTTTGATATCGGACTCAAAATGCAAATCTTATGGTTTGGATAGCTTCGTTAGGTGATTTGAGACTTAGGAGTGTGTCCGGAATATTTTTGTGATGATCGGTGTAGAATTAAGCTTGAATTGGCAAAGTTAGTATTTTGGCGAATTTCGGTTGATAGGTGAGATTTTGATCCGAGGGTCAAAATGGAATTCCGAAAGTTTCTGTAGCTTCGATATATCATTTTGGACGTGTGTGCAAAATTTGAAGTCAATCGGATGCGATTTGATAGGTTTCGACATCGGAAATAGAAGTTGGAAACTTCAAAGTTCATAAAGTTTGAATCGGGGTGTAATTCTTGGTTTTAGAGTTGTTTGATGTGGTTTGAGGCCTCGAGCAAGTCCGTAATGTGTTTTGGGGTTGGTTGGTATGATTTATTGGGGTCCCGGGGGCCTCGGGTGTGTTTCGGGTTGTGATCACGCTCTTATTTGATGTTTCAACCTTTGCTTCTTTGAACATAAAGGGGTACCATATTAGGTAAATGTTCTCCAAATTCAGTTTTGTTTGAACCATTAGATCCGTATCGTAATTTCGGAGCCATATCAAAAAGAATCGTCGAATTTGGACATCGTATGAGGAAGTTATGCTCATTTCCGTGCCGAGGAAAAGTGCTGGTGTCTGTCAGAACCGCAGAAGCGGAATTCGACCGCGGATGCGGAACCGCAAAAGCGGAAATAGAACCGCAAAAGCGGTCCCGCCTATGCGGAAATTATCCGCAAAAGCGAAAATAGGCCTGGTTAGTGTTTAAAACCGAGAAGTTTAGTATTTTGGGCATATCTTGAGTTCTAGAGCTCCGATTGAGGTGATTTTCGCGGTGTTGTTCTCGTCTCATCAAGGAGGTAAATATAAGAACTTTATTTTAATGTTTCTCCATGATTATTTCACTGTTAATGGAGGATTAATGGAGGGTTTGAGCCCTAGGCCTAAATTTTAGGAAATCTTTGATTTGAATGGGCAAACGGAGTTCGATTTTGATAAATTTTATATGCACGGACTCGTGTTGAGATAAGGAACCTGAATATATAACTTTCGTAATTTTTTGAGAAGCGTACCAAAAGTCGGGTTTTGGCAACTTGTGGGTTTTGGTGTATTTTGAATTGTTTTGGTTGGGTAATGCCCAATTGGCCTATTTTGATGTGATTCTATTAATTTTTATCAGATACTACACTTGTGGAGGCTGACATTCACGGCAAGAGGGATTATTTCTTAGCGGTTTTGTACCGGAATTGAGGTAAGTGGCTTGTCTAACCTCGTGTGGGGGACTTTCACCCCTAGGATATTATGTGATATTTTAAATGCCTTGTACGCGAGGTGACGGGCGTGTACATGCGCTGGTTGTTGAACACATACTTTACTTAAAATGCTCGATGAGTGATATTCCTGTTTTTAGCTGTTAAATTCAATATTCCTACCCGGTAGCAGTTAGAAAAGCATGATTAGGTAGTATTCAACCGTCTAGTTGCCTAATTGTCTTACTTGAGTTTTCTTGGTAATCACTGGCGTTGTTTATCGGTGAAGTTATAGTTAAGCATATTATATTTCTCTCTGTGTATTCCTTTACTTGATGTGTTTGTGGACTGCGGGTTCAATTCCCGAAGATCCCAGGGCTGTGGGTTCGATTCCCAGAGACCCGGAGTGATAATGATGTGGACTGCGGGTTCGATTCCCGGAGATCTTGATATTTATTGGTAGGGACTACGGGTTTGATTCCCGAGATCCTGAGTTATTGGTAGGGACTACGGGTTCGATTCCCGAGATCCTAAGTTATTGGTAGGAACTACGGGTTCAATTCTCGAGATCCTGAGATTATTGAAATATGGGCTACGGGTTTGATTCCCGAGATCCTGAGATTATTGAAATATGGACTACGGGTTCAATTCCCGAGATCCCGAGATTATTGAAATATGGACTACGGGTTCAATTCCCGAGATCAAGAGATTATTGAAAATATGGACTACAGGTTCAATTCCCGAGATCCTGAGATTATTGAAATATGGACTACGGGTTCAATTCCCGAGATCCTGAGATTATTGAAATATGGACTACGGGTTCAATTCCCGAGATCCCGAGATTATTGAAATATGGACTACGGGTTCAATTCCCGAGATCAAGAGATTATTGAAAATATGGACTACAGGTTCAATTCCCGAGATTCCTGAGTTATTGGTAGGGACTGCGGGTTCGATTCCCGGATTCCCGAGATCATGAGATTATTGAAATATGGACTACTGGTTCGATTTCCCGGAGACCCGGAGGTACTGAGAATGGGACTGTGGGTTCAATTCCCACAGATCCTGGATTTGTTTATTTGAGTTGGTTAATTGTTGTTAGCTTAATTGTAGACAGTTGCAGTAATCATCATAATGTTGTTATTTCGGAAATTATTATCATTTAAACTTTTTATTTTGTTATCATCATTATATTATTGTTTTCTCAGTAGGGCCCTGACCTACCTCGTCACTACTCCATCGAGGTTAGGCTTGGCACTTACTGAGTACCGCCGTGGTGTACTCATGCTACTCTTCTGCGCACACTTTTGTTGTGCAGATCCAGGTACATCAGAGCAGGCTCGTACTAGGTGATTCCGCAGCTTTCTGGGAGACTTCGAGGTATGATCTGCTACGTCCGCGGATCCGGAGGCTTCCCTTCTATTCTAGTATTACTAGTTGACATTTTTCTTCATTTCGTTGTTAGATACTCTTTACACATAGAGCCACGGTTGTATTTCCCTTTTAGTCTGTGTTACCGTGGGGTTCCGGATCTTGGTAGTGTTTTATTCATTGTGTGACGGATGTATGTGCCAAGCGGCATAGATTACATATCTTTTATGTTATTTTTCGTTGTTTCTTATTTAAGTATTTATAACTTATAGATTCCGCAACGTGTTAGGCTTACCTAGTCGTGGGGACTGGGTGCCGTCATGACATGTTCACGATTGGTGAACTAGGGTCGTGACAAGTTGGTATCAGAGCTCTAGGTTCATAGGAGTCACGGGACACAGACCGGTTACTTAGATTCTCGTTGATCGATACGGAGACGTCTGTATTTATTTACGAGGGGCTATGTAACTGTTTAGGAAACTATTCAATTCTTTGAATTCCTTATCGTGCGCCATTTTTTTCAGTTGGATCCTATGTTATACGTTCTTTTGCATCCACTCGTGTATTGAAAGTTGTGTGCTCGGTATCGAGTAAGTGCCGACGGTTCATGATGCTGCAGAGGGAGTTCAAGGGAGTCAAGAATTTACTCAACCATTGTTACAGTGTGTCATCCATATCGATAATGCAAGAGAATTGAGAAATTTTCAATTGTGCACATGAGGGTGCACTAGGTTCTGACATTCGGTTGATAAGTACGGTCTTGAGAAGGTTTACTTAACTGCCTAATCGTCACAATAAAGGTAGAATCACAAGGTGGATGTAGATCTAAAGATAGTTAGTGGTAATAAAGACTATATGGTTCATATGAGATATCTATTTAGCGAAGAATTCAGCCAGCAGAGATACTGGGGGAAATGAGTTTAACTGTCTTAAGAAGGACATGTACCAAACCAATGTCTTGGTCTGTCTTATGATGAAGACGTACATATGATAAAGGCTATTGTCGTGGATTAGCAAAATGTATCTTTAAGGCTTCGTGCTAAGTGAAAGGATTTCACTATCAACGATCTAATTATGGGTCATGTGTCATATCAGATTTGGCCTGCGATGTATTTAGGTGCTATTAAAAAAAACAAGTTCTTGAAAACTTGCGGATGGGCAAGAGTTGAGGCTCATATGGTATGATGTTGAGACTTTGGATGTTCCTGTGTCCCTAATAAACTCTACATTTTTTTTATCAGCAAGGAAATATTCGACAAGGGCTACATGGTGCTTCGTAGGTGTGTGAGAATCATAGTATATTTTAAGGTGTCGTTGGTAGAGAATGCTCGGTGCATGGAGCGGGGTAATGTTTGGTTGTATCGGAATGAGGTCATACCCTATGGGGTCAGAGTGCTAATAGGGCACAAGTGATTATGTTTGTAGGTTCAAGTGAATTGCAGTTGAATAAGAGTAGATGACTTGAGTGAATGTTTCTAATGTGCTCGAGAGTCGTGTAATAGTGGCTTTGAGCTAGTGGGAGAGTCTCACCGCTTATGATTTGGGTCGCATGGCTAATTACCTGCGTAAATTTTGGATACTAGCGTATTAATGGGTTATTGCAGCCACGGGAAAAGGACCATGTGTGGTAATTTGAGTATATGTATTGTTGAATGAATGTTATGTTTAGCCTTATTGGCTCATGTTCAAACTTGAGGGAAAATTCATGATTTATGCCTCGTATAGGTGCAGGCTTCGCGGGAAGTGATGTCGCTAGGTGCTTTATCGAGAGGGTACTCATATGTTATAAAGAAATTCAGTAGTGTTGGTTGCGTACTGGGGCAAGTTAGAACCGGATGGTTCTCAATAGCGGTCCTAGTGAATTCAAGAGGTAAAGTGTGGTGCCTGATAATTCTGAGTCTATAAGTACAGTTAAGGCTCAAGCTTTTGAAGCAACTTATGAAGAAAGGCAAAAAACGATCTATGATGTTTTGACTTGTGGTGTAGTATTTGAGAGACGTGAAATGGTCGTTGTTCTTGAGATAGCATGGCCTCATGATTTAAGGTCACTCGGGGTAAGTGCGGTTGGAATAAGTTAGGTATTGAAGGAAGATATTAACATTTCTAAGGTAATCAAGGATAACCTGGAAGGAAGTAGATTGATCAGCCATAGTTGAGTTGGCGTATTGGTGTCAATGATCGGTTCATGCAACGTGATCGAATTATGCATGTGATTTGTGGCGGTACATTTGAGACTTGTCGGCCGCGGTGATTGATGTTATTCTAAAGTATTCGTCTGTTAGGGGCCTGTTATGAGTAGGCAGAACTCGGGAAGGGTTATGGTGGCTTGGACCACTACTTAGATATTGGCATATTCGATGGTTGTGAGAATTCGCCGTATATTGTTATAGCTCTCCTGTAGTGAGTTAAATGGAAGGTCTTATGTGATGAAGTATTAGCCTATCGTCAGTTCTAGAGCTATGATGGGAAATGGTGTGTATCGTATATCGGCACGTGGGGGTGGAGTGAGTAGTATGAAATTTGAAGTAAGGACCAAGGTCACAGTTTGGTCAATAAATGTGATATAAAGAGCTCGGATGAGCAGGAAAGGAGTTTCAGTGTTTTGAGTAAGATGGGTATTAACATCAGTATCATTTGAGGTCGGTGTCCTGTGAGAAAGGCTTTGCATCCCGGTTAGGGACTCCTGATCGCTTTTCGGTGTTAGTGCAGCCGGTGGGTTGAATGTGCAAGCCCGTTTAATTATTCGGAAGATAGTGGGAGCTTGACCCACAAGAAGATTGTATAGGTGTGACTTGTAGTCACTTGATTGGTTAGAAATTTAAACCAAGTATGAGGATTTTGGTGATATCATTCAATTGAGAATTTATGTTGGAGGGCACTCTGCTTATTGGGTTATAGACCTGTGAAATATTATTGACTTAGCTTGGCACGACCATGATAGACTTAAGGTCGGTGGATAGATTTAAATGTGGAAGTGAGCCTTGCATCAGGTCGGTTGTGTTTCTTCCAGCAATGCGCCCTTTGTAGAGGGATAGTCGCGATCTTATTTCGCGGTTAGTTAATTCATGTAAAGATATATTGCGCCGTATGAGTTGTGAGACGGCTTGGTAAGTCCCTTATGTGTTGAGGTTCCGCTCAGCGGTGATGTTGTATGAGCATGATGGCTCTTGAGACTCGGATCTTATATCGCACCTCAGTTGTACTTGAGTTTGTAGCCTATAGCGCTATATGTTTCCTTGTGTCTGATATCATGCACCTTAGTATGCTTATGATCGATATTCGACATTTTGATGTGATGAGCTATTCAGCTCGACGTATGGCTCCTTGTGTGAGTTTTATACAGGGATCGGGTGGCACGCCGCCATGGTTATATTGTTTGGATCGTGTGGCACGCCGCCATGGTTATATTGTTTGGATCGGGTGGCACGCCGCCATGGGTATATTATTGGGATCGGGTTGCACGCCGCAACAGTGTGATGTTTATTTCAGTGTCCATAATTGCTTTTATGTGTTCTGTTTCCTATTTTTTTGAGGAAGTCCATGTTAGTGTGAGAGTTGAATAGTTCTCTCTAGTGTTCGCCTTCCTTTTGTATTACATACGAATTAGTAGCCTATGTGTCATCTTGCAGGACTTTTGATTATGTCTGAGGTGGCTTATCGCCTGAGCAGTTCGTACTGGGTGAGATGAGGTTATGGGATTTGGAGTCAGTGCAAACTGATTATATGAAGTATATTATAGAGGAAAATAACATTCTCTGGTTTAAGACAAGGTAATGGATCTTGTTAGAAGTATAGACTGAATGATTTGTTGACTTGGCAACTAAATATGAATTCCTGCACATCTCTTCCGTCGTATCGGTGTTGTAAAAGCTAGAGCAAGACCCATGTAGGTCATGAGATGCAGTGAGAGCATCAGATTTGTGGAATGTCGACTATTATATTTAAAGAATATTATTGTGGTCCCATGAGTAAAGTGATGCAAAGTGTGAATTCAACAAAGTTATGCAGTCATGTATGGGTACAACGTGTGAAGAATGATATTGTGGTCGTATGATGGAAACATGCTAGGCAAGAAATTCCGGATGTTGGAATTGGGTCTAATGGCTTATTTACTCGAATAAAGGAGTATATCTATAGAGTTATCGAGCTAATGTGGTCAAATGAGTTGTGGAAGCACAGGAAGTTGCATGAGATGTTAAACCAGTGATTTTAGACTACTTCAGTGTAGTTCTCAGCATGTTCGAGGACGAACGTATGTTTAAGTGGGGGAGATTGTAACGACCCAACCGGTCGTTTTGAGATACGGCGCGTCATTCAGCAGTTTGAGGCCATGAGAAACATCATCTCAAGTATATTGACTTGTGTGTATGGTCAGAATTAAAATTCAAGAAGTTTGGAGTCAAATTTAAATGAAAATTCTCATTTCCAAAGCTTAAAATTGAAGAAATGAACTAGGATTGGAATTTTGAGTATACGACCTCGGAATTGAGATTTGAAGGTTCCAACAGGTTCATATGATGATTTTGGACTTGGGCGTATGCCTGGATCGGGTTTTGGATAACCCGGGAGCGTTTTGACGCATATTATGGAAGATAGCATTTTAGAAGAAATTGCATCAATTTGGCTTAAAATGTATTTTAGTGTTATTGATGTCCGTTTGGGATTCCGAGACTCGGGAGTAGCTCCGTATGGTTATTCTGGATTTGGGAGCGCGATCGGAAGTGAATTCGGAGGTCCGTGGGTCATTTTGGAGTCGTTTGGCTAAAGATAGAAAATTGAAGGTTTTTGAGAAAATTTGACCGGAAGTGGAAATTTTGATATCGGACTCAAAATGCAAATCTTATGGTTCGGATAGCTTCGTTAGGTGATTTGAGACTTAGGAGTGTGTCCGGAATATTTTTGTGATGATCGGTGTAGAATTAAGCTTGAATTGGCAAAGTTAGTATTTTGGCGAATTTCGGTTGATAGGTGAGATTTTGATCCGAGGGTCAGAATGGAATTCCGAAAGTTTCTGTAGCTTCGATATATCATTTTGGACGTGTGTGCAAAATTTGAAGTCAATCGGATGCGATTTGATAGGTTTCGACATCGGAAATAGAAGTTGGAAACTTCAAAGTTCATAAAGTTTGAATCGGGGTGTAATTCTTGGTTTTAGAGTTGTTTGATGTGGTTTGAGGCCTCGAGCAAGTCCGTAATGTGTTTTGGGGTTGGTTGGTATGATTTATTGGGGTCCCGGGGGCCTCGGGTGTGTTTCGGGTTGTGATCACGCTCTTATTTGATGTTTCAACCTTTGCTTCTTTGAACATAAAGGGGTACCATATTATGTAAATGTTCTCCAAATTCAGTTTTGTTTGAACCATTAGATCTGTATCGTAATTTCGGAGCCATAGCAAAAAGAATCGTCGAATTTGGACATCGTATGAGGAACTTATGCTCATTTCCGTGCCGAGGAAAAGTGCTGGTGTCTGTCAGAACCGCAGAAGCGGAATTCGACCGCGGATGCGGAACCGCAAAAGCGGATATAGAACCGCAAAAGCGGTCCCGCCTATGCGGAAATTATCCGCAAAAGCGAAAATAGGCCTGGTTAGTGTTTAAAACCGAGAAGTTTAGTATTTTGGGCATATCTTGAGTTCTAGAGCTCCGATTGAGGTGATTTTCGCGGTGTTGTTCTCATCTCATCAAGGAGGTAAATATAAGAACTTTATTTTAATGTTTCTCCATGATTATTTCACTGTTAATGGAGGATTAATGGAGGGTTTGAGCCCTAGGCCTAAATTTTAGGAAATCTTTGATTTGAATGGGCAAACGGAGTTCGATTTTGATAAATTTTATATGCACGGACTCGTGTTGAGATAAGGAACCTGAATATATAACTTTCGTAATTTTTTGAGAAGCGTACCGAAAGTCGAGTTTTGGCAACTTGTGGGTTTTGGTGTATTTTGAATTGTTTTGGTTGGGTAATGCCCAATTGGCCTATTTTGATGTGATTCTATTAATTTTTATCAGATACTACACATGTGGAGGCCGACATTCACGGCAAGAGGGATTATTTCTTAGCGGTTTTGTACCGGAATTGAGGTAAGTGGCTTGTCTAACCTCGTGTGGGGGACTTTCACCCCTAGGATATTATGTGATATTTTAAATGCCTTGTACGCGAGGTGACGGGCGTGTACATGCGCTGGTTGTTGAACACATACTTTACTTAAAATGCTCGATGAGTGATATTCCTCTTTTTAGCTGTTAAATTCAATATTCCTACCCGGTAGCAATTAGAAAAGCATGATTAGGTAGTATTCAACCGTCTAGTTGCCTAATTGTCTTACTTGAGTTTTCTTGGTAATCGCTGGCGCTGTTTATCGGTGAAGTTATAGTTAAGCATATTATATTTTTCTCTGTGTATTCCTTTACTTGCTGTGTTTGTGGACTGCGGGTTCAATTCCCGGAGATCCCGGGGCTGTGGGTTCGATTCCCAGAGACCCGGAGTGATAATGATGTGGACTGCGGGTTCGATTCCCGGAGATCCTGAGATTTATTGGTAGGGACTACGGGTTTGATTCTCGAGATCCTGAGTTATTGGTAGGGACTACGGGTTCGATTCCCGAGATCCTAAGTTATTGGTAGGAACTACGGGTTCAATTCCCGAGATCCTGAGATTATTGAAATATGGGCTACGGGTTTGATTCCCGAGATCCTGAGATTATTGAAATATGGACTACGGGTTCGATTTCCCGAGATCCCGAGATTATTGAAATATGGACTACGGGTTCGATTCCCGAGATCCTGAGATTATTGAAATGTGGACTACGGGTTCGATTCCCGAGATCCTGAGATTATTGAAATGTGGACTACGGGTTTGATTCCCGAGATCCTGAGATTATCGAAATGTGGACTACGGGTTCGATTCCCGAGATCCCGAGATTATTGAAATATGGACTACGGGTTCGATTCCCGAGATCCCGAGATTATTGAAATGTGGACTACGGGTTCAATTCCCGAGATCCTGAGATTATTGAAATGTGGACTACGGGTTCGATTCCCGGAGATCCTGAGTTATTGAGATATTATTGAGACATGGGCTGCGGGTTCGATTCCCGGAGACCCGGAGGTACTGAGAATGGGACTGTGGGTTCAATTCCCACAGATCCTGGATTTGTTTATTCTGAGTTGGTTATTTGTTGTTAGCTTAATTGTAGATAGTTGCAGTAATCATCATAATGTTGTTATTTCGAAAATTATTATCATTTAAACTGTTTATTTTGTTATCATCATTATATTATTGTTTTCTCAGTAGGGCCCTGACCTACCTCGTCACTACTCCATCGAGGTTAGGCTTGGCACTTACCGAGTACCGCCGTGGTGTACTCATGCTACTCTTCTGCACACTTTTGTTGTGCAGATCCAGGTACATCAGAGCAGGCTCGTACTAGGTGATTCCGCAGCTTTCTGGGAGACTTCGAGGTATGATCTGCTAC
The DNA here is from genome assembly GCA_032618575.1 of Nicotiana noctiflora. Classification (NCBI taxonomy): domain Eukaryota; kingdom Viridiplantae; phylum Streptophyta; class Magnoliopsida; order Solanales; family Solanaceae; genus Nicotiana; species Nicotiana noctiflora. Next base: position 10,703 of record JASVEL010009261.1, on the reverse strand, counting down.
GTCCGCGAATCCGGAGGCTTCCCTTCTATTCTAGTATTACTAGTTGACATTTTTCTTCATTTCGTTGTTAGATACTCTTTACACATAGAGCCACAGTTGTATTTCCCTTTTAGTCTGTGTTACCGTGGGGTTCCGGATCTTGGTAGTGCTTTATTCATTGTGTGACGGATGTATGTGCCAAGCGGCACGGATTACATATCTTTTATGTTATTTTTCGCTGTTTCTTATTTAAGTATTTATAAATTATAGATTCCGCAACGTGTTAGGCTTACCTAGTCGTGGGGACTGGGTGCCGTCATGACATGTTCACGATTGGTGAACTAGGGTCGTGACACAGACTCATTTTGGTTCTGACGCCCGGTAAAAGTCATATATATTGGCTAAGCGCATCCTGTAATGTTTGGTTGAAAACGGACGTCATTTGACGTGTTTCGGCCTTAAATTGGAAATTTTGGAAGTTATGAAATTTTGAAAGATTTCTTGAGTTATAAGGCTCAATTCATTGATTTTGATGTTACTTTTGCGATTTGATCATGCGAGCAAGTTCGTATGATGTTTTTAAGTCAGTGTACATATTTTGTTTGGAGCCTCGAGGGCTCGGGTGAATTTTGGATGGGCCACGAGTTCTATTTTTCATGTTAGAGAGTTGCTGTCAGTACCTAACGTGCAAGCTTCGCAAATGCAAAGAAATGTTCGCAAATGCGAACACCTTCATTTTTACCCAGAGTTCGCAAATTCGAAGAAATGTTCGCAAATGCGAACTCCTTCATTTTTTACCAGAGTTCGCAAATGCGAAGAAGTGTTTGCAAATGCGAACTCCTTCATTTTTGCCCAGAGTTCACAAATGCGAACTCCTTCATTTTTTACCAGAGTTCGCAAATGCGAAGATATGTTCGCAAATGAGAATTCCTTCATTTTTGACCAGAGTTCGCAAATGCGAACTCCTTCATTTTTTACCAGAGTTAGCAAATGCGAAGAAATGTTCGCAAATGCGAACTCCTTCATTTTTGCCCAGAGTTCGAAAATGCGAAGAAATGTTCGCAAATGAGAACTCCTTCATTTTAGCCCAGAGTTCGCAAATGCGAAAAAATGTTCGCAAATGCAAACACAGAGACCTGTAAATCCAGAATTTGACGATTTTAACTTCATTTTTCATATTTTCACAACCCAAAACATCCTTTGGCGATTTTTCAAGAACTTCCTCTCCTCCTAACCATTTGTAAGTCAAATTTTACTCAATTTCTTCAATCTTTAACATCATCTATTTTCATTTTTTTTCATGGGTAAAAATGGGGGTTTTGGGTAGAACTTAGGTTTTCATAAAAATTGGGTTTTTGACCTTAATTTGAGGTCTGATTTTAGAACAAATTATATATTTGAACTTGTGGATGATTGGGCGAATTTATTTTGGTTTGAACCTCATGTTTCGATCGTATGGGCCCGGGTTCAATTTTTACTATTCCGGGCAGAATGTTGTAAAAATTATATTTGGCCATATGAACTAGTTTGTTAAGTAGTATTGATGATATTAAATCAATTATGTATAGATACGATTGGATTGGAGCCAAATTCTAAAGGAAAAGGCATTGCTACGGATTGAATTGTTCGTAAACTTTCGAGGTAAGTGTTTGTTCTATCATAGCTTGAGGGAATAGGAATTGAGTTTATGTGTTAATTGTTATATGTGGAGTCCGACGTATAGGCATGGTGACGAGTATCTATACGTTGGGGGTCGAGCATGACCGTGGGCCTTAAAGGGATTAAATTCCTATTAATCCTATGTGAATATGTGAAAGGAAATTATTATTGGGTTTTATACCGGTAATATATATAAATTGTTGATTAAGGGTTATTGGTGTCACACCGGTAACGAACATATATTGTTGATTTATTATCATTTATTAGTTTTACACCAGTAATATAAACATTGTTTAAATTGAAGATTATTGGTTTAATACCGGTAATACTTTTATGTACTTATTGTTGATCAGAGATTATTGGTTAAATGCCGGTAACATACATTATCAAAGAATGGGGATCGTGTGGCATGCCGACCACTTATATATTAAGGAATTGGGATCGTGTGACATACTGACCACTTATATATTAAGGAATTGGGATCGTGTGGCACGCCGACCACTTATATAATAAGGAATGGGATCGTGTGGCACGCCGACCACAAAGTGATTTGAATCCTGGCATTGCTCATAGTTGTCGGTAGCCTATTGTTAAAATCTGGGAGCGAGTGGTACGCCTACCACAAGATATGAAATGAAAAATGAATTGAGACATGAAAGTAAGATTTGTTCCATTGTACATATTACTTCGGATATCATAAATTATAGATTGCTTTTTCAAAGCAGATTCTTTCATTATAAATGTTCGATAATGTTTTCATGCTATTGCATGTGTATATATCCCAATTGTATAGGTTTATATGGGTGTCTGGTCCTAGCCTCGTCACTACTTCGCTGGGATAGGCCAGGCACTTACCAGCACATGGGGCCGGTTGTGCTGATACTACACTCTACTCGCTTATGTAACGACCCGACTTGTTGTTATCAGATTTATCGCCCCATTTTCTTCATTTAATTCCTCAATATGCTATTTTAAATGTTTTTGGAGAGTTAGAAGCAAATCAGAGAGAATTTGAATAGAAATGAGGCCATAAATCCCTTTTTGTGGAGAATAGGTTGGAATAGTCAACCAAATTTTGACCGATGAGGTAGACAGTCCGGAATTGAATTCTGATGATTCGACTAGTTTCAGGGGATCATTTATGACTTAGGAGAGAAATCAGAATCGAAGTCGGAGGTCCCGTGTAGTTTTAGGCTTGAATTGGCTAATGTTGAATTTTGGCGAAATCCGAACGGTAGGTGAGATTTTGGTCCGGGGGTCGGAATGGAATTCCGACAATTTCTGTAGCTTCGTTATGTGATTTTTTATATGCGTGCAAAATTTCAGTTTCTTTGGAGGTGTTTAGGTCAGGTTTTTGATTGAAAGAGAATTTGGAAAGTTTTATTTAACTTAGCCCTTGATTGATGAAAACTTGACGATTTTGATGTTAATGATAGTGTTTTTATGGCTCGACCAAGTTTAAATGAAGTATTAGAACATATCTGTGCTTTTGTTTGATATCCCGGGGACCTCGGACGTGTTTCGGGTGAGTTTTGAGTGAGTACGAACACCCCAAAACATAGAAAAATGGAGGTGGCAGCAGTGGAGGCGCGAACCGCACTCCTATTCGCGCTGGGCGCGCGGCCGCGCACGGGAAGATCTGCAGGCTGCTGGTTCTACTTCTGAAGCTCATATCTTTTTATCTACAGTGAATTTTGAGGTAATGCAATAACGAAAGTTGTAGAACTTTGAATCTAGTTTCCAGAAACATATTATAATTGGCATTTGAACATCTGTAGCGAAAGTTATGGCCAAAATAGTGAAGCCTGTCACTGCAGTCAAATTGATACGCGGTCAGCACTCCCTGGGTGCAGACCGCGATCATTTTTGTGCGGTCAGCACTGTTGGAATCCGAGGGTTACACTATAAATACGAGGTTTTAGTTTTTATTTGATTTTTGGACCTAGAGAGCTCGCATTTTGGCGATATTTCGAAGGATTTTCAAGAAATTCATCGGAGTAAGTGATTCTAACTCAGATTTGGTTAGAGTACATGAATCTATCATTGAATTCATCATTTAATTAGTGATTTGAGATGGAATTTGGGAAGAAAATTTTGGAATTTTTCAAAAATGTAAAATAAAGATTTGAAGGACCAAATGGTGTCGGAATTGGATAAATTTTATATGTACAGACTCGTGGCGAGACAAGGAATGCGTTGGTATAATTTTTGGAATTTTTCGAGCAGAGGGCTTGGGGTCGGGTTTTACCAACTTAGTGCGTTTATGTGTATTTCATGTAAATTGAATTGGGATATGTTTCTTTGACCCGTAAATGACATAATTATTGTGGTTTGACTAGATTCTACGCACGAGGCAGCGAATTCTAAAGGAAAAGGCATTGCGGACGAGTCTTCGGCCGGCTAGAGGTGAGTAGTTTGTGTATATGGTAGCCTGCGGGTTCGAAACCCCGGCTTTGCATATTGTGACGCTAGTAAGGCATGGCTCGCACCCCGTGGCAGGTGCGGGATTGATTGTGACTAGGGATTGAGACTTAGTCCATCCCGAATAAGTATCATATGATATTGGTGGTTGAAAAACATTGTGTATGATATAATGTGGGCTGTAAGCCATGTTTGGGGATAGTTATATACGTGATAGCTATACTTGCTTAATCACTAATCTCAGTCCTGGTTTGAAATCACCGTATTTAAATGCTAAGTCACCTGTTTTGGGAAAATAAAGTAAAAGTTAAAGTATTTTCATAATTTATGAACTGGAACCTGGAAATAAATAATTTGAGCTGTTGTGTGGCTTATATGTTTGTTGTGGACTGAGGATGGAACGGGCTGCATGCCGCAGCGGTTGATATGAGGATCGGGCTGTACGCCATAGCGGTATTGCGCTTGGGCTGTAGGAGCCCATCCGGAGTCTGTACACACTCAGTGAGCGCCGTCGACGTTAAATGGATCGGGCTACATGCCGTAGCGGTTATGTGCATTGCATTGCATTCCTTGTCTGTAAATTATATATAGTAGTGGTAATGTACTATTGTTGTTGCTTGTTCGTAGGAGGAATCAAAATGTAGTTTAGCTTCAATATGTTGTATTCTTTGGATTTCTTACTTTAAGCACTTGTATATATTTATTACTCACTGAGTACTTAGTACTCACCCCTACTCCCTGCACCTTTTTGTGCAGATTCAGGTACACAGGAGGGATAAACGAGCACTCCAGCTTTTATCAGTATTTATCCGAGTTGCTGAGGTAGCTGCTGGCGTTCGCAGGACTTGGCTTCTCTTCTTATTCCAGTTTTTCTTTGTATATACATTATTCATACTTGAGTATTTGGTTTAGATATTATTATTAGATCATGTTTAGAGGCTCTAGACTCGTGACCCTAGATCTTTGCATGGTTATTCAGTTTAACATTATTGTTGATAATAATATCCAGGTAATTGATTTGAGATTCATGCTCGGGATGAGAGGGTAAATGGTCGGACTTGCCTAGCAGTTGTGTTGGGCGCCATCACGACCGGGATTGGGGTCATGACACCTTTTTGCGTAGATATAGGTTACAGGCAGCAGCAGCGGCAGTAGCATGATTGTGGATATTATGACTACTGAGACTTCGAGGTAGCCTTGCAGGCGTCCGCAGGACCCGTTGTCTCCTCTATCTATGTTTTTCATTATGTTATCTCATGTATTCAGGATAAATAGCTTATATTTCTTTTAGACGGTTATGTGTATTATTCTTATAAGTTCGTGAGTGTTGGGACACCAGTCTTGGGTAGTGTATCATGTTTGGGTTTTCTGTATCGTATTTAGTAAAATTTGCTAAGTCTTCCACTAAGTTTAATTATTCCGCTGTAATTACATGATTTTATTTAAAGTCTTGAGAAGAGAGTTGTAACTAATGAAAATGTAAGTAAGAATTGGCTTGCCTAACTTCCATTAGTAGGCGCCATCATGACTCCCGATGGTGGGAAATCCGGGTCGTGACATAATTATAACTTATTAATCGGATTAAAACAGATGCAACTGACAAATTGCAATCAAAATAGCAGAAAAGGAACTTATGTCATACCTTACTAAAATCGAAGTTATAAATAAAATATGGCGTTTACAAATAATATATTAAAATAAACTAATTATCCCATAACTAATTTAAACCACATATGAGCGGATAAATAAGCCGTTGAAATTAATATCTAACTTTCGAAATAAATTCAAATTCATACTAAACTAGATTTAGCTATCTTTTCACAATTAACCTATTGTTGACCATGTTAAGACATTCATAGCTAGTGAACCAACCAATTTTACCAAGCCGATTCGTTAAACAATTTAAGCTATTCTCCTCTTAATCATTAAACCCTTTGACAGTAACGAGCGTGATTAAACATACACTACCTAATAGTCAAGCTAAATAGAATATTGCTTAATGTATCACTATAACATGTCTAATTATATAAAGCGGTAGAAATATACAGAATAATGATACATAAAATAACCTAAATACAATTAAAACAAATAAAGAAAAAGCTGAATTATAAATTTAAGATTTCATTCTTCAAATGTTCATGCTTTCACGTTCGGATACAAGAATTACAGCAGTGTACCTGTTATTGGGACACAAAGAAAAGGAAGATCAGTAGTGCTGCAGTAGCACAACACATCAGCAACAGGAGAATACCCCCGCAAATAAGAGCAACAAAAACCAGCAGTAATCCAGTAATAACCCAGTAATAGCGATCAATATAGTAGCAGAAAAAACCAATTACCAAAGTAGTTGCTTCTAATTTTTAACACTCGAGAAAAGAAGCTTGAAGCTTCGGTAAACAATAGGAATTGATGATGAAGAAATGAAATAAACAAGTTCTTTTCTTTTCTCTTTTGAACTCTCTTTAATTCTTAAGATTCGAAATTTTTTTTTCTCCTCTACAGTTCTGAAATTTCTCTTCCAAAAATATTCATTGCACTATTAATTACCAGACTTCCGTTATATATACACAAGTGCAAGACTACTACTTAATTATTATTACACACTATTTCTAATTACCAACCAGAAAAGCAGTGAAACATGGGTCCTACTGTCCCCACTCTTTTTAACTTTAATAATTACCGTCCACACCCCTCTTGACATTGTCCCCTAACTTTTCCAAATCTACTATTTGTCTCAATCAAATTCCTTAAGCAGCTTGTCTATTAATTATTGAGGGTCCCATATTCCCCAAATTGCTCCCTAAATTAAGCCAGAAATCCTTTGTGAGTTACTTTCGAAATAACGGCAGCCGGATCAATCATCAAACCCAAACCCTTAAGTATAGGCTGTCACACCTCCTTTTGGCGCGCCCGCTACCCGGGGGTAGGAGCGCAATGGGAGTTTTTCCAATTTAAGTGACAATGTTCGAAACGGGATTATTTTATTTATTTCAGAGTCGCCACTTGGGATAAATTATGGTGTCCCAAGTCACCGATTTATTTAAATCCCGAATCGAGGAAATTTCGACTTTCCAAATGAAGTCTGCGAACCAGAAATTCTAAGTAAGGAATTCTGTTGACCCGAGGGAAGGTGTTAGGCACCCCCGGATCCCGTGGTTCTAGCACGGTCGCTTCAATTATTCTAAATGGCTAAAATTATCTGATTTTTAAAAATGTTTATAAATTAATATGCTTTAATTAAACTCCAAACCGCTCTATTAATTTGAAACCGGACCCAAAGAAAACAAAAAACTAATTACAACAGACTCGGACTTTTGACAAATAAAAATATATATGGATTACTTACTTTGAAACTATGCCGATTAAAGTCGTTGTAATACTAAAACAAGGAATCAATTTATTTGACAATATATCCCTTAAAAATTATTTCTGATTAAAGACCTTATACAAGATAATAGCTTAAAAGATTGCCTAAAACAAAATATAAATTAGTAAAAATTTAATCGACTATGCCGGGTGTGAGTATTTCGTCATGGTTCATTACTTGGCATAAGATTATCCATAATATAGTGCGCTCCAATTTATTTATTTATTTATTTATTCTATTTGCTAGGCTAACCGCTAACGCAATAGGATACCTAATGGTAATCTTAAATCCCTTTTATTGAAATTCTAACGTCTATTTTTACAAATAACTGCATCTTAAACTACAAGCAAACTATGACTAAAAAATGTCGAAAGCATAAATCACTTAACAATCCTAAGTATTTCATCATTTAAGGGAATCAAATAACGCTAGAGGCTTAACATATGAGTTCTTTCAAGTTTCAGTTTATAAACTTTCTACAAAACTTAAATCGAATCAATTCTAGTTGTATAACAAGGTACAGTAAAGCCTCATTGCTAAATCATAGAACAAAACTAAACAAAAGGTAAGAAAAATAAACTATTTTTGCTTCAACATCTTTATATCAACTTCTTTTGTCAATTTGCAATTATTCTCGGCCAGTGTGGTTACAAGAATATACCTGGAATTCAAAGCAAAATATGAGGATCGGTGACTTATTTGGCAGTGAACGCAGCAACAAAGCAAACGATAGCAGTAGATTCCAAGCAATGCCAATACAGCAAACAGACCAAACTTAAACACAACTCAAACTCCCCCAGAATGCAATCCCAGTAGTAACTCAGAATCAATCACAGACAAGCAAAAACAGCAACCAAAAAAACTCAACAAACCTTGGTGAACTTGAGTTTAAACCAAAAAAAAATGGGGCTGGCAGTTTATCAGAACCAAACTAAACTCAACCAGAAAAAAGGGACTTAAATGGAGCAATGAGAGCTAATGTATTCTAGGATTCTTCACAGATATTGAACTTAAACAGGATTCAACTCCCAAAAACAAAACCTCTCACAATGGTAAGACAAAAGGCTAGTGTATCTCTGTTTTCCTTCTGCCTTTCAATGTTTTCTGTGAGAAATGTTCTGCCAGATGAAGAATTTGTGAATGTGTGTGAATTCCAGAGAATATTCACTGCCGTATACTGCTAGTCTATCTGTGAGTCTGTTTTTAGAGAGTCCGTAATGTCCTCTTTTATAACCTACAAATCCCAACCAACAGCCCTTCCTTTTCAGTTTCAGATCTGTCCAGCACCCATTATTCCCCTTTTTCAAACCTTTTTGAGCTGTATATTCCCTCTCATGTGTATCCTGATTCTAACAACTGACCAAGCACTCAACAAAGCTGAAAATACTCATTATTATCCTCACATTCTCTGATTATTCCACCCTGATTTGTCTAAAGGTGGGATTTATAATTAATCAAATCCTAAAGGTGCAAACTAATGAAATACACTGCTGTCCAGCAAGTTTTAACAACTCATTTCCATGTGTATTGCACTTTAAAGGTTGATTTTAGGGCTACTTAAATGGACTAACAGCTATATCCAATTCACAACCTAATTTAGAATCAACAATGGTTCAAAACAAACAATCCAAACAATTAAACTCAACACTCTGAACAAACAACAAACCTAAAGATTTTAAATCAAGCAAACAGTGAACCACTGCCCGGAATTTCAAACAACCAATTTGCGAATTGAAACGACGACATTTGTTAAGTCGAATCACAATATGTATGATTGACAACGAAAAGCCGACAAACAAATTCAACAAATTATAACACTCCAAAGCCGAGAGAAAAGAAGAGAAATGAAGCAAATACGAAACTAAATGTTCAACGACGCTAATCGATGCGAACCTGTATTCAACAACATTGGTAATCAAATAGACAAAGCAAAATTTTAGAATTGACAATTCACTAACAGTGTTCTCGGCCAAAGCAGAGGAAAGAAGGAAAACGAAACTAAATGTTCGACGACGCTAATCGACGCGAACCTGTATTCAACAACATTGGTAATCAAATAGACAAAACAGAACTTTAGAATTGGCAATTCAATGAAACAGTGTTCTCGGCCAAAGCAGAGAAAAGAAGAAAAATGAAGCTAACTAATCGACGACGCTAATCGACGCAAACACATATTCTATATCATTCGATTAGCCGATTACGATATGCGTAATCGACAAACAAATCCGACAAGCAGTGACTACACAATTTCGGACAGCATGTATAAATTCAATACCAAACAACTTAACGATATTAATCAACGAATCGAATTCGATTTACAATTAACCGTTAAACAACGAAGAATAACAACTAACAAATCGACCAAATAAAAGGTCCCAAGAGATGAAGAAAAACAGAAAATTCCTCGAAAATATCCGAAGAATTTCAAACACAAATGAAAAATCCGAAAATGATTAAACTGAAAACGAGATGTAAGAAAACAAAAACAGAAAAATATTAAAAGAAAAAGAAAAATTACCTACGAAAATAGAGAGATCGGAAGCTCAGCCGTCTTGGGTTCTTAGAATCGAATGGAACTTAATCGAAGTATTTTCAAACGAAAATACCCCGATTAAAGTCTATTAGATCCCAAATCTTGGTTAATCGGACGAAATCCCTATTTTTTTTTAATATCTAGGGCTCTTGAATCAACTTGGTATTTGGTATCAATGGGAGGTGACGGTGCCTGGAGTCGGCTGGTCGTGAGGGTGGCGTCGTGGAAGATGATCTGAAGTGGGGAGGGGGTCGTTGGCGTGGCGGCGGGTGGCCGGTGGTCGAAGAAGAAGGAGAGCAGGGAGGGGCGGCGGCTGTGGGAGAAAGAGGGAGAAGGATTTAGGGTTTGGGTAAATTAAAAATCTGATTTGGGTCTTTGGGTAATTAGAATTAGGCTAATGTTCTGGACCGTTGGATGAAGTGTCATCAACGGTCCAGATTACACGATGGGAGATGGGGCGGTTCAGGGTGACGGGGCGGGTCATGGGTTTTGGGCTGGTATAATTTGGAGAGGTCTTTGGGTAATGAACATGTGGTCCAAGCCCAAATCAGATTTTCTCTTAATTATTTCCTTTTCTCTTCTCTTTTAATTTTAATTCTCAATTTATTAAAACAAAAATTCTAATTTCACTACAAAATCAATTAAATTATAAGAAATACTAATTAAGTTATATTAACAATTAACACAATCAATTTAAACATCGATTAAATATAAATCACACAATTAGGCATTTAAATGCTAAAA
>JASVEL010009260.1:0-66344 GCA_032618575.1 Nicotiana noctiflora | reverse complement strand
TCTAAAGGAAAAGGCATTGCGGACGAGTCTTCGGCCGGCTAGAGGTGAGTAGTTTGTGTATATGGTAGCCTGCGGGTTCGAAACCCCGGCTTTGCATATTGTGACGCTAGTAAGGCATGGCTCGCACCCCGTGGCAGGTGCGGGATTGATTGTGACTAGGGATTGAGACTTAGTCCATCCCGAATAAGTATCATATGATATTGGTGGTTGAAAAACATTGTGTATGATATAATGTGGGCTGTAAGCCATGTTTGGGGATAGTTATATACGTGATAGCTATACTTGCTTAATCACTAATCTCAGTCCTGGTTTGAAATCACCGTATTTAAATGCTAAGTCACCTGTTTTGGGAAAATAAAGTAAAAGTTAAAGTATTTTCATAATTTATGAACTGGAACCTGGAAATAAATAATTTGAGCTGTTGTGTGGCTTATATGTTTGTTGTGGACTGAGGATGGAACGGGCTGCATGCCGCAGCGGTTGATATGAGGATCGGGCTGTACGCCATAGCGGTATTGCGCTTGGGCTGTAGGAGCCCATCCGGAGTCTGTACACACTCAGTGAGCGCCGTCGACGTTAAATGGATCGGGCTACATGCCGTAGCGGTTATGTGCATTGCATTGCATTCCTTGTCTGTAAATTATATATAGTAGTGGTAATGTACTATTGTTGTTGCTTGTTCGTAGGAGGAATCAAAATGTAGTTTAGCTTCAATATGTTGTATTCTTTGGATTTCTTACTTTAAGCACTTGTATATATTTATTACTCACTGAGTACTTAGTACTCACCCCTACTCCCTGCACCTTTTTGTGCAGATTCAGGTACACAGGAGGGATAAATGAGCACTCCAGCTTTTATCAGTATTTATCCGAGTTGCTGAGGTAGCTGCTGGCGTTCGCAGGACCTGGCTTCTCTTCTTATTCCAGTTTTTCTTTGTATATACATTATTCATACTTGAGTATTTGGTTTAGATATTATTATTAGATCATGTTTAGAGGCTCTAGACTCGTGACCCTAGATCTTTGCATGGTTATTCAGTTTAACATTATTGTTGATAATAATATCCAGGTAATTGATTTGAGATTCATGCTCGGGATGAGAGGGTAAATGGTCGGACTTGCCTAGCAGTTGTGTTGGGCGCCATCACGACCGGGATTGGGGTCATGACACCTTTTTGCGTAGATATAGGTTACAGGCAGCAGCAGCGGCAGTAGCATGATTGTGGATATTATGACTACTGAGACTTCGAGGTAGCCTTGCAGGCGTCCGCAGGACCCGTTGTCTCCTCTATCTATGTTTTTCATTATGTTATCTCATGTATTCAGGATAAATAGCTTATATTTCTTTTAGACGGTTATGTGTATTATTCTTATAAGTTCGTGAGTGTTGGGACACCAGTCTTGGGTAGTGTATCATGTTTGGGTTTTCTGTATCGTATTTAGTAAAATTTGCTAAGTCTTCCACTAAGTTTAATTATTCCGCTGTAATTACATGATTTTATTTAAAGTCTTGAGAAGAGAGTTGTAACTAATGAAAATGTAAGTAAGAATTGGCTTGCCTAACTTCCATTAGTAGGCGCCATCATGACTCCCGATGGTGGGAAATCCGGGTCGTGACATAATTATAACTTATTAATCGGATTAAAACAGATGCAACTGACAAATTGCAATCAAAATAGCAGAAAAGGAACTTATGTCATACCTTACTAAAATCGAAGTTATAAATAAAATATGGCGTTTACAAATAATATATTAAAATAAACTAATTATCCCATAACTAATTTAAACCACATATGAGCGGATAAATAAGCCGTTGAAATTAATATCTAACTTTCGAAATAAATTCAAATTCATACTAAACTAGATTTAGCTATCTTTTCACAATTAACCTATTGTTGACCATGTTAAGACATTCATAGCTAGTGAACCAACCAATTTTACCAAGCCGATTCGTTAAACAATTTAAGCTATTCTCCTCTTAATCATTAAACCCTTTGACAGTAACGAGCGTGATTAAACATACACTACCTAATAGTCAAGCTAAATAGAATATTGCTTAATGTATCACTATAACATGTCTAATTATATAAAGCGGTAGAAATATACAGAATAATGATACATAAAATAACCTAAATACAATTAAAACAAATAAAGAAAAAGCTGAATTATAAATTTAAGATTTCATTCTTCAAATGTTCATGCTTTCACGTTCGGATACAAGAATTACAGCAGTGTACCTGTTATTGGGACACAAAGAAAAGGAAGATCAGTAGTGCTGCAGTAGCACAACACATCAGCAACAGGAGAATACCCCCGCAAATAAGAGCAACAAAAACCAGCAGTAATCCAGTAATAACCCAGTAATAGCGATCAATATAGTAGCAGAAAAAACCAATTACCAAAGTAGTTGCTTCTAATTTTTAACACTCGAGAAAAGAAGCTTGAAGCTTCGGTAAACAATAGGAATTGATGATGAAGAAATGAAATAAACAAGTTCTTTTCTTTTCTCTTTTGAACTCTCTTTAATTCTTAAGATTCGAAATTTTTTTTTCTCCTCTACAGTTCTGAAATTTCTCTTCCAAAAATATTCATTGCACTATTAATTACCAGACTTCCGTTATATATACACAAGTGCAAGACTACTACTTAATTATTATTACACACTATTTCTAATTACCAACCAGAAAAGCAGTGAAACATGGGTCCTACTGTCCCCACTCTTTTTAACTTTAATAATTACCGTCCACACCCCTCTTGACATTGTCCCCTAACTTTTCCAAATCTACTATTTGTCTCAATCAAATTCCTTAAGCAGCTTGTCTATTAATTATTGAGGGTCCCATATTCCCCAAATTGCTCCCTAAATTAAGCCAGAAATCCTTTGTGAGTTACTTTCGAAATAACGGCAGCCGGATCAATCATCAAACCCAAACCCTTAAGTATAGCTGTCACACCTCCTTTTGGCGCGCCCGCTACCCGGGGGTAGGAGCGCAATGGGAGTTTTTCCAATTTAAGTGACAATGTTCGAAACGGGATTATTTTATTTATTTCAGAGTCGCCACTTGGGATAAATTATGGTGTCCCAAGTCACCGATTTATTTAAATCCCGAATCGAGGAAATTTCGACTTTCCAAATGAAGTCTGCGAACCAGAAATTCTAAGTAAGGAATTCTGTTGACTCGAGGGAAGGTGTTAGGCACCCCCGGATCCCGTGGTTCTAGCACGGTCGCTTCAATTATTCTAAATGGCTAAAATTATCTGATTTTTAAAAATGTTTATAAATTAATATGCTTTAATTAAACTCCAAACCGCTCTATTAATTTGAAACCGGACCCAAAGAAAACAAAAAACTAATTACAACAGACTCGGACTTTTGACAAATAAAAATATATATGGATTACTTACTTTGAAACTATGCCGATTAAAGTCGTTGTAATACTAAAACAAGGAATCAATTTATTTGACAGTATATCCCTTAAAAATTATTTCTGATTAAAGACCTTATACAAGATAATAGCTTAAAAGATTGCCTAAAACAAAATATAAATTAGTAAAAATTTAATCGACTATGCCGGGTGTGAGTATTTCGTCATGGTTCATTACTTGGCATAAGATTATCCATAATATAGTGCGCTCCAATTTATTTATTTATTTATTTATTCTATTTGCTAGGCTAACCGCTAACGCAATAGGATACCTAATGGTAATCTTAAATCCCTTTTATTGAAATTCTAACGTCTATTTTTACAAATAACTGCATCTTAAACTACAAGCAAACTATGACTAAAAAATGTCGAAAGCATAAATCACTTAACAATCCTAAGTATTTCATCATTTAAGGGAATCAAATAACGCTAGAGGCTTAACATATGAGTTCTTTCAAGTTTCAGTTTATAAACTTTCTACAAAACTTAAATCGAATCAATTCTAGTTGTATAACAAGGTACAGTAAAGCCTCATTGCTAAATCATAGAACAAAACTAAACAAAAGGTAAGAAAAATAAACTATTTTTGCTTCAACATCTTTATATCAACTTCTTTTGTCAATTTGCAATTATTCTCGGCCAGTGTGGTTACAAGAATATACCTGGAATTCAAAGCAAAATATGAGGATCGGTGACTTATTTGGCAGTGAACGCAGCAACAAAGCAAACGATAGCAGTAGATTCCAAGCAATGCCAATACAGCAAACAGACCAAACTTAAACACGGCTCGAACTCCCCCAGAATGCAATCCCAGTAGTAACTCAGAATCAGTCACAGACAAGCAAAAACAGCAACAAAAAAAACTCAACAAACCTTGGTGAACTTGAGTTTAAACCAAAAAAAAATGGGGCTGGCAGTTTATCAGAACCAAACTAAACTCAACCAGAAAAAAGGGACTTAAATGGAGCAATGAGAGCTAATGTATTCTAGGATTCTTCACAGATATTGAACTTAAACAGGATTCAACTCCCAAAAACAAAACCTCTCACAATGGTAAGACAAAAGGCTAGTGTATCTCTGTTTTCCTTCTGCCTTTCAATGTTTTCTGTGAGAAATGTTCTGCCAGATGAAGAATTTGTGAATGTGTGTGAATTCCAGAGAATATTCACTGCCTGTGTGTGTATACTCCAGTCTATCTGTGAGTCTGTTTTTAGAGAGTCCGTAATGTCCTCTTTTATAACCTACAAATCCCAACCAACAGCCCTTCCTTTTCAGTTTCAGATCTGTCCAGCACCCATTATTCCCCTTTTTCAAACCTTTTTGAGCTGTATATTCCCTCTCATGTGTATCCTGATTCTAACAACTGACCAAGCACTCAACAAAGCTGAAAATACTCATTATTATCCTCACATTCTCTGATTATTCCATCCTGATTTGTCTAAAGGTGGGATTTATAATTAATCAAATCCTAAAGGTGCAAACTAATGAAATACACTGCTGTCCAGCAAGTTTTAACAACTCATTTCCATGTGTATTGCACTTTAAAGGTTGATTTTAGGGCTACTTAAATGGACTAACAGCTATATCCAATTCACAACCTAATTTAGAATCAACAATGGTTCAAAACAAACAATCCAAACAATTAAACTCAACACTCTGAACAAACAACAAACCTAAAGATTTTAAATCAAGCAAACAGTGAACCACTGCCCGGAATTTCAAACAACCAATTTGCGAATTGAAACGACGACATTTGTTAAGTCGAATCACAATATGTATGATTGACAACGAAAAGCCGACAAACAAATTCAACAAATTATAACACTCCAAAGCCGAGAGAAAAGAAGAGAAATGAAGCAAATACGAAACTAAATGTTCAACGACGCTAATCGATGCGAACCTGTATTCAACAACATTGGTAATCAAATAGACAAAGCAAAATTTTAGAATTGACAATTCACTAACAGTGTTCTCGGCCAAAGCAGAGGAAAGAAGGAAAACGAAACTAAATGTTCGACGACGCTAATCGACGCGAACCTGTATTCAACAACATTGGTAATCAAATAGACAAAACAGAACTTTAGAATTGGCAATTCAATGAAACAGTGTTCTCGGCCAAAGAAGAGAAAAGAGAAAAAATGAAGCTAACTAATCGACGACGCTAATCGACGCAAACACATATTCTATATCATTCGATTAGCCGATTACGATATGCGTAATCGACAAACAAATCCGACAAGCAGTGACTACACAATTTCGGACAGCATGTATAAATTCAATACCAAACAACTTAACGATATTAATCAACGAATCGAATTCGATTTACAATTAACCGTTAAACAACGAAGAATAACAACTAACAAATCGACCAAATAAAAGGTCCCAAGAGATGAAGAAAAACAGAAAATTCCTCGAAAATATCCGAAGAATTTCAAACACAAATGAAAAATCCGAAAATGATTAAACTGAAAACGAGATGTAAGAAAACAAAAACAGAAAAATATTAAAAGAAAAAGAAAAATTACCTACGAAAATAGAGAGATCGGAAGCTCAGCCGTCTTGGGTTCTTAGAATCGAATGGAACTTAATCGAAGTATTTTCAAATGAAAATACCCCGATTAAAGTCTATTAGATCCCAAATCTTGGTTAATCGGACGAAATCCCTATTTTTTTTTAATATCTAGGGCTCTTGAATCAACTTGGTATTTGGTATCAATGGGAGGTGACGGTGCCTGGAGTCGGCTGGTCGTGAGGGTGGCGTCGTGGAAGATGATCTGAAGTGGGGAGGGGGTCGTTGGCGTGGCGGCGGGTGGCTGGCCGGTGGTCGAAGAAGAAGGAGAGCAGGGAGGGGCGGCGGCTGTGGGAGAAAGAGGGAGAAGGATTTAGGGTTTGGGTAAATTAAAAATCTGATTTGGGTCTTTGGGTAATTAGAATTAGGCTAATGTTCTGGACCGTTGGATGAAGTGTCATCAACGGTCCAGATTACACGATGGGAGATGGGGCGGTTCAGGGTGACGGGGCGGGTCATGGGTTTTGGGCTGGTATAATTTGGAGAGGTCTTTGGGTAATGAACATGTGGTCCAAGCCCAAATCAGATTTTCTCTTAATTATTTCCTTTTCTCTTCTCTTTTAATTTTAATTCTCAATTTATTAAAACAAAAATTCTAATTTCACTACAAAATCAATTAAATTATAAGAAATACTAATTAAGTTATATTAACAATTAACACAATCAATTTAAACATCGATTAAATATAAATCACACAATTAGGCATTTAAATGCTAAAATGTAAAAGATGAATTATTTCTTTTGTGATTTTCGTTTTCGTAAGATAAAATTAATTACTCCTAATTTCAAACTAAATAAGAAATGTAAGCATGACATATTTTTGTATTACTTTTTTTTTATTAATTTAAACACATATAATCATGTATATACAAATGCAAACAAATACCAAAATAACACAAAAATTCACAAAAAATACACACCATAAAATAGACAATTTTTGTTTTGATTTTGTGGGAGTAATTCATGTTAGGCAAAAATCACGTGCTCACAGCTGCCCCTCTTTGCGCGGAAACCACGAAGAGTTTTCGTGCAAAGATAAATGAGCAAATACGAGCAATTTTTGCCCGTTTGAATACTCCGTGGGAAGCATCTTGAAAGAGTTTGACCGAGCCTTTGCTTCGGAGGCCTCCTACATATCCTGGGCTAAACAGGGAATCAGGTCAATGTAGTTCGGGAAGTTTTGGTAGCTGGGACTACCGTGGACTGACACTTTGCTGTTACTTGTTGCTATCGTTGCTGCATGCTGCTGTTTACTGCTTACTGATCTCCTTATTACACCAAAAGAAATTAAAGCTGAACTAACTATGCTATCAAACTATGAGTTACAAGATTCCTATCTATGATTCTCTTGAAAACTTGATCTTGAATCTTAATGATTTGCGGTAGACCTCGATCCGAATCTTGATGCTCCACAAGTTGTACGTGTTTGTTTATTTCTGTAACATTGAGTGAAACGGAGTCGGCGGAGCTTGTTACTTCAATCACCTTCTGAGCAATCCGCGCCTTTGTTTACTCCAACGTTTGAAATCTTTTCTTTCGGTTCTTTTCTTCTTTTCTTCACTCTGGATTGATGTCCCATTTATAGGTTATCTCGATCCTTGCGTCTCGAGGTCAAACCTATTTAGACAACAAAACAAACAAACGAACGAAATTTTTCTGCCCCAGTTTTGCTAGGAAAATTTCGTGAGTTAGTTGTGGCATAGAAAGTGATTAAAAAGACTCTTTGGGTAAGAAAATCATGGTTTCACAAACGTTCAACGGCTTTCTGGCCGGGATTTTGTAGAAGAGTTTCACGGCTTTCTGGCCGGGATTCAAACAATGTCTAACGGTTTTTGGCCGCTAGAACCTCGGTTTTTGGCCGGGGTTAAAACAAATGGCTCCGCAGTTTTCCGACCGGGGAGATCCTCGGTTTTCGACCGGGATAAAAGTTTCACGGCTTTACGGCCGGAATTCAAACAATATCTAACGGTTTTTTGGCCGTCGGATCTTCGGTTTTTTGGCCGGGGTAAAAATAAATAGCTCCGCAGTTTTCCGAGTGGGAGATCCTCGGTTTTCTAACCGGGGATGAAATTTCACGGCTTTCTGGCCGGAATTCAAACAAATTCTAACGGTTTTTGGCCGTCGGATCCTCGGTTTTTGGCGGGGTAAAAGTAAATAGCTCGCGAGTTTTCGGACTAGGAGATCCTCGGTTTTCCGACCGGGATAAAAGTTTCACGGCTTTCCTGGCGGGAATTCAAACAATATCTAACGGTTTTTGGCCGTCGGATCCTCGGTTTTTTGGCCGGGGTAAAAGTAAATGGCTCCGCAGAGTTTTCTGACTGGGAGATCCTCGGTTTTCAGACCGGGATAAAAGTTTCACGGCTTTCGGTCGGAATTCAAACAATATCTAACGGTTTTTTGGCCGTCGGATCCTCGGTTTTTTGGCGGGGTAAAAGTAAATAGCTCCGCGGTTTTCTGACTGGGAGATCCTCGGTTTTCGACCGGGATAAAAGTTTCACGGCTTTACGGCGGAATTCAAACAATATCTAACGGTTTTTTGGCCGTCGGATCCTCGGTTTTTGGCGGGGTAAAAGTAAATGGCTCACGAGTTTTCGACTGGGGAGATCCTCGATTTTCGACCGGGATAAAAGTTTCATGGCTTTACGGCGGAATTCAAACAATATCTAACGGTTTTTGGCCGTCGGATCCTCGGTTTTTTGGCCGGGGTAAAAGTAAATAGCTCCGCAGTTTTCGGACTGGGAGATCCTCGATTTTCTGATCGGGGATAAAAGTTTCACGGCTTTCTGGCCGGAATTCAAACAATATCTAACGGTTTTTTGGCCGTCGGATCCTCGGTTTTTTGGCCGGGGTAAAAGTAAATGGCTCCGCAGTTTTCTGACTGGGAGATCCTCGGTTTTCTGACCGGGATAAAAGTTTCACGGCTTTCTGGCCGGAATTCAAACAATATCTAACGGTTTTTGGCCGTCGGATCCTCGGTTTTTTGGCCGGGGTAAAAGTAAATGGCTCCACAGTTTTCTGACTGGGAGATCCTCGGTTTTCTGACCGGGATAAAAGTTTCACGGCTTTCTGGCCGGAATTCAAACAATATCTAACGGTTTTTTGGCCGTCAGATCCTCGGTTTTTTGGCCGGGGTAAAAGTAAATGGCTCCGCAGTTTTTTGACTGGGGAGATCCTCGGTTTTCTGACCAGGGATAAAAGTTTCACGGCTTTCTGGCCGGAAAGACCCTCGGTTTTTCTGACCGGGGTCCAAACAGATATTGGACTGATATGATTTGATTCTCTTTTTCGGAGTTTTCATTTTCTTTTCTTTCATTCTTTTTTTTGGCCTTCTTTTAGGCGTTCTTTTTAAACATCAACAAATGCATAGGATAAATCTCTAAAAGAAACTTACCTTTTTATGTGTTTTCCTTGTTCCAAAGCCATTTCAAAGCTTGCGTATTTCACTTATTTGAGTGGTACCTTCTTCTTGCACAATTAAACAGACCTGCTTTCAACAAAGAACATTTTATCAGTTGAAAAAGTGGTTGGCTTTGCGGCCTTGGTTATCTTCATTGCTTGATCTTTTCCCCATTTCCATTGAGAAGTTTGCTACCAATTGTCTTTGGGATGACTTCTTTTCGAACTGACCGGGTTCATTCCCGGAATTCCATGGGGATTTTTCCGTGTAGGTTCTATCCTTCTGCCTTATTCTGTCTCTTCTAAGAACTTAACCTTTGATTTCCGTTTCCTTTCTAAAACTCTTTTCCTTTGGAAACAATCGATCATTACGATCCAATCGTGGATTGTAACAATACACTACTGAGGCTGTTTTTCTTTTCTTCTTTACCAGGCGGAGTCCTGTAAAACCGGTCCTGTCACCTTCCTTTGTAATATTTTCAGAATTAAAATTAAACCGAAAGGGATTCAAAGAAGAAGAATGAATCAAAGAATGGAAAAACGTATCAAAGATAGAGGAGTCCCTTTCGAGGGAGAAAAGAAGGACTTATCTGAGGTATACGCTGACTTTAACCAACATGACATGCTCCTCGGACTAGATGCTTGATCGTCACAAAACTCCCATTTTCTTATGAACCAAAACGGGTCTATATTTCCGAGCTAAGGAGCCGTGCCAAGACCTCTCGTGGTGAAACAAACTTTTCGGTTGATAGCGCCCTTTGCGGGTTTTCGCCAATCGACCTCTCTCATTTCTCTTCTTACCATCGCCGGATAGCACTCTTTGCGAGTTTTTACCAACAGGCTCTCTCATTTTGTATTTCTCTACTTCCATCGTCTTATGGTGCCCGAAGGTTTTCACCAGTAAGACTCTCTCATTTTATTTATCTACTTCCATCGTCTTATGGTGCCCGAAGGTTTTCACCAATAAGACTCTCTCATTTTATTTCTTTTCATTCCAGGAAACCCGGATCGCAACAATGATGTTTTCACAACTTCCAATCGATCTTGAAGGAATTGTACTCGGTTCGGGTAACAAGAATTGTAAACAAAATTACAACTTTGGAATTATCTTGACGGATCTTAAACCGAATCGAAAATATCATCTGCCCCAGTTTCATTTTTGGGGAAACCGGGATTTTTGATTTGGTGTGACTGAACCTCAGGGAGAGGTTGCCTACGTATCCTTTCGGAATCAAGTCAGAACGTAGTTCAGGAATTTTTTTTTTTTTTTTTTTTTTTTTTTTTTTTTTTTTTTTTTGTTTGGTTCGGATTCCAAAGAGGGTAGCTAAAAGAAGGTAACCGGCTCAAAGGGTTTACAAAAGGGTTGGTAGTGTTTGGGTAGCGGGAATAAAAGCCTTCAATCATTTCGACTTGTGAGGACCTCATTGAAGCAAGTTCAGACATAATACCTTTTCACGGCATCTGCATTCACAGCCGTTTCAGGATCTTTTCCTTCCATGTCTCCCAAGTATAATGCTCCTCTTGCCAGTATCTTCCTGATGATGTATGGTCCTTTCCAATTAGGAGCGAATTTTCCTTTCGCTTCCTCATGATGTGGAAGAATGCGTCTTAAAACCAACTGACCTACTTCGAAATTTCTCGGTCGTACTTTCTTGTTGTAAGCACGAGCCATTCTTTGTTGGTACAGTTGTCCATGACAGACCGCAGCCATTCGCTTTTCATCGATCAAAGTTAATTGTTCCAAACGAGTCTTAACCCACTCGCTATCTTCAATCTCTGCTTCAACAATTGTACGAAGCGAAGGAATTTCTACCTCTGCCGGTATCACAGCCTCAGTTCCATAGACTAGCAGGTATGGAGTTGCTCCCACCGATGTACGTACTGTAGTACGGTATCCCAGTAAAGCGAACGGTAATTGTTCATGCCATTGTCTAGAACTTTGGATTGTCTTTCTCAAAATCTTCTTATTGTTTGAATTCCGGCCAGAAAGCCGTGAAACTTTTATCCCGGTCAGAAAACCGAGGATCCCCCAGTCAGAAAAACTGCGGAGCCATTTACTTTTACCCCGGCCAAAAAACCGAGGATCTGACGGCCAAAAAACCGTTAGATATTGTTTGAATTCCGGCCAGAAAGCCGTGAAACTTTTATCCCCGGTCAGAAAACCGAGGATCTCCCAGTCAGAAAACTGCGGAGCCATTTACTTTTACCCCGGCCAAAAAACCGAGGATCTGACGGCCAAAAAACCGTTAGATATTGTTTGAATTCCGGCCAGAAAGCCGTGAAACTTTTATCCCGGTCAGAAAACCGAGGATCTCCCCAGTCAGAAAACTGCGGAGCCATTTACTTTTACCCCGGCCAAAAAACCGAGGATCCGACGGCCAAAAAACCGTTAGATATTGTTTGAATTCCGGCCGGAAAGCCGTGAAACTTTTATCCCGGTCAGAAAACCGAGGATCTCCCAGTCAGAAAACTGCGGAGCCATTTACTTTTACCCCGGCCAAAAAACCGAGGATCTGACGGCCAAAAACCGTTAGATATTGTTTGAATTCCGGCCAGAAAGCCGTGAAACTTTTATTCCCGGTCAGAAAACCGAGGATCTCCCAGTCAGAAAACTGCGGAGCCATTTACTTTTACCCCGGCCAAAAAACCGAGGATCCGACGGCCAAAAACCGTTAGATATTGTTTGAATTCCGGCCGAAAGCCGTGAAACTTTTATCCCGGTCAGAAAACCGAGGATCTCCCCAGTCAGAAAACTGCGGAGCCATTTACTTTTACCCCGGCCAAAAAACCGAGGATCCGACGGCCAAAAACCGTTAGATATTGTTTGAATTCCGGCCAGAAAGCCGTGAAACTTTTATCCCGGTCGGAAAACCGAGGATCTCCCAGTCAGAAAACTGCGGAGCCATTTACTTTTACCCCGACCAAAAAACCGAGGATCTGACGACCAAAAAACCGTTAGATATTGTTTGAATTCCGGCCGAAAGCCGTGAAACTTTTATCCCGGTCAGAAAACCGAGGATCTCCCCAGTCAGAAAAACTGCGGAGCCATTTACTTTTACCCCGGCCAAAAAACCGAGGATCCGACGGCCAAAAAACCGTTAGATATTGTTTGAATTCGGCCAGAAAGCCGTGAAACTTTTATCCCCGGTCAAAACGAGGATCTCCCGGTCAGAAAAGCTGCGAGCCATTTACTTTTACCCGGCCAAAAACCGAGGATCCGACGGCCAAAAAACCGTTAGAATTTGTTTGAATTCCGGCCGAAAGCCGTGAAACTTTCATCCCGGTCGAAAACCGAGGATCTCTCGGTCGAAAACTGCGAGCCATTTATTTTTACCCGACCAAAAAACCGAAGATCCGACGGCCAAAAAACCGTTAGATATTGTTTGAATTCCGGCCAGAAAGCCATGAAACTTTTATCCCGGTCAGAAAACCGAGGATCTCCCAGTCAGAAAACTGCGGAGCCATTTATTTTGACCCCGGCCAAAAAACCGAGGTTCTAGCGGCCAAAAACCGTTAGACATTGTTTGAATTCCGGACAGAAAGCCGTGAAACTCTTCTACAAAATCCCGGCCAGAAAGCCGTTGAACGTTTGTGAAACCATGATTTTCTTACCCAAAGAGTCTTTTTAATCACTTTCTATGCCACAACTAACTCACGAAATTTTCCTAGCAAAACTGGGGCAGAAAAATTTCGTTCGTTTGTTTGTTTTGTTGTCTAAATAGGTTTGACCTCGAGACGCAAGGATCGAAATAATCTATAAATGGGACATCAATCCAGAGTGAAGAAAAGAATAAAAGAACCGAAAGAAAAGATTTCAAACGTTGGAGTAAACAAAGGCGCGGATTGCTCAGAAGATGATTGAAGTAACAAGCTCCGCCGACTCCGTTTCACTCAATGTTACAGAAATAAACAAACACGTACAGCTTGTGGAGCATCAAGATTCGGATCGAGGTCTACCGCAAATCATTAAGATTCAAGATCAAGTTTTCAAGAGAATCATAGATAGGAATCTTGTAACTCATAGTTTGATAGCATAGTTAGTTCAGCTTTAATTTCTTTTGGTGTAATAAGGAGATCAGTAAGCAGTAAGCAGCAACATGCAGCAACGATAGCAACAGTAACAGCAAAGTGTCAGTCCACGGTAGTCCCAGCTACCAAAACTTCCCGAACTACATTGACCTGATTCCTGTTTAGCCCAGGATATGTAGGAGGCCTCCGAAGCAAAGGCTCGGTCAAACTCTTTCAAAATGCTTCCCACGGAGTATTCAAACGGGCAAAAATTGCTCGTATTTGCTCATTTATCTTTGCACGAAAACTCTTCGTGGTTTCCACGCAAAGAGGGGCAGCTGTGAGCACGTGATTTTTGCCTAACATGAATTACTCCCACAAAATCAAAACAAAAATTGTCTATTTTATGGTGTGTATTTTTTGTGAATTTTTTGTGTTATTTTGGTATTTGTTTGCATTTGTATATACGTGATTATATGTGTTTAAATTAATAAAAAAAAAGTAATACAAAAATATGTCGTGCTTACATTTCTTATCTAGTTTGAAATTAGGAGTAATTAATTTTATCTTACGAAAACGAAAATCACAAAAGAAATAATTCATCTTTTACATTTTTAGCATTTAAATGCCTAATTGTGTGATTTATATTTAATCGATGTTTAAATTGATTGTGTTAATTGTTAATATAACTTAATTAGTATTTCTTATAATTTAATTGATTTTGTAGTGAAATTAGAATTTTTGTTTTAATAAATTGAGAATTAAAATTAAAAGAGAAGAGAAAAGGAAATAATTAAGAGAAAAATCTGATTTGGGCTTGGACCACATGTTCATTACCCAAAGACTTCTCCAAATTATACCAGCCCAAAACCCATGACCCGCCCCGTCACCTTGAACCGCCCCATCTCCCATCGTGTAATCTGGACCGTTGATGACACTTCATCCAACGGTCCAGAACATTAGCCTAATTCTAATTACCCAAAGACCCAAATCAGATTTTTAATTTACCCAAACCCTAAATCCTTCTCCCTCTTTCTCCCACAACCGCCGCCCCTCCCTGCTCTCCTTCTTCTTCGACCACCGGCCAGCCACCCGCCGCAATTGTCTAGAACTTTGGATTGTCTTTCTCAAAATCTTCTTAATGTTTTTGTTTGCTGCTTCCACGGCACCATTGGCTTTGGGCCGATAAGGGGTGGAGTTTCTATGCGTTATTTTGAATTGCTCGCATATTTCTTCCATCAAATGACTGTTCAAATTCGCAGCATTGTCCGTGATGATAGTTGCGGGTATACCAAAACGACAGATAAGATTTGAGTGTACAAAATCCACCACCGCTTTCTTGGTGACTGATTTGAGAGTGACGGCTTCGACCCATTTTGTGAAGTAGTCGATAGCCACCAATATGAATCGGTGTCCATTCGAAGCTTTTGGCTCAATCGGGCCGATGACATCCATTCCCCAAGCAACAAATGGCCACGGCGCTGACATAGGATGCAGCTCAGTTGGAGGTGCATGAATCAGATCTCCATGTACCTGACATTGATGGCATTTTCGGACAAAACCGAAACAATCTTTCTCCATGGTCATCCAATAATAACCTGCTCGAAGGATTTTCTTGGCTAAGACATAACCATTCATATGAGGCCCGCATACTCCTGCATGTACTTCGTGCATGATTCTTCTTGCTTCTTCGGCATCAACACACCTTAAAAGGTTAAGATCTGGGGTTCTTTTGTACATGACCTCGCCGCTCAAAAAGAAACCACCTGCATGTCTCCTAATGGTCCTCTTTTGATCTCCGGTAGCATGTTCTGGGTATTCTTGCGTTTTCAGAAATCTCCTGATATCGTAACACCATGGCTTGACGCTTGGTCCTTCTTCGATCGCATTGCAATAACCGTGGCTTTCCATGATTTGAATTTCCAAGGGATTGACATGGGCGTTGCCCGGATAAGGTAACATTGAAGCTAAAGTGGCCAATGCATCAGCTAGTTCATTGTGACATCGCGGGATATACCTGAACTCTATCGATGCAAATCGCTTGCCAAGAATGTTCACGTGTTGTCGGTAAGGGAGGAGTTTAACGTCTCGAGTTTCCCATTCACCTTGAGATTGTTTGATAATTAGATCTGAATCTCCCATGATCAACAAATCTTCGACACCCTGATCAATTGCCATGTTCATGCCCATGATACAAGCTTCATACTCAGCCGTATTGTTCGTGCAGAAGAAACGGAGCCTAGCCGTGGCCGGATAATGCTGACCAGCAGGAGAGATCAAGATTGCCCCAATCCCTACACCTTTAGCGTTTACCGCTCCATCGAAAAACATTTTCCAAGCATGATTGTCTTCCGAAACAACTTCGTCGTATTTACCTCTTCATCAGGAAAGTAGGTATTCAATGGTTGATACTCTTCGTCGATCGGGTTCTCGGCCAAATGGTCTGCCAATGCTTGGGCCTTCATTGCCGTGCGAGTGACATAGACTATGTCAAACTCGGTGAGCAGGATTTGCCACTTTGCCAATCTTCCGGTGGGCATCGGTTTCTGGAATATATACTTCAAAGGATCCAACCGAGTAATGAGGTGAGTCGTATGGGCTTGGAGGTAGTGTCTCAATTTCGGAGCGACCCAAGTTAAAGCACAACACGTTCTTTCCAGCAAAGTGTACTTGACCTCATAACTAGTGAATTTCTTGCTCGGGTAGTAAATCGCTTGCTCTTTCTTCTCTGCCGCATCACGTTGTCCGAGAACACAACCAAAAGAGTTTTCCAAGACTGTTAAATACAAGAAAAGAGGTCTCCCTGGCTCTGGCGGGACTAAGACTGGAGGGTTTGACAAATATTCTTTGATCTTGTCAAAAGCTTCTTGGCATTCGGTTGTCCATTTGATTGCAGCATCTTTCTTCAACAATTTGAATATGGGTTCACATGTGGAAGTCAACTGAGCGATGAACCTACTGATGTAGTTTAGTAGGCCCAGAAGACCCATTACGTCTTTCTTTGTTCTTGGAGGAGGTAAGTTCCGGATGGATTTTATCTTTGTGGGATCCAATTCAATACCTCTTCTACTGACTATGAAACCCAAGAGTTTACCTGATGGGACTCCAAAAGCGCATTTGGCCGGATTCAGTTTCAAATCGTACTTCCGCAACCTCTCAAAGAATTTCCTCAAGTCTCTCACATGATCGCCTTGAGTTCTGGATTTGATGATCACATCGTCCACGTACACCTCTATTTCCTGATGCATCATGTCGTGGAAAATGGCAGTCATAGCTCTCATGTACGTCGCTCCTGCATTTTTCAAGCCGAACGGCATGACTCTGTAACAGTAAGTCCCCCAAGGTGTGGTAAAAGCAGTCTTCTCGGCGTCCTCTTCATCCATCAACACTTGATGATATCCCGCATAACAATCCACAAATGACTGTATCTCATGTTTGGCACAGTTATCAACAAGAATGTGGATGTTCGGTAAAGGAAAGTTATCTTTAGGACTCGCTTTATTCAAATCTCGGTAGTCAACACATACTCGAGTTTTTCCGTCTTTCTTTGGCACGGGCACAACATTAGCCAACCACGTGGTGTATTGTACCACTCGGATTACCCCCGTTTTCAACTTCTTAGTGATTTCTTCTTTGATTTTATCACTGATGTCAGTCTTGAACTTTCTTTGCTTCTGTTGCACTGGGCGACAGTCGGGGTAGATTGGTAATTTGTGCACCACTAGATCAGCTCCTAATCCTGGCATATCATCGTAAGACCAAGCAAACACGTCTTTAAATTCAAACAAGAGTTGGATTATTGCATCTCGTGTTTTCTCATCTGTGTGGATGCTTATCTTGGTCTCTCGGACCTCTTCATCGGTTCCCAAATTAACCGGTTCGGTGTCATTCAAGTTTGGCTTAGGTTTATTCTCGAAATGTTCCAATTCTCGATTTATTTCCCTAAAAGCCTCGTCTTCATCGTATTCCGGTTCTTGGTTCATTATTTCCGGATTAGGTGGCGTGTTCGGATTTGAGCATGAGTTCCGCAAGCATGTCATGTTATTTAAAGCCGCATTATTAGGACTGAAAAGGAAGAATAAATAACAAAATTAGAAAGAGTGCAAAAGTAAGGAAATATTTATTTTATTTTCTTGGAATTTTTTGAAAACAAACAAAATTACATTGGGGAAATCAAAAATACAAGAAAACAAAGAAAAACATCCAAGCTACATCCTGAAGTAACTTGTGATGAAGGAAAAACGACAGGACAAATCTACCAGAACTCCCGCCTGATTGGGAAGGGTGTGGCTTTCCAATTTTGCAATTTAGCTTCGGGGCCCACATACAGCACCTCAGCGGTGCTTGTCCCTTCTCCCGATTGGACCATATTAACATCATAGAGCATTTGCCTCATGGCCCCACATATGTCTTCAATTTCCTCCGCCGTAAAGACCTCGTCTTCTTCTTCTTCACTGTACCTTGGTCGGACAAAAGTTTGGTACAGATGCGGCAATGGTTGTGGCAGAACCCATCCTTTCTCCTTTGTCTTTTTGGCCCATCTTTCATCTTCAGAGGTTGGGCGAAAGCCCACTCCGAAAAACTTTTCAGCTACAGGTAAAGTTATCAGCTTCGGCACTCCTTGTAGGGACTTTCCCAAACCTTTTCCTGGTTGGAATCCATGTTTAATCATTTCTTTTGCCACCATGATGGAGGCATTAGACAAAAAAGGTTGGGGGAGAGGGTTCCCTTCTTCGTGTTGATCTGCCAACACAATCTCGAAAGCTTGATAGACAATGTTTTCGCTTCCCGCTTCCGCTTCCAAGCAAGGTATGGATGGATCTCGGTAAATTGATTGCTCATCTTCCCCGTGGACCACGATCTCTTGTCCCCTGTGCTCAAATTTCAACATCTGATGGAGGGTAGAGGGCACAGCTCCGGCCGCATGAATCCATGGTCTCCCTAGAAGAAAATTGTAAGAAGTGTCCATATCCAAGACTTGGAATGTCACTTCGAAGTCCACCGGGCCGATGGTCATAATTACATCAATCTCTCCGGGGCTGTCACACCTCCTTTTGGCGCGCCCGCTACCCGGGGGTAGGAGCGCAATGGGAGTTTTTCCAATTTAAGTGACAATGTTCGAAACGGGATTATTTTATTTATTTCAGAGTCGCCACTTGGGATAAATTATGGTGTCCCAAGTCACCGATTTATTTAAATCCCGAATCGAGGAAATTTCGACTTTCCAAATGAAGTCTGCGAACCAGAAATTCTAAGTAAGGAATTCTGTTGACCCGAGGGAAGGTGTTAGGCACCCCCGGATCCCGTGGTTCTAGCACGGTCGCTTCAATTATTCTAAATGGCTAAAATTATCTGATTTTTAAAAATGTTTATAAATTAATATGCTTTAATTAAACTCCAAACCGCTCTATTAATTTGAAACCGGACCCAAAGAAAACAAAAAACTAATTACAACAGACTCGGACTTTTGACAAATAAAAATATATATGGATTACTTACTTTGAAACTATGCCGATTAAAGTCGTTGTAATACTAAAACAAGGAATCAATTTATTTGACAATATATCCCTTAAAAATTATTTCTGATTAAAGACCTTATACAAGATAATAGCTTAAAAGATTGCCTAAAACAAAATATAAATTAGTAAAAATTTAATCGACTATGCCGGGTGTGAGTATTTCGTCATGGTTCATTACTTGGCATAAGATTATCCATAATATAGTGCGCTCCAATTTATTTATTTATTTATTTATTTATTCTATTTGCTAGGCTAACCGCTAACGCAATAGGATACCTAATGGTAATCTTAAATCCCTTTTATTGAAATTCTAACGTCTATTTTTACAAATAACTGTATCTTAAACTACAAGCAAACTATGACTAAAAAATGTCGAAAGCATAAATCACTTAACAATCCTAAGTATTTCATCATTTAAGGGAATCAAATAACGCTAGAGGCTTAACATATGAGTTCTTTCAAGTTTCAGTTTATAAACTTTCTACAAAACTTAAATCGAATCAATTCTAGTTGTATAACAAGGTACAGTAAAGCCTCATTGCTAAATCATAGAACAAAACTAAACAAAAGGTAAGAAAAATAAACTATTTTTGCTTCAACATCTTTATATCAACTTCTTTTGTCAATTTACAATTATTCTCGGCCAGTGTGGTTACAAGAATATACCTGGAATTCAAAGCAAAATATGAGGATCGGTGACTTATTTGGCAGTGAACGCAGCAACAAAGCAAACGATAGCAGTAGATTCCAAGCAATGCCAATACAGCAAACAGACCAAACTTAAACACAGCTCAAACTCCCCCAGAATGCAATCCCAGTAGTAACTCAGAATCAGTCACAGACAAGCAAAAACAGCAACCAAAAAAACTCAACAAACCTTGGTGAACTTGAGTTTAAACCAAAAAAATGGGGCTGGCAGTTTATCAGAACCAAACTAAACTCAACCAGAAAAAAGGGACTTAAATGGAGCAATGAGAGCTAATGTATTCTAGGATTCTTCACAGATATTGAACTTAAACAGGATTCAACTCCCAAAACAAAACCTCTCACAATGGTAAGACAAAAGGCTAGTGTATCTCTGTTTTCCTTCTGCCTTTCAATGTTTTCTGTGAGAAATGTTCTGCCAGATGAAGAATTTGTGAATGTGTGTGAATTCCAGAGAATATTCACTGCCTGTGTGTGTATACTCCAGTCTATCTGTGAGTCTGTCTTT
This sequence comes from Nicotiana noctiflora, assembly GCA_032618575.1. Taxonomy (NCBI): domain Eukaryota; kingdom Viridiplantae; phylum Streptophyta; class Magnoliopsida; order Solanales; family Solanaceae; genus Nicotiana; species Nicotiana noctiflora. Next base: position 46,215 of record JASVEL010009260.1, on the reverse strand, counting down.
TAAAGAATCTGTAATGTCCTCTTTTATAACCTACAAATCCCAACCAACAGCCCTTCCTTTTCAGTTTCAGATCTGTCCAGCACCCATTATTCCCCTTTTTCAAACCTTTTTGAGCTGTATATTCCCTCTCATGTGTATCCTGATTCTAACAACTGACCAAGCACTCAACAAAGCTGAAAATACTCATTATTATCCTCACATTCTCTGATTATTCCATCCTGATTTGTCTAAAGGTGGGATTTATAATTAATCAAATCCTAAAGGTGCAAACTAATGAAATACACTGCTGTCCAGCAAGTTTTAACAACTCATTTCCATGTGTATTGCACTTTAAAGGTTGATTTTAGGGCTACTTAAATGGACTAACAGCTATATCCAATTCACAACCTAATTTAGAATTAACAATGGTTCAAAACAAACAATCCAAACAATTAAACTCAACACTCTGAACAAACAACAAACCGAAAGATTTTAAATCAAGCAAACAGTGAACCACTGCTCGGAATTTCAAACAACCAATTTGCGAATTGAAACGACGACATTTGTTAAGTCGAATCACAACATGTATGATTGACAACGAAAAGCCGACAAACAAATTCAACAAATTATAACACCCCAAAGCCGAGAGAAAAGAAGAGAAATGAAGCAAATACGAAACTAAATGTTCAACGACGCTAATCGACGCGAACCTGTATTCAACAACATTGGTAATCAAATAGACAAAGCAAAATTTTAGAATTGACAATTCACTAACAGTGTTCTCGGCCAAAGCAGAGGAAAGAAGGAAAACGAAACTAAATGTTCGACGACGCTAATCGACGCGAACCTGTATTCAACAACATTGGTAATTAAATAGACAAAACAGAACTTTAGAATTGGCAATTCAATGAAACAGTGTTCTCGGCCAAAGAAGAGAAAAGAGAAAAAATGAAGCTAACTAATCGACGACGCTAATCGACGCAAACACATATTCTATATCATTCGATTAGCCGATTACGATATGCGTAATCGACAAACAAATCCGACAAGCAGTGACTACACAATTTCGGACAGCATGTATAAATTCAATATCAAACAACTTAACGATATTAATCAACGAATCGAATTCGATTTACAATTAACCGTTAAACAACGAAGAATAACAACTAACAAATCGACCAAATAAAAGGTCCCAAGAGATGAAGAAAAACATAAAATTCCTCGAAAATATCCGAAGAATTTCAAACACAAATGAAAAATCCGAAAATGATTAAACTGAAAACGAGATGTAAGAAAACAAAAACAGAAAAATATTAAAAGAAAAAGAAAAATTACCTACGAAAATAGAGAGATCGGAAGCTCAGCCGTCTTGGGTTCTTAGAATCGAATGGAACTTAATCGAAGTATTTTCAAATGAAAATACCCCGATTAAAGTCTATTAGATCCCAAATCTTGGTTAATCGGACGAAATCCCTATTTTTTTTTTAATATCTAGGGCTCTTGAATCAACTTGGTATTTGGTATCAATGGGAGGTGACGGTGCCTGGAGTCGGCTGGTCGTGAGGGTGGCGTCGTGGAAGATGATCTGAAGTGGGGAGGGGGTCGTTGGCGTGGCGGCGGGTGGCTGGCCGGTGGTCGAAGAAGAAGGAGAGCAGGGAGGGGCGGCGGCTGTGGGAGAAAGAGGGAGAAGGATTTAGGGTTTGGGTAAATTAAAAATCTGATTTGGGTCTTTGGGTAATTAGAATTAGGCTAATGTTCTGGACCGTTGGATGAAGTGTCATCAACGGTCCAGATTACACGATGGGAGATGGGGCGGTTCAGGGTGACGGGGCGGGTCATGGGTTTTGGGCTGGTATAATTTGGAGAGGTCTTTGGGTAATGAACATGTGGTCCAAGCCCAAATCAGATTTTCTCTTAATTATTTCCTTTTCTCTTCTCTTTTAATTTTAATTCTCAATTTATTAAAACAAAAATTCTAATTTCACTACAAAATCAATTAAATTATAAGAAATACTAATTAAGTTATATTAACAATTAACACAATCAATTTAAACATCGATTAAATATAAATCACACAATTAGGCATTTAAATGCTAAAATGTAAAAGATGAATTATTTCTTTTGTGATTTTCGTTTTCGTAAGATAAAATTAATTACTCCTAATTTCAAACTAAATAAGAAATGTAAGCATGACATATTTTTGTATTACTTTTTTTTTATTAATTTAAACACATATAATCACGTATATACAAATGCAAACAAATACCAAAATAACACAAAAATTCACAAAAAATACACACCATAAAATAGACAATTTTTGTTTTGATTTTGTGGGAGTAATTCATGTTAGGCAAAAATCACGTGCTCACAGCTGCCCCTCTTTGCGCGGAAACCACGAAGAGTTTTCGTGCAAAGATAAATGAGCAAATACGAGCAATTTTTGCCCGTTTGAATACTCCGTGGGAAGCATCTTGAAAGAGTTTGACCGAGCCTTTGCTTCGGAGGCCTCCTACATATCCTGGGCTAAACAGGAATCAGGTCAATGTAGTTCGGGAAGTTTTGGTAGCTGGGACTACCGTGGACTGACACTTTGCTGTTACTGTTGCTATCGTTGCTGCATGTTGCTGTTTACTGCTTACTGATCTCCTTATTACACCAAAAGAAATTAAAGCTGAACTAACTATGCTATCAAACTATGAGTTACAAGATTCCTATCTATGATTCTCTTGAAAACTTGATCTTGAATCTTAATGATTTGCGGTAGACCTCGATCCGAATCTTGATGCTCCACAAGATGTACGTGTTTGTTTATTTCTGTAACATTGAGTGAAACGGAGTCGGCGGAGCTTGTTACTTCAATCATCTTCTGAGCAATCCGCGCCTTTGTTTACTCCAACGTTTGAAATCTTTTCTTTCGGTTCTTTTCTTCTTTTCTTCACTCTGGATTGATGTCCCATTTGTAGGTTATCTCGATCCTTGCGTCTCGAGGTCAAACCTATTTAGACAACAAAACAAACAAACGAACGAAATTTTTCTGCCCCAGTTTTGCTAGGAAAATTTCGTGAGTTAGTTGTGGCATAGAAAGTGATTAAAAAGACTCTTTGGGTAAGAAAATCATGGTTTCACAAACGTTCAACGGCTTTCTGGCCGGGATTTTGTAGAAGAGTTTCACAGCTTTCTGTCCGGAATTCAAACAATGTCTAACGGTTTTTGGCCGCTAGAACCTCGGTTTTTTGGCCGGGGTCAAAACAAATGACTCCGCAGTTTTCCGACTGGGGAGATCCTCGGTTTTCTGACCGGGATAAAAGTTTCACGGCTTTCTGGCCGGAATTCAAACAATATCTAACGGTTTTTTGGCCGTCAGATCTTCGGTTTTTTGGCCGGGGTAAAAATAAATGGCTCCGCAGTTTTCTGACTGGGAGATCCTCGGTTTTCGACCGGGATGAAAGTTTCACGGCTTTCTGGCCGGAATTCAAACAATATCTAACGGTTTTTTGGCCGTCGGATCCTCGGTTTTTTGGCCGGGGTAAAAGTAAATGGCTCCGCAGTTTTTTGACTGGGGAGATCCTCGGTTTTTTGACCGGGGATAAAGTTTCACGGCTTTCTGGCCGGAATTCAAACAATATCTAACGGTTTTTTGGCCGTCGGATCCTCGGTTTTTTGGCCGGGGTAAAAGTAAATGGCTCCGCAGTTTTCTGACTGGGGAGATCCTCGGTTTTCTGACCGGGGATAAAAGTTTCACGGCTTTCTGGTCGGAATTCAAACAATATCTAACGGTTTTTGGCCGTCGGATCCTCGGTTTTTGGCCGGGGTAAAAGTAAATGGCTCCGCGGTTTTCTGACTGGGAGATCCTCGGTTTTCTTACGGGATAAAAGTTTCACGGCTTTCGGCCGAATTCAAACAATATCTAACGGTTTTTGGCCGTCGGATCCTCGGTTTTTGGTCGGGGTAAAAGTAAATGGCTCCGCAGTTTTCGACTGAGGAGATCCTCGGTTTTTGCCGGGATAAAAGTTTCACGGCTTTACGGCCGGAATTCAAACAATATCTAACGGTTTTTGGCCGTCGGATCCTCGGATTTTTGGCCGGGGTAAAAGTAAATGGCTCGCAGTTTTCTGATCGGGGAGATCCTCGGTTTTCTGACCGGGATAAAAGTTTCACGGCTTTCGGCCGGAATTCAAACAATATCTAACGGTTTTTTGGCCGTCGGATCCTCGGTTTTTTGGTCGGGGTAAAAGTAAATGGCTCCGCAATTTTCTGACTGGGAGATCCTCGGTTTTCTGACCGGGGATAAAAGTTTCACGGCTTTCTGGCCGAATTCAAACAATATCTAACGGTTTTTTGGCCGTCGGATCCTCGGTTTTTGGCGGGGTAAAAGTAAATGGCTCCGCAGATTTTCGACGGGGAGATCCTCGGTTTTCGACCGGGATAAAAGTTTCACGGCTTTACGGCCGAATTCAAACAATATCTAACGGTTTTTTGGCCGTCGGATCCTCGGTTTTTTGGCCGGGGGTAAAAGTAAATAGCTCCGCAGTTTTTTGACTGGGGAGATCCTCGGTTTTCGACCGGGGATAAAAGTTTCACGCTTTCCGGCCGGAAAGACCCTCGGTTTTTCTGACCGGGGTCCAAACAGATATTGGACTGATATGATTTGATTCTCTTTTTTCGGAGTTTTCATTTTCTTTTCTTTCTTTCTTTTTTTGGCCTTCTTTTAGGCGTTCTTTTTAAACATCAACAAATGCATAGGATAAATCTCTAAAAGAAACTTACCTTTTTATGTGTTTTCCTTGTTCCAAAGCCATTTCAAAGCTTGCGTATTTCACTTATTTGAGTGGTACCTTCTTCTTGCACAATTAAACAGACCTGCTTTCAACAAAGAACATTTTATCAGTTGAAAAAGTGGTTGGCTTTGCGGCCTTGGTTATCTTCATTGCTTGATCTTTTCCCCATTTCCATTGAGAAGTTTGCTACCAATTGTCTTTGGGATGACTTCTTTTCGAACTGACCGGGTTCATTCCCGGAATTCCATGGGGATTTTCCGTGTAGGTTCTATCCTTCTGCCTTATTCTGTCTCTTCTAAGACCTTAACCTTTGATTTCCGTTTCCTTTCTAAAACTCTTTTCCTTTGGAAACAATCGATCATTACGATCCAATCGTGGATTGTAACAATACACTACTGAGGCTGTTTTTCTTTTCTTCTTTACCAGGCGGAGTCCTGTAAAACCGGTTCTGTCACCTTCCTTTGTAATATTTTCAGAATTAAAATTAAACCGAAAGGGATTCAAAGAAGAAGAATGAATCAAAGAATGGAAAAACGTATCAAAGATAGAGGAGTCCCTTTCGAGGGAGAAAAGAAGGACTTATCTGAGGTATATACGCTGACTTTAACCAACATGACATGCTCCTCGGACTAGATGCTTGATCGTCACAAAACTCCCATTTTCTTATGAACCAAAACGGGTCTATATTTCCGAGCTAAGGAGCCGTGCCAAGACCTCTCGTGGTGAAACAAACTTTTCGGTTGATAGCGCCCTTTGCGGGTTTTCGCCAATCGACCTCTCTCATTTCTCTTCTTACCATCGCCAGATAGCACTCTTTGCGAGTTTTTACCAACAGGCTCTCTCATTTTGTATTTCTCTACTTCCATCGTCTTATGGTGCCCGAAGGTTTTCACCAATAAGACTCTCTCATTTTATTTATCTACTTCCATCGTCTTATGGTGCCCGAAGGTTTTCACCAATAAGACTCTCTCATTTTATTTCTTTTCATTCCAGGAAACCCGGATCGCAACAATGATGTTTTCACAACTTCCAATCGATCTTGAAGGAATTGTACTCGGTTCGGGTAACAAGAATTGTAAACAAAATTACAACTTTGGAATTATCTTGACGGATCTTAAACCGAATCGAAAATATCATCTGCCCCAGTTTCATTTTTGGGGAAACCGGGATTTTTGATTTGGTGTGACTGAACCTCAGGGAGAGGTTGCCTACGTATCCTTTCGGAATCAAGTCAGAACGTAGTTCAGAAACTTTGTTTTTTTTTTTTTTTTTTTTTTTTTTTTTTTTTTTTTGTTTGGTTCGGATTCCAAAGAGGGTAGCTAAAAGAAGGGAACCGGCTCAAAGGGTTTACAAAAGGGTTGGTAGTGTTTGGGTAGCGGGAATAAAAGCCTTCAATCATTTCGACTTGTGAGGACCTCATTGAAGCAAGTTCAGACATAATACCTTTTCACGGCATCTGCATTCACAGCCGTTTCGGGATCTTTTCCTTCCATGTCTCCCAAGTATAATGCTCCTCTTGGCAGTATCTTCCTGATGATGTATGGTCCTTTCCAATTAGGAGCGAATTTTCCTTTCGCTTCCTCATGATGTGGAAGAATGCGTCTTAAAACCAACTGACCTACTTCGAAATTTCTCGGTCGTACTTTCTTGTTGTAAGCACGAGCCATTCTTTGTTGGTACAGTTGTCCATGACAGACCGCAACCATTCGCTTTTCATCGATCAAAGTTAATTGTTCCAAACGAGTCTTAACCCACTCGCTATCTTCAATCTCTGCTTCAACAATTGTACGAAGCGAAGGAATTTCTACCTCTGCCGGTATCACAGCCTCAGTTCCATAGACTAGCAGGTATGGAGTTGCTCCCACCGATGTACGTACTGTAGTACGGTATCCCAGTAAAGCGAACGGTAATTGTCCATGCCATTGTCTAGAACTTTGGATTGTCTTTCTCAAAATCTTCTTAATGTTTTTGTTTGCTGCTTCCACGGCACCATTGGCTTTGGGCCGATAAGGGGTGGAGTTCCTATGCGTTATTTTGAATTGCTCGCATATTTCTTCCATCAAATGATTGTTCAAATTCGCAGCATTGTCTGTGATGATAGTTGCGGGTATACCAAAACGACAGATAAGATTTGGGTGTACAAAATCCACCACCGCTTTCTTGGTGACTGATTTGAGAGTGACGGGTTCGACCCATTTTGTGAAGTAGTCGATAGCCACCAATATGAATCGGTGTCCATTCGAAGCTTTTGGCTCAATCGGGCCGATGACATCCATTCCCCAAGCAACAAATGGCCATGGCGCTGACATAGGATGCAGCTCAGTTGGAGGTGCATGAATCAGATCTCCATGTACCTGACATTGATGGCATTTTCGGACAAAACCGAAACAATCTTTCTCCATGGTCATCCAATAATAACCTGCTCGAAGGATTTTCTTGGCTAAGACATAACCATTCATATGAGGCCCGCATACTCCTGCATGTACTTCGTGCATGATTTTTCTTGCTTCTTCGGCATCAACACACCTTAAAAGGTTAAGATCTGGGGTTCTTTTGTACATGACCTCGCCGCTCAAAAAGAAACCACCTGCATGTCTCCTAATGGTCCTCTTTTGATCTCCGGTAGCATGTTCTGGGTATTCTTGCGTTTTCAGAAATCTCCTGATATCGTAACACCATGGCTTGACGCTTGGTCCTTCTTCGATCGCATTGCAATAACCGTGGCTTTCCCTGATTTGAATTTCCAAGGGATTGACATGGGCGTTGCCCGGATAAGGTAACATTGAAGCTAAAGTGGCCAATGCATCAGCTAGTTCATTGTGACATCGCGGGATATACCTGAACTCTATCGATGCAAATCGCTTGCCAAGAATGTTCACGTGCTGTCGGTAAGGGAGGAGTTTAACGTCTCGAGTTTCCCATTCACCTTGAGATTGTTTGATAATTAGATCTGAATCTCCCATGATCAACAAATCTTCGACGCCCTGATCAATTGCCATGTTCATGCCCATGATACAAGCTTCATACTCAGCCGTATTGTTCGTGCAGAAGAAACGGAGCCTAGCCGTGGCCGGATAATGCTGACCAGCAGGAGAGATCAAGATTGCCCCAATCCCTACACCTTTAGCGTTTACCGCTCCATCGAAAAACATTTTCCAAGCATGATTGTCTTCCGAAACAACTTCTGTCGTATTTACCTTTTCATCAGGAAAGTAGGTATTCAATGGTTGATACTCTTCGTCGATCGGGTTCTCGGCCAAATGGTCTGCCAATGCTTGGGCCTTCATTGCCGTGCGAGTGACATAGACTATGTCAAACTCGGTGAGCAGGATTTGCCACTTTGCCAATCTTCCGGTGGGCATCGGTTTCTGGAATATATATTTCAAAGGATCCAACCGAGTAATGAGGTGAGTCGTATGGGCTTGGAGGTAGTGTCTCAATTTCTGGAGCGACCCAAGTTAAAGCACAACACGTTCTTTCCAGCAAAGTGTACTTGACCTCATAACTAGTGAATTTCTTGCTCGGGTAGTAAATCGCTTGCTCTTTCTTCTCTGCCGCATCACGTTGTCCGAGAACACAACCAAAAGAGTTTTCCAAGACTGTTAAATACAAGAAAAGAGGTCTCCCTGGCTCTGGCGGGACTAAGACTGGAGGGTTTGACAAATATTCTTTGATCTTGTCAAAAGCTTCTTGGCATTCGGTTGTCCATTTGATTGCAGCATCTTTCTTCAACAATTTGAATATGGGTTCACATGTGGAAGTCAACTGAGCGATGAACCTACTGATGTAGTTCAGTCGGCCTAAAAGACTCATTACATCTTTCTTTGTTCTGGGGGGAGGTAGATCCCGGATGGATTTTATCTTTGTGGGATCCAATTCAATACCTCTTCTACTGACTATGAAACCCAAAAGTTTACCTGACGGGACTCCAAAAGCGCATTTGGCCGGATTCAGTTTCAAATCGTACTTCCGCAACCTCTCGAAGAATTTCCTCAAGTCTCGCACATGATCGCCTTGAGTTCTGGATTTGATGATCACATCGTCCACGTACACCTCTATTTCCTGATGCATCATGTCGTGGAAAATGGCAGTCATAGCTCTCATGTATGTTGCTCCTGCGTTTTTCAAACCGAACGGCATGACTCTGTAACAGTAAGTCCCCCAAGGTGTGGTAAAAGCGGTCTTCTCGGCGTCCTCTTCATCCATCAACACTTGATGATATCCCGCATAACAATCCACAAATGACTGTATCTCATGTTTGGCACAATTATCAACAAGAATGTGGATGTTCGGTAAAGGAAAGTTATCTTTAGGACTCGCTTTATTCAAATCTCGGTAGTCAACACATACTCGAGTTTTTCCGTCTTTCTTTGGCACGGGCACAACATTAGCCAACCACGTGGTGTATTGTACCACTCGGATTACCCCCGTTTTCAACTGCTTAGTGATTTCTTCTTTGATTTTATCACTGATGTCAGTCTTGAACTTTCTTTGCTTCTGTTGCACTGGGCGGCAGTCAGGGTAGATTGGTAATTTGTGCACCACTAGATCAGCTCCTAATCCCGGCATATCATCGTAAGACCAAGCAAACACGTCTTTAAATTCAAACAAGAGTTGGATTATTGCATCTCGTGTTTTCTCATCTGTGTGGATGCTTATCTTGGTCTCTCGGACCTCTTCATCGGTTCCCAAATTAACCGGTTCGGTGTCATTCAAATTTGGCTTAGGTTTATTCTCGAAATGTTCCAATTCTCGATTTATTTCCCTAAAAGCCTCGTCTTCATCGTATTCCGGTTCTTGGTTCATTATTTCCAGATTAGGTGGCGTGTTCGGATTTGAGCATGAGTTCCGCAAGCATGTCATGTTATTTAAAGCCGCATTATTAGGACTGAAAAGGAAGAATAAATAACAAAATTAGAAAGAGTGCAAAAGTAAGGAAATATTTATTTTATTTTCTTGGAATTTTCTGAAAACAAACAAAATTACATCGGAGAAACCAAAAATACAAGAAAACAAAGAAAAACATCCAAGCTACATCCTGAAGTAACTTGTGATGAAGGAAAAACGACAGGACAAATCTACCGGAACTCCCGCCTGATTGGGAAGGGTGTGGCTTTCCAATTTTGCAATTTAGCTTCAGGGCCCACATACAGCACCTCAGCTGTGCTTGTCCCTTCTCCCGATTGGACCATATTAACATCATAGAGCATTTGCCTCATGGCCCCACATATGTCTTCAATTTCCTCCGCCGTAAAGACCTCGTCTTCTTCTTCTTCACTGTACCTTGGTCGGACAAAAGTTTGGTACAGATGCGGCAATGGTTGCGGCAGAACCCATCCTTTCTCCTTTCTCTTTTTGGCCCATCTTTCATCTTCAGAGGTTGGGCGAAAGCCCACTCCGAAAAACTTTTCAGCTACAGGTAAAGTTATCAGCTTCGGCACTCCTTGTAGGGACTTTCCCAAACCTTTTCCTGGCTGGAATCCATGTTTAATCATTTCTTTTGCCACCATGATGGAGGCATTAGACAAAAAAGGTTGGGGGAGAGGGTTCCCTTCTTCGTGTTGATCCGCCAACACAATCTCGAAAGCTTGATAGACAATGTTTTCGCTTCCCGCTTCCGCTTCCAAGCAAGGTATGGATGGATCTCGGTAAATTGATTGCTCATCTTCCCCGTGGACCACGATCTCTTGTCCCCTGTGCTCAAATTTCAACATCTGATGGAGGGTAGAGGGCACAGCTCCGGCCGCATGAATCCATGGTCTCCCTAGAAGAAAATTGTAAGAAGTGTCCATATCCAAGACTTGGAATGTCACTTCGAAGTCCACCGGGCCGATGGTCATAATTACATCAATCTCTCCGACAGTATCTCTTTTCACACCGTCAAAAGCTCGCACACATATATTGTTAGGCCGAATCCTTTCAGCTCCGATTCCTATGCGACCTAAAGTGGAAAGCGGGCAGATGTCTACCCCCGAACCCCCATCAACCATGACCCTCTTCATATAGTAGCCTTCGCTTTTGACAGTCAAATGCAAAGCTTTGTTGTGGGCGGCACCCTCCAAAGGCAAATCAGCTTTACTGAAGGAAATCTGATTGATCGCGAAGAATCTTTCTGTCATTCTTTCAAGTTGTTCGGATGAAGTCTCAATAGGCACGTATGCCTCATTCAAGGCTTTTAGCAAAACCTTTTGATGTTCAGTAGACTTCATTAGAAGGGACAACATCGACACCTGCTCTGGGCATTTACGCAGTTGGTCTATCATCTCGTAATCAGGCATTTGCATCTTTTGAAAAAAGACCTCTGCCTCTTCAGCACTTACAGGTTTCTTCAACGGGAAGCGCCTTTGTGTGGCGTTATTTACCTCCTGTGTGTTTAAGTACTTCTGTCCTAAGACACTCTCAGATGAATTTCCCACGATCTCTTTCCCTTTGCGCATAACAAGCGTTCGTTGGTAGCTCCAGGGTACTGCGGATGGATCTGTCATTGGTTTTTGTTGCACGCGTGCAATAACCACAGGTTCATCTGGTTTTCGAGCCACATAAGTTCCCTTTGGTACATACATTGATGTTTCTCTCTTTAAATGGAACTTCTTGGGGGCACCTATGGACAATGGTTTTTCCACTTTACCTCGTGGGAGGTAAAGGACTCCGCCCTTCTGAAACGATGCTTTCAATTCAATCGTCTTTTCGGATTTGGTTTCAAGAGCTTCAACCTTTTTCCCCATTTTCTCTTGTTTCGGGGTAGCCTCAGGACGCTTCTCTATGTTGGCGATGGCGATTATCGCTTTCAAAGCTGGGTCAAATTCTTTGTCGTCACAAATCATCCCAATCACCGGTCCGTTGTTGTGGGTTGGTAATGGGTTGTTTGTCACATTTGGGATGTCTTCATCTGCGAAGACGATCCTCCCTTGATTGATCAATTCTTGCACTGCCTTCTTTAACGTCCAACAATTGTCAGTACTGTGTCCTTCAACACCTGAATGATATGCACAGTATATCCCCCTCTGGTAGGCAGGAGAGTCTGGATTCTGCCTGTTCTGCGGAACAGGCTGCAATAGGTTTTCTTGCCTGAGTTTTGGGAAAATAGTGGAATACGGCTCCCCAATCGGTGTAAAGCTCGTTTTGGGTTGCTCACGGTGGCGAGCGTTATTTGGCCGTGGATTATACTGGTTTGGGTAAGGAGGTTGGTTTCTCTGGAATGGAGGTGGATTCCTGTTGGCTGGTGGCTGTGGCCGTGCCTGAGGTTGAATGTTCATGACCGCATAGGGTGGAGGCGGAGGAGCATAAGCCATGCCGTGATGTGGATAATAATGTTGGGGGGCCCTGTCGGAGAATACCTGCCTTGAGGTTCGATATCTCCTGTCCTCTGCCGCTGCCATAGCAGATTCTTCTTTCTTCTTGCTTCGGGGCATCCCTCCAGACCCGCCTTGAATGGCTTGGGAAGTTGCCCGAATGGCCGCTTGGCTCAAAATTCGCCCTGTTTTCAAGCCATTTTCTACCATTTCTCCGATTTTGATAGCTTCGGCGAAAGGTTTTCCCATTGCCGACATCATATTTTGGAAGTAATCGAGCTCTTGAGCTTGGAGAAAAGTCGTGACCATTTCAATTTCGTCCATGGGGGGTTTCACCCTGGACGCTTGCTCTCGCCACTTGATGGCATATTCTCTGAAGCTTTCTGAGGGCTTCTTTTTTAAGTTCGATAGAGAATTCCCGTCCGGCGCAATATCGATGTTGTATTGGAATTGTTTTACAAAATCTCTGGCCAGATCATCCCAGATGTGCCATCGAGATATGTCTTGATCCATATACCACTTCGATGCTATTCCGACCAAACTCTCTCCGAAGTACGCCATCAACAATTCTTCTTTGCCGCCGGCACCCCTCAATTGATTGCAGTATTTCTTCAAATGAGCAATGGGGTCGCCATGTCCGTTGTACTTTTCGAACTTTGGTGTCTTAAAACCTGATGGCAAATGGACGTGCGGGAACATGCACAGATCGGCGTAAGATACACTCTTCTGTCCACTCAGACCTTGCATGTTCTTAAATCTTTGTTCCAAACTCCTCATTCTTTTTGCCATTTCATCCTGCTCGGGGGTCTTTGGATTTTGGTTCGGTAGGAACTCATATCGAGGTGGCTGAGAATATGTATTGGCTGCAACCTGTGTATGGTCCCGTGTGAGCGGTGGCGCTGGGAATGTAAAGGACGAGGAGTCGAAGAAAGGAGCGTGTGCGGTGGGGTGCGTTGTGATTGGAACTGGCAATTCAACGGACGTTCTTGCAGATGTATCATGTGGTGCTACCCGAGGATGGGATGTGGAGGGTGATTCAGAGAGGTTTGTAGCATTGGAATACCCGAACATAGTAGGCGGGTAATTGATGGGGGTATTTGAAATACCGCTTGACCTGAGAAGAATTTCAGGGAACCCAGGGACCAGACTCGGGGGCTCTTTCCCGTTGTTCCAATCGTCCAACATCTCGAGCATGCGGCAACGCAGCATTCTATTCTCTTCCAAAGCTGCCGACTCAGTAGCCGGGATGGTTGTCAATGAGCTTTCCTCTGAAACGGGAATGGTTGCTAAAGGCATTTCTGAAGACATGTCGGCACCCTTTTTTGATCTAGTAAAATAGGAATGAGTACTTTCAAGCTGCCGAACTTTTCCTTTGGACCTTGTGAAGTACGAATGTGGTGCCGGATTACCGCAAAGTCAACCACTTTTACTAAAACCTGGATTTCAGCAAACAAACGGTTAGTCTGAAACAACATAACAAATAAGTAATCTCACGTTGGGTGTGATGCACTTATACAGGTGACAATGTTGCTACATGTATTCGCTTGCGATGCGTCATTCCGGTTTGTATCGATCTTCTTTTTCTCTTAACTTCTTTCCCCCCCCCCCTTTTTTTTTCATTTTTATTTTTATTTATTTATTTTTTAGTGATGGTCGAATCTTATGTGGATTGCCTACGTATCATGTCCCCGCATGAATCAGACCGAGCGTAGTTCGGAAACAATAGACATAAGATGAAGTGTTCATGAATTGTATTTCAACAAACTTAAACTTGAAACACTTGCAAAAATGTCAACAATGGAGAAAAACTCGTACAAGGACAAACAGACTCTAAAACAAAAGATTTTCCTAAGCATGTTCCAACGCCTCGAATCTTTGCGCCCGGGGGGCGTTGTTTGGCCTTGCTGCAGTTCTTGGGGTGAGATCTTTCTGTATACTTCCCAATTCCGCCATGACCTGGTGGACACATTCCATGATTGAAGAAAAGAGGGCAGGCCGAGGTACTTGTTCGCAGTTCAAACACTTCATAGTAATGTAGTGCCCGATCTCATTGATCCTGGTTCTGATTATGTCCTTTTCTCTGAGCAGCTGCCCTATGTGCCTGGTTTTTGCCCCTAATACTTGAGAGTTGCCGGAGACATGGTCCAAGAGCCTATCTATTTGTCTTTCCATCCGTGCCATCAAGTTGTGACAACGGTCTCTATCTGCTTTAGCATCCTGGACTTGCTTGAGAGTTCGCTCTTTAAGAGTGGCATTTGCTTTTCTCAAATCAACGATGATCGCATCATAGTCTTTCTCTACTTGTTGTAGACGGAGTGCTTCTTGGTGGGCCGCTCTCTTCCATTTTGTTCGGACCGCAACCAAAGCCGCTTTTGCCTTCTCCAAGTCTTCTTGGTGTTCAAAGGCTTTTCTTTCCAAATCGTTTATCAGCATTTGATCACTCCGACTCCTCCTTGACCTTTCTGCGGCCAATTGCATCTCTTGAATTCGAGTTTGGAGTGCTTCTCTTTCCTGCTCCCAACCGGCCCTTTCCCGATCGAAGTCAGCCTGTTGTATGTCCATGGCTGCTTCCGGGATTCCTTTGTCTTCTTTTAAAGTGTTGATGCAAGATTGGAAATTCTGTGCTGTTTCATGCTCAACCTCTCTAACTCTGGCTTCTATTTCTCTCTCCCAATCGACGGCATACTTCACTGACCTTTCTGACCTTTGCTCTGGTATTGGTTGGTTGTGGAACCATTCAAGATATGCGAGACTCACTTCTCCCCGTTCCCGATCGGCAACCATTTCGTTGATGTCGGAGAGTCGACTACCGAACCAAACCTTCTGTGCATAAGTCTTCCTCGGGGTCTCTTCTGTCACAAATTCCCATACAAATGATCGCATATCCTCAATTGGGGCCTTTTTCTGTTCTCTTCCCAGCTGCCGCATGACACGTAGCGGGGCATATGGTTGGAAACCCCCGAAACCCATTAATATGTAGAATGGGCGGTATGTCGACATATGCATGATTTTGGCGGAAGGGAACCAATAATAATTCCAGGTAAGTTGATCTGCTCTCAAAGAGTTGAGAAGTTCTTGCCAAGTCCTCAAGTCTTCCGGAAGGTTACAACGGGCGGCTCTGTTTGTATGACAGCGAATATAATTCAGCCAATCTGCTTTGAAGTTTATCACAATTGGGTGATGGTAGAGATGCTCTATAAACCACATTTGTAATAAAATATTGCAACCCTCAAAATAGTCTTGTCCTTCTTGGCACCGAGTTAAGGCTCGGAAGATGTCTCCTAGTATCATCGGAAGAACAGTGTGTTCCTCGTTACTCCGTAGATATGAGACCACCGCAGCTAAACGGATTCTGATGCGTCCACCACGTTCGGGAAAAACCATGGTTCCCAAAAAAGCGATCATGAAAGCATAGATTCTTAAATTTCCCCAGGCGTCATAATTCAGCTGGTTAACAAATTCGACGTTTGAGAATTTCCCAAACCCTTCCTTATCACCAAATCTATCGTAGAGATAATCTAGTGGCACCCAACCGTTCTCCAGACAACCGAGGGGAACCCGCCGGAGACATAACTTTTTCAAGAAGTTATTCACACTCATCTGCCTAGGAGCTGCAGGCCTCATCTTGTGCAAATCTCTTCCGAGCCCCGTGAGTCCGCCCAATTCTTCCAAAGTGGGTGTCATTTCACAATCCCGGAATTTGAACACATTGCTTGTTGAGTCCCAAAAACTCACTAAAGCTCTGATCACATTTTTATCCGGTTTTATCATCATGATGTCCGGAAGAAATTTGAGGTGCTTATGAACTTGATTTCTTTCCCAAGCTGAAAAACTAGTCCACCATTTACGGAGCCGATCTGGGGTTTTGTCCTGGACCATGAACATAGATGGCATTTCGTCTCTCACCCTTTTTTGGCCGATTCGTTGCGAGGAAGTCATGCTGATCCTAGAAAAGATAAAAAATGGATTTAAGATTTTTTTTTTTTTATTTTTTTTTTTTTATTTTTTTTTTATTTTTTTTTTATTATATATAAAAAAAACGAATCTTGTTAATACGGCCTTTCAGCACTTGAAGAAGATTTGAAGGCTGTATAACAGGATACCAGTGTGATATCTATATTCCGTTTTGCAAAATTAGTCCTCCGGCGCCTCTTTTGAGGCGTTTGGCTATTTTTGCAAAATTTCCTAACTCTCGACTAAGAACAAAAATCCTAATTCTAATATATTTTTTTTTTATTTATTTATTTTTTTTTTTTTATTTTCTTAAAAAAATCAGTATTAGTTGAGCCCGATATGGGTTGCCTACGTATCTCATTTTTGGTGAGAATCAAACTTGCGTAGTTCGAAAATAAAAGAACTAAATCATTTTAAGAAAAGAAAACGAACTATTTTTTAAACAGCATTTCTAAAACAAATTATTTTCAAAGGAACTAAGAAAATTTATTTGGAAATTTATTTTCAAAGAAACTAAACTATTTTTGTAAAATTAAGAAAATTTATTTGGAATTTTGTTTTTACATTTTTCAGAATTTATTTTTTAAAAAACTAACTATTTTCGTAAAATTAAGAGAATTTATTTGGAAATTTTTTTTTCTTTTTTCATTTTTTAGAAATTATTTTCAAAGAACTAACTATTTTCATAAAATTAAGAAAATTTATTTGAAATTTTTGCAATTTTTCAGAATTTATTTTCAAAGAATTAACTATTTTCATAAAATTAAGAAAATTTAGTTTGGAATTTTTGCAATTTTTCAGAATTTATTTTCAAAGAATTAACTATTTTCATAAAATTAAGAAAATTTAGTTTGGAATTTTTTATTTTTTTTTTATTTTTTTTTTATTATTATTTTTTTTTATTTTTTGCATTTTTTTTTTTCAGAATTTATTTTCAAGGAACTAACTATTCTCATAAAATTATTTTAACTATATACCCTGACGTTTTCCACTTCTTCCTCTTTTTAACAAACCGGTCGGCATGTAAGATCGAAACAAATAAATGCACACAAAAAGATGCAACAAGTTGGTCTTTTTGTTTCGGGTACACCTGTCCTAGACAGGCCCAACCCCTGTGTTGAGCCTCCTAAGTCAAATATGCACATGATGCAAATAAACGTTCCTATCGGGGATCCGGCATAAGGTTTTGTTATTCTAAGTCATCGTCCTGTTGGAAAAAGTGTCTAGACTGGCTTTAACTCGAGCGGACAACTCGAGCCGAAGAGTGTCGGTGCACCGGTAGCATGGCTTTCCGGCTTAATTGACAAAACTCTCCGCCTAAACATGTGTGACTACAAAATCCTTCACCGGGTGCCAAGCACCACAGCTATCTTGAGAAAAACGGGCTATGTCAAGCAAATGCCCGGTATTATATTTCAAAAGACTCAAAAAGAAAAAAAAAAAAAAATGGGTATCGGCACAATTTATATACAGTTCACAAAATATCAAAGCGGTAAAACAACATTTAGCATATAAAATATAAACATGTAATAAAATCAGATAATAAATAAGCCAAATAAAATAATTATTCAAAGCTCGAATTCTTAAACCCCGAACCGGTAGTCCTGAGTTTTATTCCCCAGCAGAGTCGCCAGAGCTGTCACACCTCCTTTTGGCGCGCCCGCTACCCGGGGGTAGGAGCGCAATGGGAGTTTTTCCAATTTAAGTGACAATGTTCGAAACGGGATTATTTTATTTATTTCAGAGTCGCCACTTGGGATAAATTATGGTGTCCCAAGTCACCGATTTATTTAAATCCCGAATCGAGGAAATTTCGACTTTCCAAATGAAGTCTGCGGACCAGAAATTCTAAGTAAGAAATTCTGTTGACCCGAGGGAAGGTGTTAGGCACCCCCGGATCCCGTGGTTCTAGCACGGTCGCTTCAATTATTCTAAATGGCTAAAATTATCTGATTTTTAAAAATGTTTATAAATTAATATGCTTTAATTAAACTCCAAACCGCTCTATTAATTTGAAACCGGACCCAAAGAAAACAAAAAACTAATTACAACAGACTCGGACTTTTGACAAATAAAAATATATATGGATTACTTACTTTGAAACTATGCCGATTAAAGTCGTTGTAATACTAAAACAAGGAATCAATTTATTTGACAATATATCCCTTAAAAATTATTTCTGATTAAAGACCTTATACAAGATAATAGCTTAAAAGATTGCCTAAAACAAAATATAAATTAGTAAAAATTTAATCGACTATGCCGGGTGTGAGTATTTCGTCATGGTTCATTACTTGGCATAAGATTATCCATAATATAGTGCGCTCCAATTTATTTATTTATTTATTTATTCTATTTGCTAGGCTAACCGCTAACGCAATAGGATACCTAATGGTAATCTTAAATCCCTTTTATTGAAATTCTAACGTCAATTTTTACAAATAACTGTATCTTAAACTACAAGCAAACTATGACTAAAAAATGTCGAAAGCATAAATCACTTAACAATCCTAAGTATTTCATCATTTAAGGGAATCAAATAACGCTAGAGGCTTAACATATGAGTTCTTTCAAGTTTCAGTTTATAAACTTTCTACAAAACTTAAATCGAATCAATTCTAGTTGTATAACAAGGTACAGTAAAGCCTCATTGCTAAATCATAGAACAAAACTAAACAAAAGGTAAGAAAAATAAACTATTTTTGCTTCAACATCTTTATATCAACTTCTTTTGTCAATTTGCAATTATTCTCGGCCAGTGTGGTTACAAGAATATACCTGGAATTCAAAGCAAAATATGAGGATCGGTGACTTATTTGGCAGTGAACGCAGCAACAAAGCAAACGATAGCAGTAGATTCCAAGCAATGCCAATACAGCAAACAGACCAAACTTAAACACAGCTCAAACTCCCCCAGAATGCAATCCCAGTAGTAACTCAGAATCAGTCACAGACAAGCAAAAACAGCAACCAAAAAAACTCAACAAACCTTGGTGAACTTGAGTTTAAACCAAAAAAATGGGGCTGGCAGTTTATCAGAACCAAACTAAACTCAACCAGAAAAAAGGGACTTAAATGGAGCAATGAGAGCTAATGTATTCTAGGATTCTTCACAGATATTGAACTTAAACAGGATTCAACTCCCAAAACAAAACCTCTCACAATGGTAAGACAAAAGGCTAGTGTATCTCTGTTTTCCTTCTGCCTTTCAATGTTTTCTGTGAGAAATGTTCTGCCAGATGAAGAATTTGTGAATGTGTGTGAATTCCAGAGAATATTCACTGCCTGTGTGTGTATACTGCCAGTCTATCTGTGAGTCTGTTTTTTAAAGAATCTGTAATGTCCTCTTTTATAACCTACAAATCCCAACCAACAGCCCTTCCTTTTCAGTTTCAGATCTGTCCAACACCCATTATTCCCCTTTTTCAAACCTTTTTGAGCTGTATATTCCCTCTCATGTGTATCCTGATTCTAACAACTGACCAAGCACTCAACAAAGCTGAAAATACTCATTATTATCCTCACATTCTCTGATTATTCCATCCTGATTTGTCTAAAGGTGGGATTTATAATTAATCAAATCCTAAAGGTGCAAACTAATGAAATACACTGCTGTCCAAGCAAGTTTTAACAACTCATTTCCATGTGTATTGCACTTTAAAGGTTGATTTTAGGGCTACTTAAATGGACTAACAGCTATATCCAATTCACAACCTAATTTAGAATTAACAATGGTTCAAAACAAACAATCCAAACAATTAAACTCAACACTCTGAACAAACAACAAACCGAAAGATTTTAAATCAAGCAAACAGTGAACCACTGCCCGGAATTTCAAACAACCAATTTGCGAATTGAAACGACGACATTTGTTAAGTCGAATCACAACATGTATGATTGACAACGAAAAGCCGACAAACAAATTCAACAAATTATAACACCCCAAAGCCGAGAGAAAAGAAGAGAAATGAAGCAAATACGAAACTAAATGTTCAACGACGCTAATCGACGCGAACCTGTATTCAACAACATTGGTAATCAAATAGACAAAGCAAAATTTTAGAATTGACAATTCACTAACAGTGTTCTCGGCCAAAGCAGAGGAAAGAAGGAAAACGAAACTAAATGTTCGACGACGCTAATCGACGCGAACCTGTATTCAACAACATTGGTAATCAAATAGACAAAACAGAACTTTAGAATTGGCAATTCAATGAAACAGTGTTCTCGGCCAAAGAAGAGAAAAGAGAAAAAATGAAGCTAACTAATCAACGACGCTAATCGACGCAAACACATATTCTATATCATTCGATTAGCCGATTACGATATGCGTAATCGACAAACAAATCCGACAAGCAGTGACTACACAATTTCGGACAGCATGTATAAATTCAATATCAAACAACTTAACGATATTAATCAACGAATCGAATTCGATTTACAATTAACCGTTAAACAACGAAGAATAACAACTAACAAATCGACCAAATAAAAGGTCCCAAGAGATGAAGAAAAACAGAAAATTCCTCGAAAATATCCGAAGAATTTCAAACACAAATGAAAAATCCGAAAATGATTAAACTGAAAACGAGATGTAAGAAAACAAAAACAGAAAAATATTAAAAGAAAAAGAAAAATTACCTACGAAAATAGAGAGATCGGAAGCTCAGCCGTCTTGGGTTCTTAGAATCGAATGGAACTTAATCGAAGTATTTTCAAATGAAAATACCCCGATTAAAGTCTATTAGATCCCAAATCTTGGTTAATCGGACGAAATCCCTATTTTTTTTTTTTAATATCTAGGGCTCTTGAATCAACTTGGTATTTGGTATCAATGGGAGGTGACGGTGCCTGGAGTCGGCTGGTCGTGAGGGTGGCGTCGTGGAAGATGATCTGAAGTGGGGAGGGGGTCGTTGGCGTGGCGGCGGGTGGCTGGCCGGTGGTCGAAGAAGAAGGAGAGCAGGGAGGGGCGGCGGCTGTGGGAGAAAGAGGGAGAAGGATTTAGGGTTTGGGTAAATTAAAAATCTGATTTGAGTCTTTGGGTAATTAGAATTAGGCTAATGTTCTGGACCGTTGGATGAAGTGTCATCAACGGTCCAGATTACACGATGGGAGATGGGGCGGTTCAGGGTGACGGGGCGGGTCATGGGTTTTGGGCTGGTATAATTTGGAGAGGTCTTTGGGTAATGAACATGTGGTCCAAGCCCAAATCAGATTTTCTCTTAATTATTTCCTTTTCTCTTCTCTTTTAATTTTAATTCTCAATTTATTAAAACAAAAATTCTAATTTCACTACAAAATCAATTAAATTATAAGAAATACTAATTAAGTTATATTAACAATTAACACAATCAATTTAAACATCGATTAAATATAAATCACACAATTAGGCATTTAAATGCTAAAATGTAAAAGATGAATTATTTCTTTTGTGATTTTCGTTTTCGTAAGATAAAATTAATTACTCCTAATTTCAAACTAAATAAGAAATGTAAGCATGACATATTTTTGTATTACTTTTTTTTTATTAATTTAAACACATATAATCACGTATATACAAATGCAAACAAATACCAAAATAACACAAAAATTCACAAAAAATACACACCATAAAATAGACAATTTTTGTTTTGATTTTGTGGGAGTAATTCATGTTAGGCAAAAATCACGTGCTCATAATAGCCACTCAATCATTTCAAGATTTCTAGTCCAAATTACCCCCTGGAATCACTGAAACTACTAAACTATCTAATCCTGTTCTTATCTAAATTAGGCCTATCAGCTATAACCAAATTCCTAATCAAATTCAATAATTCAACTAATAACACATGAAACCAATTTCCAATCAAATTCTACAATTAATCTCATGAACAAACTCATAATTAACAATATATAAGAATCACTTTAACAAAGTCTAATTCACATTGGAAACAAACTTAACAGAACAATCAACTAGATTCAAAACACTAAACTCAATAATCAATTGAACTTCAAACTAAATCTAACAACATTTCAATCAGGATTAAGGATGCGGGTGATTGAACTATAACATTTCTATATTAAAAACTTAAACAAAATAAATTAATAAATTTCATAAATAATTTGGAACCATGATGAACAACAAATCAAGAAAATAATCAAACAAACATACATAAATTTTGGGATCTGAAAACATCAACAAAATATGGACAAGAACAAAATTTAAATCGACTAACCGGATCGAAAAAATGATGAACTCGAATGGAAACAAATCTGCCCGAAAATATTTTAAACCAAAAATAGTTCAAATCTGCCCGAAATCTCAACAACGACATCGAAGAATCCACGACCAACTCGGCAACGATCATACATGTATGTATATATATATATATATATATATATAGAACATGTAAATCAAGTTTTTCAAGATCATTGTTTGGATTAAAAATCAATAGAATTGAATACAATAGTCGTACATAAAACAGAGATCTGGTTAAGCCATGGACGTTCTTCCATTTTTCCCTCTAGCTTGCATTAGGAATTTTTTTTGCTTTTTCCAGAGAGTAATTTAGTTGAATTACACCTAGTCTTTTTCTTCTCTTTGTTTTCAACTCCATAACAACAGTGGAAAAGGGATTGATTACTGCTTCGATTTTGAATTGGTTCGAATCTCTTGAATCAGTGACCTATTTTGATAGAGGTCGTTTGGCTTCGAGCTTTCCGGTTTAGTTTGAGGTTTCCGGTGAGGTTTCGATCAATTGTTGTATATGGATGTGTGTGGGAGTTTGGACGTGTCGCTGCCGGTTGCAGGCAGGACAGTGGGGGAAGCTGGACGATGTTGCTGGTGGTCTTGGCGTGAGGCTGCCGGTCGTTTGGACGAGAGGCTTCGCCGGACAGGTTGGTTGAGGATCGTTTGGTTACTAGACGATGGCGGCTGGCTGTGACGGGGTTATGGCTGGTCGTTGGGGATGATGGTTCACGACGTGGGGGATGTTTGGCTGCTGTAAAGATTGATGAAAGGGAGGGCAGCCATGGTTGGAGGTATTTCGGAGAAGAAGAAGGAGGGTGGGGGGGGGGGGGGGGGTAGTGTGTCTTTAGGTTAGTTTTGTTTTTAGGGTTTTTGTTTTAGGTTTGGTATAGCAAAATAATAAAAATGGGGTGTGTTTTGATCAGATGGGGTAAGATTGGGCTAGGTTTTTTGGGTTGGTATTAGTTTAGGGCTTGAGGCATTTTGAATTAGATAAAAGCCCAATCCGGTTTTCCTTTAAGTTTTTTGTTCTCTTTTCTATTACTAATAAAACTAAAATGCTACGTTTAAGTTATAAAAACCAAAACTATGTTAAAACACTAATTAACTCCTATTTATAATTATCACACGAAATTAAACATTAATTAAAATAAAATTGCACGATTTGGACATGAAATGCTTAAAAATGCAAAATACATATTTTTAATGATTTTTCATTTTCGTAAAACAAACTTAATTATTCTTAATTGTAAACTTGAATTTTATATACAAATGCAACATATTTTGTCTATTTTATTTATTTAAACAAATAAATATGCATAGAAAAATACAAATAATACAAGAAAATAACACAAAATTCACAACCATTGCAGGCAAAATAAAATTATTTTATTTTGAATCTTTGGGAGTATTTCTCTTATAGGGTAAAAATCACATGCTCACAGCTGCCCCTCTTTGGGCGTAAACATGAAGAGTTTTTTCGCACAGAGACAAGTGATCGGATAAGAGCGATTTTTGCCCGTTTGAGCACTCTGTGAGAAGCATTTTTTTCAAAAATTTTGACCGAACATTTGCTTCAAGAGGTTTCCTACATATCCCTGGCTAAAAGGGAATCAGGTCAATCTAGTTCGGGAAGTTTTGGTAGCTGGGACTACCATATGACTAGGATTTTGCTGTTACTGTTGCTGCTATTGCAGCTACTACTTGCCGACCTCCTTATTACACCATGTTAAAGCAAAATAAGAAGCTAGACTAAATTATGGTCTATGAACTGTAAAATCTTATCTATATCTTCAATTTGTCCTTGCTGTCTTGCTATCGTGGCAGCTTATGTTTCTTCCGGTGCTTCAATCTTGAAATGTAGTCCTCTGTTTTGCAGGCAGGCTCATGACTTGCCTTTAAAAAGATGACACAACCTCCATTCTCCAGGCGGGCTCCTGACTTCTTCAATTTAAAATAACAACCTCCGTTCAGGCGGGCTCCTGATTTATTCAATTTAAAATAACAACCTCCGTTCTAACAGGTGGGCTCCTGAATTCTTCAATTTCAATTAACAACCTCCGTTCTAATAGGCAGGCTCCTGACTTTTTCAATTTAAAATAACAACCTCCGTTCTAACAGGCGGGCTCCTGATTTCTTCAACTTGAAAGTAACAACCTTCGTTCTAACAGGCAGGCTCCGGATTTCTTAAACTTGAAAATAACAACCTCCGTTCTAACATGCGGGCTCCTGATTTCTTCAACTTAAAAATAAAAACCTCCATTCTAGCAAGCGGGCTCCTGACTTCTTCAATTTAAAAATAACAACCTTCACGACCCGGATTTCCCACCATCGGGGGTCATGATGGCGCCTACTAAATGGAAGCTAGGCAAGCCAAATATTAATTACACCTCCATTAATTACCAAATTCTTATTAAGACTTATTATTAAAAACATATAAATTACAGCGGAATAATAGAAATTAGCGGAAGACTTAGTCAAATATGATAAAGAAACGCAAACATGATACACTACCCAAGACTGGTGTCACAATACTCACGAACTTCTAAGAATAATACACATAATTGTCTGAAAAAAAATACAAGCTGTTTATCTCGATTACATGAGATAACAGAATGAAAAGCATAGATAGAAGAGACAACGGGTCCTGCGGACGCCTCCAAGGCTACCTCATAGTCTCAGTAGTCGAAAAATCCACAAGTCGCTACCGCCGCTACTGCTGTCCGTAACCTGTATCTGCGCAAAAAGAGCGAGTGTAGTATCAGCACAACCGACCCTATGTGCTGGTAAGTGCCTGGCCTATCCCAGCGAACTAGTAAGAAGGCTAAGGCCAGTCACCCACCTAAACCTGTACAGTTGCAATATATATATATATATATATATATATACAATACATTTATAAGGAAAGACTCTGCTCTGAAATAACAATCAATAACTCGTGATATCCAGAATAATCTAATCAACAGAATAAATCTTACTTTCATGTCTCAATTCCTCTCTCATTTCATATCTCGTGGTAGACATACCACCCGCTCCCAACTATCACAGTAATTACATCTTGTGGTAGGCGTACCACCCGCTCCCAAATATATCAATAGGCTACCGACAACTATGGCCAATGCCAAGATTTAAATCACTTTGTGGTCGGCGTGCCACACGATCCCATTTCTTATTATATAAGTGGTCGGCGCGCCACACGATCCCAATTCACAAATATATAAGTGGTCGGCGCGCCACACGATCCCAATTCATAAATATATATATTACCGGCATTTAGCCAATAATCTCTACATTAACAATATTTATAAATTACCGGTTTTAAACCGATAATTGATGATAATTTCAACAATTTATCTCCATTACCGGTATAACACCAATAACTCTTAATCAGCAATTTATTCATAACTAAATTCCTATTCCTTCAAGCTAGGATAGAACAAACACTTACCTCGAAAGTTTACGAACGATTCAATCCATAGCAATGCCTTTTCCTTTCGAATTTGACTCCAATCCAATCGTATCTATACACAATTGATTTAATATCATCAATTCTACTTAACAAACTAGTTCATATTGCTAAATATGGTTTTTACCACATTCTGCCCGGAATAGTAAAAATCGACCCCGGGCCTACATAATCGAAACTCAAGTTTCGAACCAAAATAAGTTCACCCAATCATCCATGAGTTCAAATATACAATTTGTTCTTAAGTTCGACTCCGAAACGAAGTCTAGATCGCAAATTCTTTGAAAACCCTTACTATACTCAATTCTCTAGTTTCTCTACCCATTTACACCTATTTAGGCTTAGGAATTCAAATAATATTGACGGTAAATGAAGAAAAAGGAGTTAAGAATCACTTACCCAAGAAGTTTGATGAAGAATCGCTCAAAAATCGTCCAAGGGGCTGTGGAGGAGAGAGTTGAACAGAAATGGGATTTTTATCCCGTTTCTGTTCTATTTTCTGACTTAAATTCACTAGGCATAAGTTTGTTCATCGTGTTCGCGACACCCCGGTCGCGTTCGCGATGAATAAGAAGTTTTACACATCGCGTTCGCGTGGGGCTTGACGCGAAGAAGAAAATTCTGGGGCTTACAGGTTAGCCTACGCGAACGCGAGCTAGTCCACGCGAACGCGTAGAGAAAAAGGGTTGGCTCAAATTTACACTACGCGAACGCGTGAAGTAGTACGCGATCGCGATGAAGGGAAACAGCTGGGCATCGCGAACGCGACCAGAGGGACGCGAACGCGTTGAAGAGAAGAAGTTGGCCATCGCGAACGCGACCACCTGGACGCGAACGCGTAGAAGGATTGCCTGCTGCAGATTTTCTGCAGTTTTTCTTAAGTCCAAAACCACCCCGATGCCTATCCGAAACTCACCCGAGCCCTCGAGGCTCCAAACCAAATATGCACACTAACTCAAAAACATCATACGAACTTACTCGCGCGATCAAATCGCTAAAATAACATCAAAATCCATGAATTGAGCCTTAAAACTCAAGAATTCTTTCAAATTTTCATAACTTTCAAAATTTCCAATTTAAGGCCGAAACACGTCAAACGAAGTCCGTTTTCAACCAAACTTTCCAGGAAGCGCTTAACCAATATATATGACCTGTACCGGGCGTCGGAACCAAAATACGAGCCCGATACCAGTACTTTTTAATCAAAATTCAATTACATTTTCCTTAAACATTTTCAGAAAACAATTTAACAGAAAAATTCTTTTACCGGGGTTCTAGACCTCGGATTTCAATTCCGGGCATACGCCCAAGTTCCATATTTTTCTACGGATTTTCTGAGACCGTCAAATCACGGATCCGGGTCCGTTTACCAAAAATGTTGACCAAAGTCTACCATATCAATATTAATATCAAAATTCTTCAACTTTTTCACATATTTCACATATTTCAACATAAAAATTTTCCAGCTTTGTGCCCGGACTGTGCATGCAAATCGAGGCAACTATAAATGAGGTTTTCAAGACCTCAAAGGCTCGAAATGATTAATAAAACAAGTGATGACCCCTTTGGGTCGTCACAATCTCCACCTCTAAAACAACCATTCGTCCTCGAACGGACAAAAGAAAGAAGTACCTGAGTCAGGAAACAAGTGTGGGTAGCGGCTCCGCATATCAGACTCGGACTCCCAGCTCGATGCCTCGGGAGGCTGACCTCTCCACCGAACACGCACATAAGGATAACTCTTCGACCTCAACTATTGAACCTGCCGGTCTAGAATGGCCACCGGCTCCTCCTTATAGGATAGATCATTGTCCAATTGGACAATACTGAAGTCTAACACATGTGTGGGATCGCCGTGGTATCTCCGAAGCATAGATACGTGAAAAACTGGATGCACGGCTGATAAGCTAGGCGGCAAAGCTAATCCGTAAGCCACCCCTCCCACTCTGTCTAGAATCTCAAATGGACCAATATACCTAGGGCTGAGCTTGCCCTTCTTCCCGAACCTCATCACGCCCTTCATAGGCGACACCCGGAGCAATACTCGTTCACCAACCATGAAATCCACATTTCGAACTTTACGATCCGCATAAGTCTTCTGCCTGGACTGAGCTGAACGCAATCTCTCCTGAATAGTCTTGACCTTATCCAAGGCCTCCTAAACTAAGTCCGTACCCAACAACCGAGCCTCTCCCGGTTCAAACCATCCAACTGGTGATCGACATCGCCTACCATACAACGCCTCATACGGAGCCATCTGGATGCTAGATTGGTAACTGTTATTGTAGGCGAACTCTGCTAATGGTAGAAACTGGTCCCACGAGCCTCCGAAATCAATAACACAGGCTCAAAGCATGTCCTCTAGAATCTGAATAGTCCTCTCGGGCTGGCCATCCGTCTGAGGGTGAAATGCTGTACTCAACTGAACCTGGGTGCCTAACTCCTGCTGGACCGTTCTCCAGAACCGCGAGGTAAACTGCGTACCCCGATCAGAAATAATGGATACTGGTACCCCATGGAGACGAACAATCTCCCTAATGTAAACCTCCGTTAACCTCTCCGACGAGTAGGAGACAGATACTGGAATAAAGTGTGCTGACTTGGTCAGCCTGTCAACAATGACCCAAATAGCATCAAATTTCCTCCGAGTCAAAGGAAGTCCAGTAACGAAATCCATAGTGATCCGTTCCCATTTCCACTCGGGAATTTCAATCCTCTGGAATACACCACCAGGTCTTTGGTGCTCATATTTTACCTGCTGACAATTTAGACACCGAGCGACATACGCAACGATATCTTTCTTCATTCTGCGCCACCAATAGGGCTGCCGTAAGTCCTGGTACATCTTCGCGGCGCCTGGGTGAATAGAATACCGCGAACTGTGGGCCTCCGCTAAGATTAACTCTCGAATCCCTTCGACATTGGGCACACAAACTCGACCCCGCAATTTCAATACCCCATCATCATCTAGATTTACCTGTATGGCACCTCCCCGCTGTACTGTATCTCTCAACTCACGCAAATGAGGATCATCAAATTGCCTCTCA
Source organism: Nicotiana noctiflora (assembly GCA_032618575.1). Taxonomy (NCBI): domain Eukaryota; kingdom Viridiplantae; phylum Streptophyta; class Magnoliopsida; order Solanales; family Solanaceae; genus Nicotiana; species Nicotiana noctiflora. The sequence goes on along the minus strand of JASVEL010009260.1, from coordinate 17,473 downwards.
CGGATACGCTCTAATAAAGAAGAACGAGCGACCGTGCGGGCTAACACCCTGCTAGGCTCAGAAATGTCTAATCTCACGAACCGGTTGGCTAAGGCCTGAACATCTAGAGCTAATGGTCTCTGACTGACCGGAATATATGCAAGACTACCCATGCTGGCAGACTTTCTACTCAATGCATCGGCCACCACATTGGCCTTACCCGGGTGATATAAAATAGTAACATCATAGTCTTTTAGCAACTCTAGCCACCTTCTCTGCCTCATATTCAACTCTTTCTGCTTAAACAAGTACTGAAGACTCTTATGATCGGTGTATACTTCACATGCTACACCATACAAATAATGCCTCCAGATCTTCAATGCGTGAATAATCGCCGCCAATTCTAGATCATGCACTGGATAGTTCTTCTCATGAATCTTCAACCGCCTCGAAGCATAGGCAATAACCTTGCCATCCTGCATTAACACTGCACCAAGCCCAATACGGGAAGCATCACAATAAACAGTATAAGGTCCCGTACCTGTGGGTAAAACCAATACCGGTGCTATGGTCAAGGTTGTCTTGATCTTTTGAAAGCTCGCCTCACATTCATCGGACCATTCATATTGAACACCCTTCTGGGTCAATCTGGTCAGTGGGGCTGCAATAGACGAAAATCCTTCTACGAATCGGCGATAATAACCCGCTAACCCCAAGAAACTCCGAATATCTGTGGCTGATGTCGGTCTAGGCCAGTTCTTGACTGCCTCAATTTTCTTCGGATCAACCTGAATACCTGTTGCCGTCACAATATGACCCAGGAATGCAACTGAACTTAGCCAAAATTCACATTTTGAAAATTTTGCATATAGCTGGCTATCTCTCAGAGTCTGCAAGGCCACTCTGAGATGTTGCGCATGCTCCTCCTGACTACGGAAATATATTAATATGTCATCAATGAAGACTATTACAAACAAGTCTAAATAAGACCGGAACACCCGATTCATTAATTCCATAAAAGCTGCTGGAGCATTTGTCAACCCAAAAGACATGACCCGAAATTCATAATGTCCATACCGAGTGCGGAACGCTGTCTTAGGGACATCAGATGCCCTAATCTTCAGCTGATGATAGCCAGGATCTCAAATCTATCTTTGAAAATACCTTGGCACCCTAAAGCCGGTCAAATAAATCATCAATTCGCGGAAGTGGATATTTATTTTTGATAGTCACCTTGTTTAACTGTCGATAGTCAATGCACATTCTCATCGAACCATCTTTCTTCTTTACAAATAATACAGGTGCACCCCACGGCGAAACACTGGGCCTAATGAAACCCTTTTCAAGTAAATCCTGCAACTATTCCTTTAATTCTTTTAACTCTGGCGGAGCCATACGGTATGGGGGAATGGAAATGGGCTGAGTGCCTGGAGCCAAATCAATGCAAAAATCAATGTCCCTATCGGGCGGCATACCTGGTAAGTCCGAAGGAAATACTTCAGGAAATTCGCGAACCACAGGCACAGAGTCAATAGAAGGAACCTCAGCACTAGAATCACGGACATAGGCCAAATAAGCCAAGCATCCCTTTCCAACCATACGCTGAGCCTTAACATAAGAAATAACATTACGACTAGTATGACCTGAAATTCCTTTCCACTCTATACGAGGCAAATTCGGCAGAGCTAAAGTCACAGTCTTGGCATGGCAATCTAAAATAGCATGATATGGAGATAGCCAGTCCATGCCTAGTATAATATCAAAGTCCACCATATTTAGGAGTAATAAATCAACACGGGTCTCGAGACCCTCAATTACTATAATACATGACCGATGAACTCGATCAACCACAATAGAATCGCCTACTGGTGTAGACACATGAACAAGAACACCCAGTGGATCACTGGGCTAAACCAAGTATGGTGCAAAATAGGAAGACACGTACGAATATGTAGACCCAGGGTCAAATAATGCTGATTCCTTTCTATCAGAAACCAAAATAATACCTATAATGACGGCATCAGAAGACTCAACCACTGGTCTGGCGTAACATCGGGGTTGTGCCCCACCACCCTGAGCAGTATCTCTAGGACAATCAGCTGCTGGCTGGTCTCTACCTCTATCGGTCTGAGCTCCACCTCTATGACCTCTACCTCCACCTCTATGTCCTCTACCTCCGCCTCTAGCCGGTTGGGCAGGCTGTGAGGGAACTGGGGCCTGAATCATGGCACGAGAACCCTGCTGGTGAGATCTGTCAGAAGCTCGAGGGCAATACTTTGCAATGTGCCTAAGATCACCGCACGTAAAACAAGCCCTCGGCTGCTGAAAATAGCGAAGTGGTGGTGCACTGATAGGCTGCTGATCAGAGTAGCGTGGCCGAGAATTACGATCACCTGAAGCATCATGAGAAACCTGAAGAGCTGACTGATAAGGCCTAGGAGGATGGCCTCTATCATAAAAATCTCTATCTCCAGACGAGGTACCACTGAATCTACCCGAATTACGAGATCTCTTATCCGATCCATGTCTTGCTCCCTGTGACAGAGCCATCTCGATCCGGCGGGCTGCATTAGCCGCCTCCTGAAAAGTGATTTCAGTTCCTGCCCCCATAGCCATCTGTAGCCGAATTGGCTGATTCAAGCCATCAATAAACCTCCTCACCCTCTCCCGATCTGTGGGAAGTATGATAATAGCATGACGAGCCAGGTCCACGAACCTAGTCTCGTACTGTGTGACAGATATAGAACCCTGATGAAGACGCTCAAATTGTCTGCGCATAACCTCCCGCTGAGTTGCTTGAAGGAACTTCTACAAGAATAATTCTGCAAATTGCTCCCAAGTCAAAGATGACGATCCCGCTGGCCTGGATAGACAATAATCTCTCCACCAAGTCTTGGCGGAACCAGATAATCGAAAAGTAGCAAAGTCCACACCATTAGTCTCCACAATACCCATAGTACGGAGAACTTCGTGGCAGCTGTATAGCAAATCATGTGGATCCTCTGAAGGAGTGCCACTGAATGTGGTAGTGAACAGCTTGGTAAACCTGTCCAATCTCCATAACGCGTCGGCGGACATGGCTGCACCATCATTAGACGGAGTCACAATAATAGGCCGAGCTGCCTCAACTGGCTGAATCACAGGAACCTGAGCTTGGGGAATTACTGGCTCCGGAGTGCGCGTAGCAGGAGTCTGATTACCTCCTCCAGCCTGAGAAGTGGCTGGTGCTACTGGTAATAAACTTGCTTTGGTGATATGATCCATAAAACCTGCTATCCGGACCAAAGCATCCTGAAGATCCGGTGAAAACAAAACTCCTCCTGGGACCTGAGCTGGGCCTACTGGAGCCGCCGGGGCTGGAACTTCCTCCTCGATATGAACCTGAGGTTCTGCCACTCGTGCTGCTGCTCGGGGCTGAGCTCTGCCCCTACCTTGTCCTCTAGGACGACCTCGACCTCGGCCTCTACCCCTAGCAGGAGCTGCCGCTGCTGGGACCTCGGGCTGCTGGTCGGTAGATGAGGATGCACGTGTCCTTACCATCTGCGGAAGAACAGAGTAGAAGTTCAATTAACATTTAAAAGATCAAGTCGCACGACTGAAAAGAATAAAGGGAATATTTTCCTAACTCCGTAGCCTCTGGAGGATAAATACAGACGTCTCCGTACCGATCCTTCAGACTCTACTAAGGTTGTTCGTGAGTTGTGAGACCTGTGCAACCTAGTGCTCTGATACCAACTTGTCATGACCCGGATTTCCCACCATCGGGGGTCATGATGGCGCCTACTAAATGGAAGCTAGGCAAGCCAAATATTAATTACACCTCCATTAATTACCAAATTCTTATTAAGACTTATTATTAAAAACATATAAATTACAGTGGAATAATCAAAATTAGCGGAAGACTTAGTCAAATATGATAAAGAAACCCAAACATGATACACTACCCAAGACTGGTGTCACAATACTCACGAACTTCTAAGAATAATACACATAATTGTCCGAAAGAAAATACAAGCTGTTTATCTCGATTACATGAGATAACAGAATGAAAAGCATAGATAGAAGAGACAACGGGTCCTGCGGATGCCTGGAAGGCTACCTCGTAATCTCAATAGTCGGAAAATCCACAAGTCGCTACTGCCGCTGCTGCTGTCCGTAACCTGTATCTGCGCAAAAAGAGCGCAGAGTGTAGTATCAGCACAACCGACCCCATGTGCTGGTAAGTGTCTGGCCTATCCCAGCGAACTAGTGACAAGGCTAAGGCCAGTCACCCACATAAACCTGTACAGTTGCAATATATATATATATACAATACATTTATAAGGAAAAACTCTGCTATGAAATAACAGTCAATAACTCGTGATATCCAGAATAATCTAATCAACAGAATAATTCTTACTTTTATGTCTCAATTCCTCTCTCATTTCATATCTCGTGGTAGGCGTACCACCCGCTCCCAACTATCACGGTAATTACCTCTTGTGGTAGGCGTACCACCCGCTCCCAAATATATCAATAGGCTACCGGCAACTATGGCCAATGCCAAGATTTAAATCACTTTGTGGTCGGCGTGCCACACGATCCCATTTCTTATTATATAAGTGGTCGGCGTGCCACACGATCCCAATTCATAAATATATAAGTGGTCGGCGCGCCACACGATCCCAATTCATAAATATATATATTACCCGCATTTAGCCAATAATCTCTACATTAACAATATTTATAAATTACCGGTTTTAAACCAATAATTGATGATAATTTCAACAATTTATCTCCATTACCGGTATAACACCAATAACTCTTAATCAACAATTTATTCGTAACTAAATTCCTATTCCTTCAAGCTAGGATAAAACAAACACTTACCTCGAAAGTTTACGAACGATTCAATCCGTAGCAATGCCTTTTCCTTTCGAATTTGACTCCAATCCAATCGTATCAATACACAATTGATTTAATATCATCAATTCTACTTAACAAACTAGTTCATATTGCTAAATATGGTTTTTACAACATTCTGCCCGGAATAGTAAAAATCGACCCCGGGCCCACATACTCGAAACTCAAGTTTCGAACCAAAATAACTTCACCCAATCATCCATGAGTTCAAATATACAATTTGTTCTTAAGTTCGACTTCGAAACGAAGTCTAGATCGCAAATTCTTTGAAAACCCTTACTATACTCAATTCTCTAGTTTCTCTACCCATTTACACCTATTTAGGCTTAGGATTCAAATAATATTGATGGGAAATGAAGAAAAAGGATTTAAGAATCACTTACCCAAGAAGTTTGATGAAGAATCGCTCAAAAATCGTCCAAGGGGCTGTGGAGGAGAGAGTTGAACAGAAATGGGATTTTTATCCCATTTCTGTTCTGTTTTCTGACTTAAATTCACCGGGCATAAGTTTGTTCATCGCGTTCGCGACACCCCGGTCGCGTTCGCGATGAAGAAGAAGTTTTACACATCGCGTTCGCGTGGGGCTTGACGCGAACGCGAAGAAGAAAATTCTGGGGCTTACAGGTTAGCCTACGCGAACGCGAGCTAGTCCACGCGAACGCGTAGAGAAAAAGGGTTGGCTCAAATTTACACTACGCGAACGCGTGAAGTAGTACGCGATCGCGATGAAGGGAAACAGCTGGGCATCGCGAACGCGACCAGAGGGACGCGAATGCGTTGAAGAGAAGAAGTTGGCCATCACGAACGCGACCACCTGGACGCGAACGCGTAGAAGGATTGCCTGCTGCAGATTTTCTGCAGTTTTTCTTAAGTCCAAAACCACCCCGATGCCTATCCGAAACTCACCCGAGCCCTCGAGACTCCAAACCAAATATGTACACTAACTCAAAAACATCATACGAACTTGCTCGCGCGATCAAATCACTAAAATAACATCAAAATCCATGAATTGAGCCTTAAAACTCAAGAATTCTTTCAAATTTTCATAACTTTCAAATTTTCCAATATAAGGCCGAAACACGTCAAACGACGTCCGTTTTCAACCAAACTTTCCAGGAAGCGGTTAACCAATATATATGACCTGTACCGGGCGTCGGAACCAAAATACGAGCCCGATACCAGTACTTTTTAATCAAAATTTAGTTTCATTTTCCTTAAATATTTTCAGAAAACTATTTAACAGAAAAATTCTTTTACCGGGGTTCTAGACCTCGGATTTCAATTCCGGGCATACGCCCAAGTTCCATATTTTTCTACGGATTTTCTGAGACCCTCAAATCACGGATCCGGGTCCGTTTACCAAAAATGTTGACCAAAGTCAACCATATCAATATTAATATCAAAATTCTTGAACTTTTTCACATATTTCACATATTTCAACATAAAAATTTTCCATCTTTGTGCTCGGACTGTGCACGCAAATCGAGGCAACTATAAATGAGGTTTTCAAGACCTCAAAAGCTCGAAATGATTAATAAAACAAGTGATGACCCCTTTGGGTCGTCACAGTTCTAACAAGCGGGCTCCTAACTTCTTCAACTTAAAAAATAACAACCTCCGTTCTAACATGCGGGCTTCTGATTTCATCAACTTAAAAATATTAACAACCTCCATTCTACAGGCGGGCTCTTGACTTTTTCAATTTAAAATAACAACCTCCGTTCTAACAGGCGGGCTCCTGATTTCTTCTTCTTAAAAATAACAACATCCGTTCTAACAGGCGGGCTCCTGATATCTTCAACTTGAAAATAACAACCTCCGTTCTAACAAGCGGGCTCCTGACTTCTTCAATTTAAAAATAACAACCTCCGTTCTAACAGGCGAGCTCCTAACTTCTTCAATTTAAAAATAACAACCTCCGTTCTAATAGGCGGGCTCCTAATTCCTTCAACTTAAAATATCTTGAATTGATTTTCCTTGTTTTCCTTGAGAAAATTTTTGACAATGGCGAAAATTTTCTGCCCCAGTTTTGGTAATATTCCTTGTGGCATGTCTTTCTTCTATAATTAACATTCTCTTTTACCTGGTTCAAATCAAAGAAAATTTGTCAATTTAAAATGGGGTGAGTGGCCACGCCACTCCTGCTGGGAATGGTTTTTCCCTTTTCCTATTCTAAGTTCTCGAAACTTGTTGGAGATGATGTTATTCGCTAGGAATGATATTTCTGCTGGGGGATGGTTTTTCCATTTAACCCTTCCCTTTTTTGTGTTTAAAAACACGCCGGTGAAACTCAAAATCACTTTCTTCAAAAGGATTCATTTTCCCTCAATGCTACTCGAGATAGAAATGTTATCAACTGGGGATAGCGTTGTTGAGGATAAACCTGCAGGGGGTTACTTTGCTTGGGGATGCATTTTCCCTTTTCCTTCCCCGCTTGGTGTTGTCCGACCGTCTTGGGACTTGGTTGATGATCTGTCGGAGTTATTCGTGTATCTTGAAAATCCTCTAGGGATTCTTTTGGAACTCGGTCCGCAATATTCTCGACTGCATCTTTCAGGTCTTCTCAATTTCCTGACATTCTAGTCCAATTTGGTCTATCCTACCCTCGTTTTGCTTTGCACCAATTCGGCAACTGATAGAAAGCTCTGGAAAGACTTTCTCAAAATAAACTTGGACAAAATATTTAAAGAAAGAAAATTAAAAGATAGAAAAAAGAAGGAAGCTTTCTGAACAAATGTAGAGAAAAAGCAAAAAAGGAACTTATTTGAATGGTATAACCGGTTCCAACGATCACGTCGTGCCTTCCGGATTAATCAATCCAGTCTATTTGTATCAATTAATTTTTCTGGTGGCCTCATTTGCTGAGGATGAACAGGTGCCCGACTCTTTGTCAAATGCGGATTCTTTCCATCAATCTATCTTGTCGCCTTATAGTGCCCTTCGAGGGGTTTTCACTAATGAGACTCTCTCATTTCTCTCAACTCCTGTCGCCTTATGGTGCCCGTGAAGGTTTTCACTGATAAGACTCTCTCATTTTTATTTCTTCTCAGCCTTCGTCGCCTTATGGTGCATGTGAAGATTTTCACCGATAAGACTCTCTCATTTTATTTTTTATCGGCTGGGGATTGGAGCAGTACCGATAAGATTCTCTCTACTGGGGATTCTTCTGGATATCAATTCCTTCAGCTTATGATTCTCTTTCAGCGGGGATCACCGTGTTAATCTCGGTTTTCATTTGCCTGACTGGGCATTTCCTGGATACTGATCGGGAGGTCTTTTTTGGACTTCTCATATGGGTTTTCGTGTGGGTCTTAAAAAGAAAAGAGTATCAAAATTCAGAATAACTCTGAGTGGGTGAAATATTACAACTCTCGGAATCAAAACTCTTTTCATAAAAACAACATAACATCTGCCCCAGTTTCTTGTTTGGGGAAGGATTAACTTTTATTTGCACTATGAGCGAGCAGTGAGGCGCCTGCGTATCCTCTTTGAGGAATCAGGTCAAACGTAGTTCACTTGATTCCTTTAGATATCTTGAGACTTTCTTTTATTTTATTTATTTTCTTTTCTTTTTTTCTTTCCGTTATTGATTCCAAGAGAGGGATATGAAGGAATAAATAAGGCTCAAAAGGGTGAAAGCAAAGGTTAAAGTGTTTGTATAGAAGAAAGAATTGCCTCATTGATTTCATTATCCGACAAACACCAAGTATACAAGCAAATAAATGAAACAAAGATTATAATTAAAGAAATTACACGTAATATCTCTTGACCGCATCAGAATTGATAGCCATGTCGATACTTCTTCGTTCGACATCTGTCAAACATAAAGCACCATAGGACAGCACTCTGGTCACAGTATACGGTCCTTGCCAGTTTGGTGCGAACTTGCCCTTCACTTCGGCTTGATGTGGCAATATTCGCTTTAGCACCTGTTGTCCCACTTCAAATTTCCTGGGATGCACCTTTTTATTATATGCTCTCGCCATTCTCTTTTTATACAATTGGCCATGACATATTGCTGCCAATCTCTTTTCATCAATTAAGCTCAACTGCTCCAATTAGGCTTTGACCCACTTGTCGTCGTCAATTTCAGCTTTAGCTACAATTCGGAGGGATGGAATCTCAACTTCTGCTGGTATTACTACTTCAGTTCCATACACCAGCAAGTAAGGAGTTGCACCAACTGAAGTGTGGACAGTAGTGCGATAACCCAACAATGCAAATAGTAGCTTTTCATGCCATTGCCTAGACCCTTCTACCACCTTTCTCAATATCTTCTTTATATTCTTGATCGCTGCCTCAACCGCGCCATTTGCTTTGGGACTATAAGGGGTAGAATTTCGGTGTGTAATCTTGAACTGTTGACATACTTCTTTCATCAAACCACTGTTAAGATTAGCACTATTTCCCATGATGATCACCTTCGGAATCCCAAATCTACAGATGATATGAGAATGCACAAAATCCACAACTTCTTTTTTGGTCACTGACTTGAAAGTTTTAGCTTCCACCCATTTGGTGAAATAGTCAATAGCTACCAGAATGAACCTATGACCATTGGAAGCTGCAGGTTCTATAGGTCCAATAACATCCATACCCCAAGCAACAAATAGCCATGGAGCTGACATTGTATGCAATTCTGTCGGCGGAGAATGAACCAGATCTCCGTGTATCTGACACTGATGGCATTTTCGTACAAAACTTATACAATCACGCTCTATAATGAGCCAATAATATCCTGCTCGAAGAATCTTCTTCGCCAATAAATATCCGCTCATATGTGGCCCACAAACTCCGGCATGTACCACTGTCATCACTGTTGTGGCTTGACCTGCATCTATACATCTCAGCAATCCCAAATCCGGCGTTCTTTTTTACAGCACTCCTCCACTAAGGATAAATCCATTTACCAATCGCTGAATAGCTCTCTTTGGATCTCTACTCGCCTGCTGTGGGTATATCCCCATCCTGAGGTATTCTTTGACATCATGAAACCATGGCTCGCTATCCATTTATTCCTCTACCATATTGCAATAAACATGTTGATCCCGAACCTGAATGTGTAATGGATCAACATGAATCTCGTCCGGGTGATGCAATATCGATGCTAGAGTAGCCAAAGCATCGACAACCTCATTATGAACTCTTGGGATATGTCTAAATTCTATTGATTGGAAATGCTTAATCAGATCATGCAAACATTGACGATATGGGATAAGCTTCAAATCCCTTGATTCCCATTCACCTTGAACATGATATACCAGATGGTCCAAGTCTCCCAAGACCAAGACGTCCTGGACATCCATGTCCACAGCTAATCGTAACCCCAAAATGCATGCTTAATACACAGCCATGTTGTTGTTACAATAGAAGCGTAGTTGAGCCGTAACAGGATAATGATGTCCTGTTTCAGAAATAAGTACTGCTCTTATTCCAACTCCCTTTGCATTTGCAGCTCCGTCAAAGTAAAGCTTCCACCCTGGCTCCTTGGTTAGTTCTAACTCATCAATTTGCAACACTTCTTCGTCTGGAAAATACGTCCTTAAAGGTTCGTATTCATCACCAACGGGATTCTCAGCTAAGTGATCGCCTAGTGCTTGGGCTTTCATAGCCGTCCTCGTCACATAGATGATATCAAGTTTTGTATGTAATATTTGCCATTTTGCTTACCTCCCTGTAGGCATAGGTTTTTGGATAATATACTTCAATGGATCCAAACGTGAAATGAGATAAGTAGTGTAGGAAGACAAATAATGCTTCAGCTTCTGTGCCTCCCAATTTAGGGCGCAACATGTCTTCTCAAGGTGAGTGTACTTAACTTCATATGCCGTGAACTTATTAGTGAGATAATAGATGTCCTGTTCCTTTCTGCGAGTGATGTCACGTTTCCCTAATACGCAGCCGATAGAATTATCCAAAACTATTAGATAAAGAACCAGAGGCCTCCCAGATTCAGGTGGAACCAACATATGTGGGTTTGACAAATACTCCTTTATCTTATCAAAAGACTCTTGGCATTCTTCAGTCCATTTGACTGTAGCATCCTTCTTTAACAGCCTGAAAATAGGTTCACATGTCGATGTGAGCTGAGCAATGAATCGGCTGATGTAGTTCAATCTTCCCAAAAGACTCATTACTTCAGTTTTGTTCTTTGGTGCTGGAAATTCTTGGATGGATTTGATCTTTTATGGATCCAACTCAATGCCTCGCCGACTGACAATGAATCCTAACATTTTTCCCGAGGGAACCCTAAATGCACATTTGGCTGGGTTAAGTTTAATGTCATACCTCCGAAGTCTTTGAAAAAACTTCTTCAGATCTGCTACATGGTCCTCCTGAAGCTTGGATTTTTTGATCACATCATCTACACACACCTCAATCTCTTTGCGTATCATGTCATGAAACGCAGTAGTCATTGCTCTCATGTATGTTGCTCCAGTGTTCTTTAAACCGAACGGGATTACCCTGTAGCAATAAGTTCCCCATGGAGTGATGAAAGCTATCTTTTCTGCATCTTCTTCATCCATCAAGATCTGATGATACCCAGAAAAACAATCCACGAAAGACCCAATCTCATTCCCAGCACAATTGTCGATCAGAATATGAATATTGTGCAATGGAAAGTTATCTTTTGGACTTGCCTTATTAAGATTGCGGTAGTCGACACATACCCGAATCTTCCCATCCTTCTTTGGTACTGGTACCACATTAGCTAACCACTCGGGATATCTGGTGACGCGAATAACCTTTGCTTGCAGCTGTTTGGTTATTTCATCTTTAATCTTCACACTCATATTTTTTTAGAATTTCCTCAATTACTGCTTAACGGGAGGACATGCCACATTAGTAGGCAATTTGTGGACCACTAAATCGATAATTAAACTTGGCATGTCATCATACGACCATGAAACAACGTCTTTGAATTCTATGAGTGTTTTAATTAGCTAATCCCTTATGTGTGATTCAATATGAACGCTAATCTTGGTTTCTCTAACATTGTCAGCATTCCCTAAATTGACGGCTTCAGTGTCGCTTAATCGGGCTTGGGTTTTTCTTCAAACTGGCTTAACTCTTTACTTATCGCTTCAAAGGCCTCATCTTTATCATATTTCTATTAATCATTATAGCCAATTTCTTGCATAATTAATTCAGAATTAGACTGATCTTTTAGACTAGGTAGAAGATCCGTTGTGCATGCCATGTCGTTGGAACAGACAAAAAGAGAACTGTTCAGAAATGAAAGAAACAAAATCAAAAAACAAGAAAAAGAAGGGAAACTTTCATTTTTATTAAATGCGGAAATAACAGAGTTTCACACTACAAACAAAACCAAAACTGGATTACAATTCTGGAATAATCTAGGAAACAAAAGAAAATCCAAAGCCTACTACCAAGACTCCTTCTGGATGGGAAGAGGAGTAGCCGTCCAATTGTTGGTTCTGGCCTTAGGCCCCACATATTGTATGTCTGCTTTAATGGAACCTGCTCCAGCTTTAATCATGTTGACACCAGCAAATAACCTTTCAAAACTCTGATCCAGATCTCCATCGGGTCCAATCGACAGTCCACGAATCTTTGGGTTCGGCAACCTCTTGATACCTGTTTTAACAAAAGACTGGGAGAGGCATGGAACTGGTGTTGACGCGTGATTTTTGACCCTACCCGAGATGTTTTTTATATTTTTAGCTAAAATATTTAGTTTAGGCCTAATATAGCTATCTTAGCTAATTTTGACTCTTTTACTTTATTTTTACCTTAAAATGAAAAACAACAAAAATATAGTTTTATTAATGTTTCGTAGTCATTTTTAAACTTGAAAAATACAAAAATAGTACTTTATATTTTTATCTTTTTATAAAAACGAAAATAATAAAAAATAGTTTCATTAACATTTTGTGGTTACTTTAATTTTGAAAAAATATAAAAAAAAATGATTTTGTTTTAATTATTAGTCTTATAGTTATTTTGCTTACGTAGTGATCAATTAATAACACCGTGTTCTCATTCTCGGTTCCGGGCAAAGAATAATATTCGGGTTCAAACTACCCGGTTTTATAATTTTCGGACATAGCCCATAATAATCCGAGCCCACCACACGTGGGGGACACACATGGGGGACACGAACATAACACGAGGAAGACCCATCACTCTTGGGTACCCAACCCCACGTGAGACCCATCATTTTGGTCTTGATATGTTTGAAATACAATAGAATATATATCACATAAAGAGACTACAGTGAATTTTTTTAAGAAAGAACGGGGGTAAAAACAAGACTAGTATTTCAAAAAGAAAGAAAAAAAACGTTAAAAGGGGAGAGGGGGTAACACATGAAGCACAGAGACAGCTACGCAGCTTGACAAGATCGGACACCACCCCCACCCTAACGTCTTCTTCTTCACACACAAGAATTAGCCATGGAAAACTTAGGAGCTTCAACCTAACATGGCTTGAGACCATGAACAACCGCACACCAAACGACCACAGTTCGTCTCCTCCAGAACCGTAAAGCTTCAGAAAACTGACCATTGACCACTAGCCGCTCTTTCATTACAGAACTCACCGGAAAACCAGCAAACACCATTAGATCGAGCACACACACAGTCACTCACATGCTAACAGTAGACAAACCAGCGAGACCACTCTTCTCCATTCTTCCAACAGTCGCAATGCACAGATAAAAACAACCCCCAACCTCCCTTCGTGTCGTCTTCCCAAAATAACATGTTCTCTACATCGAGCATGGACATCAACAGATCCGTCTCCTCATCCTCATAAAACCAGTCATTTCCCTGAGTTCACTCCATCAGCTACTAGAACAAGCAGGAACCAAAAAGACACGAACCAAGCAATCGAGAACAGTACAAAAATGATTTCGTCATCCCCATTCCCGATTTGGCTTTTAGTTTTCTGCAACATGAAGTTTAATTAACGTTTAGAGCTAGATTTGAGTTTGAATCATGTGGAGGTCACCGTCGAAGGTAGCCTGTTCAGAATTCGATGAGGTTTCCGTTCAAGGTTTCCGATAAAGCTTTTGGTTCTACTGTTCGAGGACATCATTTGGTCAGTTATTCTTGCCTCTGATTGTTCTGTTCAGAAATATTATTCATGATGCTTAACATACCGGTTGATCATTTTTCTTGTTTTGTTTTGCCGATTAGATTTGATGTATTGAGTTTTATATTGGATTAATTGTGTGAGCATCAAGTATTTCATTTGATTAAGTGCAAAATTAAATAGTAATGGCCACGTGATTAGTTGGATAGTTGTGATGTATGTGAAAATTGTAAGATGTTTAAATTTGTTTTGGTACATTAATTATTGGTTGATTTTTTGTTTATGATTGTAGATAAAATCAAGGTACGTCGTGTCTAACGAAATGACAATTGCATGGCCCTCATTTGATTAATCTTGTTTTGTCCTTAGAATTCGAGGCGTGCCATTTAGCAAATTTCATGGCCCTCGCAAAGTACAAACACGAAATTACTTTAGGCGCGTTAGTTAATAATAATACCTTCCTAATCACGGGTGCGCATTTATGTGACCCAAATCTTACTCTCGTCGAAACTGAAATACATTAAAGTCACAGGCGTATTGGTTGCGGTGTGGCTCGAAATGTGTTTTCGTGACGTCGCAATTCTTCTAAATTAAAAGCGGAACATTAAAAGCACATAATTAAAATATATAAAGAAATCAGATAAAAGAAATAAATTCCGCAGTTGAGCGACCGTGCTAAAACCACTGAATTCGGGAGTGCCTAACACCTTCTCCGGGTTAAGAGAATTCCTTATCCGGATTTCTAGTTTCGCAGACTGTAATACAGAGTCATAAATTTCCTCGGTTCGGGCTTAAACCGGTGACTTGGGACACCATTATTTTCCCAAGTGGCGACTCTGATTAATTAAATAAACTGATCCCGTTCCGACTGTCCTTTAAGTGGAAAAACTCCTTCCCTGATTATTATTATATCCCTTCCCGGGGTGTGGTATTAAACAGTGGCACATTTACGTTTTTACGTGCATGGGTAAAAAAGGAGGTGTGACAGCTCTGGCGACTCTGCTGGGGTTAACTAACCCAGAACTTCGGTTCAGGGTTTAAGAATTCGAGCTCAGTTAAATTGTTG
This sequence comes from Nicotiana noctiflora, assembly GCA_032618575.1. Classification (NCBI taxonomy): domain Eukaryota; kingdom Viridiplantae; phylum Streptophyta; class Magnoliopsida; order Solanales; family Solanaceae; genus Nicotiana; species Nicotiana noctiflora. Next base: position 2,469 of record JASVEL010009260.1, on the reverse strand, counting down.
TTTTTGTCTATATTTGATTTTTATTATATGTTTAATTAATGTGCTATATGTTTACCGCTTTGATACTATCTGAATTGTATATACAAACTGCTATATGTCCACCGCTTTGATACTAGTTGCACTGTATATACAAACTGCTATATGTTTACCGCTTTGATACTATCTGAACTGTATATACAAACTGCGTCGAGTCCTTTCTTTCTCTCACCCCCGGGGATGTGCTCACTGGTTGAGACTCCCTATTCCGTTAGTGTCAAACCCCGAAATAATAAAGAGGCTCGAAAAGTTTCTAAGCCGGTTGGCCTTTTGGTTCCCGGAAAGGAGCTCCTTCCTCGGCCCGAGTTGTCCGCTTGGGTACACAGTCTAGATCACATACCGAGGTTCTGAGCTTAGAATAACATGACTTCATGCCGGATCCCGAGTAGGAAACGCTTATTTGCATCACGTTGCATTTGACTTAGGGGACTCAACACAGGGGTTGGGTCCGTCTAAGACAGGTGACCCGGTAATCAAAGACCGAGCATATTATATGTTGCATTTATTTATCATGTATTATTATGATGATTGGTTAAATTCTTGAAAACAAAAAAAAAAAAAATAGAATTTTGAAATAGAAAAATATCAAAAATGTTGACGAAATGCTGTCGAAAATTTGAAAATTTGAAAAATAGGAAGAGCAATTTTGTTGAAATAATTGGTCATAAAAAAATCTGACCGAACTACGCAGGTTTGATTCTCCCCATTAGGTGGGATACGTAGGCAACCCTCATCGGGTCCAACCACCCCTTCAAAAAATAAAAAAAAATGTGTTGAAGTTTTAGTTTTCAATAAAATCAAAGTAACGCTGTTTTTGAAAATAGTCGAATGTTCCGAAAAAACACCGGAAGACTGTTTTTTGCAAAAATGGCCACTTTGAAGTCTTTTCTTTTCTTTTCGAATAATGGCCTTGAAATATTCCATGTGGAAATATTGAAAGGTCGTAGCCTCAAAATAAAGTTTGGGTTGCCACCCCTTTTTTTAAAAAAAAAATCAATCAAAAAAAATGTGTTTAATTTTGTCAATAAAATCAAAGTGATGCCGTTTTTAAAAATAGCCGAATGTTCCGAAAGGACGCCGGGAGGCTGTTTTTGCAAAAATAGCCGCTTTGAGTCATTTTCGATAATTTACGAGCATAGCCTTGAAATATTCCTTGTGGAAATGTTGCAAGGCCATAGCGCAAAATCAAGTTCGGGTTCACACCCCTTTTGCAAAAATAACCAAAAAAAATGTGATGCTATTCTCGTTTAAAATATGCCGAATGTTCCCCAAAAGGACACCAGAAGGCTATTTTTGCAAGAATAGGCCCTTTGAGTCTTTGTAAATAATTTTTGGGCACAGCCTTGAAATATTCCCTCGTGGAAATATTGAAAGACCGTATTCGCAAAATTAAGTTTGAGTCATCACTCAACTTTACAAAAAAAAAAAAAACAACATATGGTTTTGCTGAAATGGCCACATTTGGCATTTAAACTTTCTCAGTCTTGTGTTGGCCTGTGTCGGTGTTGAACGATGCCCCATGGGCCCTAAGATGAAAAATTTTGAATTTGTATCTTCTTAAATAAAATTTTGCAAAAAGAGCCACTTTGTCTAAATAAGCCATTACATGGCCAATTTTGTTAAAATAGTCACAATTGACATAAAAAACTTCTCAATCTTGTGTTGGCCTATGGCGATGCCGAACGATGCCCCATGAGCCCTAGGATGAGGAAATTTTCAAGCTTATTTTTCTTAAACAAAATTTTGCAAAATAGTCACTTTACCAAATAAGCCATTACATGGCCAATTTTGTAGAAATAGTCATAATTGACACCAAAAAATATTTATTCTTGAAGAAATCTCCGGTTCAAAATGTAAAAGTTTTTCAAGTTTGTAGTTGGAGTCGGTTTCTATAATTTTCCTTCAAAAAAAATAAAATAAACATCTTTTTATTTTCTTGCATTAATTTGCAAGAACTACGCTCGGTCTGATTCATGCGGGGTCATGATACGTAGGCAATCTCCATAAGATTCGACCACAAGTATATATATAATATAAAATAAAAAAAAATAAATAAATAAATAAATTGATAAGGACTGTCCGAGTCCATTCTAACATGTTTTGTCTTGAATTGTAAAGTAAGTAGAAGGTGGTTGGTTTGTGACAAGCGGACAACGCAAGATCCCCGAAAGATAGTACAGGAGGAAATAACCCAAAGATTGAAAAGCTTAGAACAACGGTTGAAAAACACGCACGGGTTGGCAGGTCAAAAGAGTGTTGCTTTCAAAGATCTATGCTTGTTTCCCGATGTCCACTTGCCACCTGGTTTCAAGATTCCCAAATTTGAAAAGTACGTTGGACATGGACACCCAATAGCCCACTTGAAAAGGTATTGCAATCAACTAAGGAGTTTGGGAAGAAACGAAGAATTGTTAATAGCTTACTTTGGGGAAA
>JASVEL010009259.1:0-126904 GCA_032618575.1 Nicotiana noctiflora | reverse complement strand
AGTCAAAGTGATTCATAGTGCAAATGGAATTAGTTTTTCACAATCAAATTATATCAATAATATACCGTGTGCAGAAATTTGAGAGAATGCAGTCCAGTCAAAAATTCAATGAAATGCCATCGTAGTTCTTAATCTTGATGATGGTGCAGAATACTACATGATATAGGAAAGTCCTCGATTAGCTCCAATACTTGTCATTCGCCCGTCCAGACATAAGCTTCTCAGTTAATAAATTGTCTCAATTTATACACTCGCTATCTGAACTTCACCAGGAAGGCGTGGAGGATGAGTATTAGGGTTGAAGGTTGACATATAATTGTGAGTGTCTCCTAGGCTTGTCACTAATACTAGTTCTGTTATTGTATTTTCTTATTCCTGGTCCGTTATTAATACATGTTGTTTTATTCGCTTCCATTACCCTGTTACCTTGTTGCAATTGTTTGTTGCTTTAGTTTCACTGTTCCCTGAGCCGATGCATTCTCTCGATCTTCATAAAGTAGGGGTAGGTCTGTGTACACATTACCCTCCCCAAGCCCCACTTGTGGGATTACACTGGGTTCGTTGTTTTTGTTGTAGTATTTGAACTTCATCGGAAAGTACTTAAAGAAGTGCTTAGGTATCTACAAGGTACAATTCAGTGTGCTCTCTACATGTGCGAAATAATTCAATCGGTATATGTACTTTGATGCGTCGTGGGCTAGAGATGTGAGTGACCGAGCCTCGACTTTTGGTTACATTTTGTTTTTGGTCAAAATCCTGTGAGTTGGTCATCGCAAAACAAAACACAATAGCCCGCTCATCTACTAAAGCTGAATGTTAACCTACGTGTTCCACTTTCACACACACCAACTGTTTACCGTGACAATGTGGTGCCACATTGTGTGAAAATCTTGTCTTTCACATTCGTATGTAAGACATTGCTGTAATTGTTTTTTTGATGAAGTAAGATGTTGCATTAAAGGCATCAAGAAGATGCAAAGAGCATAAGAAAGAAGTTCTGTTTGCTCCTAAATGCAAAAATATAGGTCAGAACTTTGAGCAAAAGCAAAAGCAAAAGGAAAGAACTGGCTTTTAAGCCATAATGAGAGAGCTAATAAAATCTAACATGGAAATTACATCATTTACATGGGCTAGATTACTCCAACTAAACAGATTCATCAAACACTTAGGCTTTAGGGTGTAGTTGGGAGTTGAAATGCCATCAAAACATCTGCTATTTCTCTCTGTCCATATACACCAAAAAATGCATGCGGGGATCATTTGCTAGATCTTCTTGATGGCCCTGTTAACTTTCCAAGAGTTCCAACTTTCCACTGCTACCTTTATGTTCTATGGAGTTGCCCAGCTAATTCCAAAAACTGATAGGAACATATGCCATATTTGCTGCCACGGGGCAGTGTAAGAAAAAGATTTATTGATTCTGAGCTTTGTTGGCACATATTGCTGTAAATTTTCACTTTGTTTAGAAGCAGTGCAAGAAAAATAAGTCCAGGTTGTTCACATTTATATTGCTAATTAACTCGCCGATGCTCTCTCTAAAGCTCTTGAAAAGTCAGCTTTCAACAACTATTTATTCAAGCTAGGCGTTGTTACACACTGCCTACCTTGAGTAGTCATATTAGCGCGTATGTTTACTGTTGAAAAATTTGCTAGTGTTAGGCCCATTCTTTAACATTCTATTAAGATAGTCTATTTGAATAATGGTTGTTAGGTTGTTAACAGAGGCGGGCCCATGATTTTAAGACGACGTGGGCACAATATTCTGCTCAACCAGTGCCCCCTAAAGGGTTTTAGTGTTCACGGTACCAAGTGATTCAAATTAACCATTTTTAAGGTATACACATATACATAAGATTTCCGCCAAAGTTTATGGGGTTCGGTGACCCCTAAATAATACACATAGGTCCACTTCTGGTTGTTAGAGTTAGACCTTATCTCTAGCATTTGAATGAGGATAAGTCTTGTTAAATAAGTGCCCTTCATCAAACGAGCACATTTTAGGAAGTTCATTTTTCATTGTATTTAAAGGCTGCTCGTGGCTTAATGATCATATAAATCCGTCATCAATTCTAGTCTTTACAGTTCTATCGTATAACATTTCGTTAACTCTTCTCCATTTCAACCATATGATTTTGATTCTGTACGTAACATTTAGGCACCATGTTTGTACGATTCAATTCTCCCGAAAAGCCTAGATAGAATAGTGAACTCCTTTTAAGCTGACTAAACTTGGAGTGCATATATTCAGTCTTACTTCTGCCTATCCTAACCATTACCCTCTCAAGTGCTTCTCCATATTTCAAGCTTTTGGTTAACACCCTTGATGATTCCATCAGTTAGCATAGTATCGTCAGCGAATAGCATACACCATGAGATCTCATCGTATATTGTGTTGATTAGCTCATTCATAACTATGATAAACAATCACGAGCTCAATGCCAAACCCCGGTGTAACCCATGGTTATGGGAAACTCCTTCCTATCTCCTACTATTGTTCTCACAGTAGTGACTCCTCACATTTTTTGTGGCATTTATATATTTAAGATGAATTCTTTTCTTCCCCAACACTCGCCAAAGGACATTTCGTGGTATTTTATAATATGATTTCTCCAAGTCGATGGACCATGTAAAACTTTCTTCCTCTTATGATAAATTTCCATTAATTTTCTTTACAAGAATATAGCCTCTATTGTAGATTTACCAGGTGTAAATCCAAGCTGATTCTGCCACTCTTGCGATGTTCCTAAATCTACACGTTATCACCCTTTCCCAGAGTTCAGTATTATGAGTATTATGACTGATGAATTCAATCATGATAGTTTTGTACAATTTTGACTTTCTCATTTGTTCTTATAAATTAGAATCATGGTATTCTTGCTCCACTTGTGGGGTATCCTCCCACTTCTTAGTATGGCACTAGATAGCTTGGTAAGCCGTCCTACTCCAATCTCTCCAAGACATTTCTAAACCTATACGGGATTACCATACTGTTCTAATACTCATGGCATCCTTTACCTTTGTCAGCCTAATTTTACAAGTGTAACAATGTTGTTAGAAGTCATCGCTTAAAGCAATGCAGTGATGCAAAGTAAGGGCTTACCGCTTCATGGGTGAAGCTATGTTTTCAAACAAGTGTACGCTCCAAACATGACAAGAAAGTGTTCTCAACGAATAAGCGGTCGGTTCTTTGAATCTCAACTTTAAGGAGTTTGATTAAAATAACGTGATTGCACATTGGATGTTGAAATTTAATTATTTGACTGCAATCTGATTATTGTAATACTCAATCCATATATATATTTGGTATTTTTAATTTTCCATAAAATATGCGCTTCACTTTAATGAAGCTGCACTTAACTTATCGCTTTTTGCTTCAAGCCCCATGGGCCTTGTTGTTTTTTTGCGTTTTTCGCTTTTTAAAAACAGTGGAGTGGAAAGTTTCTATCATGTCCAGATGTATGGAGATCTAAAATGTTGTTCTTGTGGTTCAAATTGAATAACTGATTAGAATAGCCTCTCCATCTCTCCTTCATTAATTTTTCTTCTATCAACACTTGTTGAGAATCGTCTTTAATACATGTCGCCTAGTTTATGCTCTTACTACTCTCAGTAAATTGCCAAACTTGTACTTGTAGAAAAAGTATGCAGACCTAAACAACAACAACAACAACAACTACCCAGTATAGTCCCACAAGGTGAGGTCGGTGAGGGTAATATGTAGACAGGCCTTACCCCTTGGGTCGGTGAGGGTAATATGTAGACAGGCCTTACCCCTACCCGAAAGGGCAGAGAGGTTGTTTCCAATCGACCCTCGGCTCAAGAAAGGAAAGGAAAAACAACAATAAAAACAAAAGAGCATTAATAATTCCAGCAGAAATCGCGTAAATAGTTATCTAAACATAAGAACCGTAAATAAAATGGCATGCAATAATATCAAACAGTAACTACCATAAATAACTACCATAGGCGGGACACAATTCAATGCACAAATCATCTATGGATCGCCCTGACAAGCCTCACCCAACCCCGGGAGAGGAGTACGAAAAATTCTAGGAGCTACTATCCTACAATCTTGATACTAGACCTCCAGACTTTTCTATCAAGGGCCATGTCCTCGGAAATCTGCATTCTACCTATGTCATGCCTAATCACCTCTCCCCAAGCAGGGCAGTATGCAGGGCTATCCTAGAAGCAGGGCAGTATGCAGACCTAAAGATAGAGAAATAATTCGAATTTGATCATTTTTCTTAAATATCTTAAGAAGCATTCAGTTTTCAGGACTTTCATAGTACTGGTCTAGAAAAGTTGTATTGAATAATGTAAGATTATGAGTTTTCGATTTTTCTTTCTATTCTTTCAAGGAGTACTCTTCATAAGTAATAGAGCGTCTTTTCTAGTAAATTGATACTTGAGATAGTGATTAAATCTCTACTTTGATTATGGTCCATTTATTTCTTATTTATTTTTATTTTCCTATTTTCTCTTCTTATTTTGGAGGGAAGTGTGTGCCCGAGGCTTCAGTGAGTTCTTCTGCAGCTTTTCGGATAACAGCCCTGCTTCTTTTGAGTTCATGCATTAAGGAACTATAGACAGTCTTTTGTTGAAGAAACACTTCAATTTGAGTTAACCAAAACTCACTTTGCAGGTTCATGGCATCAGCCTTGTGCTGATCATAGGAGAAGAAGCTTTTAAATCATGTTATTTTGTCTCAAAGAAGTTAAGAGATGGTATTGCAATTCAACTATCTGTTGACATGGAGGAGATACCAGTTGAAGTTGGGCTTCCAGAGCATAGATACCCAAATACTGCATGGTGGCCGTCAGATTATGTTGAAAAGTTTGGATCCGTTTCACTTGATGGAAAAGAAGAAATTATGAGGAATCAGGAACCAACTGGGAGAGAGTATGATAGGCTATCCTCTCGGACTGCTTCCCAGATTCTCTGGAAAACTGGAACACTTACTGAACCAATTCCAAATGGTTTCTACTCTGTCGTTCCTGTGAGCACTTATAACTTCTTTGTATTGTTGCTTGTATCATGGCATTCGTTCTGCTTGATTAAAAATTCTTTTTGCCCTCTAGGATCTGAAGGAAGTGAATATTAACCACATACAACTGATACATTTCTAATAATAGATGCACTTCTGATATGATTTTGTCAAATGAGCAAGTTACATGTCATGAATGATAGAATGGGAGAAATAAACATGATTGTTCAGCTGTGCTTCCACTTCGATATTATTTAATCCCTCGAAGAAAGATATATTTTTATCTTACCCGTTTTCCTATTTTAGTTTTTAAATTCATTCTTGAAATATAGGAAACCTTCAAGTTATCTACCTCATTTTTTTCCGAGTAGCTGAAAGAGGTTCTTCAAGTACTCGATCTAGGTTATCAAGTATCTTTGAGGACATCACACTGATAAAGGAAGCTTGAAGGACATGTAAAGTTTGCAGTCTGAAAAGTAATTAGAACAATATCATGCCATAAGACCCTTTTAATCTATTTTTGGTGATGCTTAAGAACTTTAAATCTTTTAAATTATGGTCAAATCCTGCTAGCAAGAAAAACGTGAGATTCATATTGTAGGATTTTCTTTTTAATTGGAAAAGAAGTTAAGTCTTCACTGGTTGTGAGGAGCTATGTTGTACGGACTCTCCAAAATGTTGGCGCACCGTGTCAGATCCTTCAAAAATACACTACTTTTGGAGGATCCGACACGCATCCTGCAATATTTTCGGAGAGTCCGAGTAACATAGGTGAGGAGTGCTAAGTAGCTGCCATGTTGCTTTTATCCTTGCTTCCATATCTGCTTACCGGCTTACTTTATTCTTAATTGGCGCGAAATGAAATCAACAAATCAAAGGAATAACTTTCAGGTCATAGGGATCATATGGTCAAAGACGGTTTAACAGGAATTCTTTGATTTATTGCAATGCGATTGAAGTGGACTGCCAATACAAGAGCATTGGCACCTCTTTGGTGGCTAGCAAAACTGAATTCTAACTGTTTGTTCCTCTGCTTCGCAACATCTGATCATCGTGGAATGGGGACTGTTAGTTGCTGTGCTCTATTTCTCTAATCATAGAAAGTTTGAGGTGAACAATAACATTAAACCTTCTCATGTACTCTACCTTACCCAAAAAAAAAAAAAGGAGAAAACCTTTCTCATTGTTGAGTTGTCCCACATCGGTGGGATTTGAGGTCCTTGGTCTCCTTATATGGCTTGGGCAATCCTCACCTCACAAGCTAGCTTTTGGGGTTGAGTAAGGCCCAATGTCCATTCTTATCATGATACTAGAGCCAGGCCCATCCCAGTTATTGTTACCGATGTTGGGCCCCCATTTATGTTGTCCACGCTCCAGAAGCCTGGGCGTGAGGGGGTGTTGAGTTGTCCCAAATCGGTGGGATTTGAGGTCCTTGGTCTCCTTATATGGCTTGGGCAATCCTCACCTCACAAGCTAGCTTTTGGGGTTGAGTTAGGCCCAATGTCTATTCTTATCACTCATGTAGTCCAAGAAATGAATATATGGTCCCTTACTTGTAGTAAATGGACACAGAAGTTTATATGGGTGGTGCTTGGTCCATATATTACAAATTTTGCCTGGTCCATATATTACAAAAATTACTTACTTTTGGAGGTGAATTAGAGTGGGCAGGGAGTTCTAGGAAGAATCTTACAACGTCATTTTTTAGGTAAAAGGCGAGATTAAAATGATCAGTTTCTTTTCTGGAAAAGATTAAATTACATTGGAGGAGGATAACTATCCTCAAACACAGAAATGTGTGATAATAAACTGAATAGATCCTGCCAATGTCATTGGTTTTCTTGTAATAGACGTTAAGGATTATACCCATCACATGAAGCAAGACTAGTTTATCTATCCCACAGACTCAGGTCGTGTTTCATCTCTTCTTATGATGTTCAGGTGATATACTTCCTCTTTCTCTTCTTTGGAATGCAATGGAGGAAGGCCATTCATTCCTAGGATCCCCTCATTCGTTTCATTCTTTTCTACAACCAAGATAGCATAATGTGGTCATTATTTTCTTTTGCTTCCATGCAAAAAAATTAGACCATGTCTGTTTCTCTGGGACAGGGATATAGAAGAAGGGAGGATGTAGAATTTTTCCTCTGTTAATGAAAAGCTAACAACAAATTAAGAAGTGATATCGTGAATATGACTCTTTCTTTTGTGATAAATATAACGGTAAGAACTTTGCTGGCTTCTTTTATTTTTTGTTCTCATTCAGGATGCATATAGTTTCACTTTCTCTACTTTAATTTTATTTTGAATGTTGCACTTAGCATTGTTGCTCTCTTTTTTCCTGAGAAAATATTGTAACTCTACTCTTTTTTTTTATGGGATCCAGTGTGTAACTTTACTCTTAATCTGCTACTTATTGAAAAAGACTCTACTCCTACGCTGCATATGTTTCCTCTTTTTGAGGAAGTTATTATACTGGCTAGTTTCATGAATGGTAAATATTTGTTAACTTCGCCATTATAATTATTAATCTGGATCTTATATTTCCATATGATTACAGTTTTCTCGAGATCCATCAACTACCTCAATAGTATTTTGATCGATTAATCTGATCCTTTATATTGCCCAAGGAATACACCTGAAATTGACCTTTACATTTCTGTCAAGGACACCTTTCTATGGGAGTTAATATATTCAGTGCCCTAGAACTTTAATGTTTGTAATTTTTATATCTTCTAATGTGGGTGCTGTTACAGAATTACAATAGGAATTGTATGGCTAAACTTTTTAATGTGTGAGTTCTTTCTCTTCTCCTGTTTTGCAGGAGAAAAGGCTAAAGGAACTTTTTGAAGACATTCCTACATTGGACGAGCTTCATGCTTTGGAGCCGGAGGCTTTAAAAGCAGATGTTATAGTTGTGGACACCAAGAAAGACAAGAAGCTCTCAATGCTAAAGCAACTCATTGTTGCACTGGTGAAAGGTTTGAACTCAACTCCTGCAGCAATGATAAAAAAGATAGCTGGATTGGTGGGTATTCATATATCCTTTTCTCCCAATTTACGTATTAACTTTTCCCATGAGTTCATGATTTTCTTGAAGAACCGTGGTGTCCGGGCCAACTTGTGCGTACCTCGACTATTTCCACGAGGTACCTGCTACTCCCACCAGCTCAGGTTCCATATAGCTCTATCCACCAAGATTTGGGACAGATTTCATCACAGTTTCCCTTGAGTTTATACTTGTTTATCTTAGTTATGGATAAGATAATGTATGGTATAAAGAACGACGTTTAGCCCAAATATAGGTAGAACAAAGATAAAGTGAGAATAGACGGTGTTATGGTGCCTAAAATGAAGTCAATATAAATATCAAGCTTAGTCATTTTCAGAAAAATGACATAGTAGTTGAAAATATAGTTCATAAAATTAAAGTAAGATGATTGAAATCGAAGAGTTCTATGGAGCTACTATGTAATAGAAAGATAATAATAAGGGGAAAATAAATTTCTATAGAACAGCTGTGAGACAAACAATATTACATGCGAGGGAAATTTTGGGTTTCTGGGATCTTATATATCTGCAAGATGATTTTGTAGAAATATGATGGATGTGCGCTCTTACAAGATTGGTTGCGATTAGAAATGATCACATCAAATAGAATTGCTTGAAGCACACTTATAGGACAGAATGAGGTCAATTGTAGAAGATGGTTTGACCATGCTTCTTGTAGACTTCCGAATGCACCAATTGTAGGTGCGACAAGATGATACTTGAGGGTGCTAAAAGGGCAGATATAAGTAAAAGCACACGATGTTGTCTCAAAAGATCTTAATCAATGGGGATTTAGCTAAGAATAGAATATAATGGAAGCAAATAATCCGTATATGCTATACTGAAATTCCTACTAGTTGGGATTAAGGATAAGTTGCTGTTACACTTACATTAGTTCCAACATTTTTAGGATTGGAGACTGGTATGTCCTATATAAAGGGATAAAGAAACACACAATTTGAGTTATTGAAGGCTAAGTATGCTTAGCCAAATATCACGAGTACCTAAACCAGAATTTACCAATAACTCAAGGATCAGAAGTTTATTCATCCCTTTAGTAAAATAGGAATTCAAAATGTTTTTTTAGTTTCTAATGGGGAAGTGTAAGAATTCAAACTGAAAATATTTTAGTGTTAAAATGGTGGGAGCATGTGAAATCTGTAGGTTTATGCTTTGAAGTTTTACTCTTAGAAAAGGGAAAAGAGTTGACATTAAGGTCTATCAACATTTGTGATTCCTTTTTGTTGCTTGTATGACTTCCTACACAGGTGTCTGATGTTTACAAACGACCAAACTCAGAACTATGTCATGCTAAAGCTTCACATGCTGAAGCCTCTCACATTTCTGACAACCGAGGTGTCCAGATGTTGGGTCAAATAAAGCATGGCTCATGCCGTCCTCGAGCAATATTATTCAAATTACTTGCGGATACTGTAGGTCTTGAAAGCCGGCTAGTTGTGGTGAGCTTGAAAATAACTTTTGCTTGCACATTTCTGTTTATTTCTAAAATTAGTACTAAACAGTGTCTCTCTGCTTGTTACTATGAATCGTTGCTAACATTTCTTTAATTTCCATATCTGCTTATATTTTACGTATTATAATTTTATTTTTCATAAATCAGGGTTTACCTTCTGAAGGAGCGTCCGAGTGTGAAGAATCTTATAAGCACATGTCTATACTAGTTGTGCTAAATTCTGTGGAGCTACTTGTTGACCTTATGCGTTTTCCTGGTCAACTTATTCCACGAACAACCAAGGCTATTTTCCTAACCCACATAGCTGCTGGGGAGAGTGATTCTGCAGAAAATGATTCCTGCGATTCACCTCTGGAGCCGAACAGCCCCCTCTATGGGGTTTCAGAGAGAAACGATACTGATAGGTTAGAAGCAAATTATTCTTCATTTTGAATATATTCAATTTCGATTTAGTTTCTATACTCTTCTTCTCTCTGCCCCTCGGGGTAGGGGTAAGGTCTGCGTACTTATTACCCTCCTCAGACCCCGCTTGTGGGATTATACTGGGCCATTGTTGTTGTTGTTGTTTCTATACTCTGCTTCAGTTGTGTGATGAGAATTTTCTATTTAGTTTCATACTCTTCTTTTGTTCAAACTACCCTCTCCAGACCCCACTTGTGGGAATACACTGGGTATGTTGTTGTTGTTGTTATTGTTGGACTCTTCTTCTTTTGCGTGATGAGAATTCTGTAACTTCCCTTGGACATTTCATTTTCTTTGGTGGAGAAACAGATTGTTGCTCACTTATATATTGTAGCCTGTTATTTTGAACTGATCTTCCATTTCCACAGTTCTGAAAAAGATGACATCCTCCAGTATCAGAGGAGATTTGAAGCATCTTCAAATGCTGCTGGATATTCGTTGAGGAATATGATGTTGCGTTCTAACACTTCAATTGACAGAAAACTGAGGTATTATTTAGCTCATTCTGAGACCTCTTTGAATGTAAAACATTCTGAACGTCCATTTGTTGGATTACTTTTGGAAACTAAGGTATTGTTTTGCTTCTTTCGTATTAAATCATTTTTGTACCAGTTTGTCGCACAGTGAACCTAATACTGCTACGATGGTTTGGAGAAGAGGTCGCAGGAAAGTTATAACAGAACCGAGGACTGCAAGTTCAAGGTTTCTTTTCATGACCCAGACTCTACTCTTTTTTTCCTTAACATGATTTTTTAATATTTTGGACATTCGGATAATATATTTATTCACAGTCCTGTCATGTTTGGGTCTATTCGTGCTTGCACATCTCTCAGTATGTTACATGAATTTGGGTGTGAATGTTAGAAGTGATTATGAAACACACAGGTAAATCTATTCATTTTCTAGTAGGTTCTTTTGACCGCATCACTTCTCAACGTCGATGTTACCAAACTTTGTTGCCGTGAACATATCCTTGATTGGATAATCAGAATGATGCTGCTGAGCAGGTCATGTAGGGCATAAATGAAGACAAATTTATCATGTTGGGTAGCTTTAAAGTAAAGGATAACATGCTTCTGAAACAGAGTGTTTGAGGTCTTTGTGTTCTGAGATTAAGGTACTTATAAAAAAGATTAAGGTTCTTTGTGCATTGTACATTGCGTAACGTCACAGGAGTGTCAAATTTGATTGGTTGGCTTTTCATCTGATTTAATTCCATTTTAATATTCGACACTACTATACGATTATCTTTACTCTATACCCATAGATCCTTGTCAGAAGATGAGGATGATCCTACTATGTTGTGATCCTTGGTGCGTGTTGTGAAGTTTTGATTCGAGTGTAAAAGTAGAATCTTATTGGTGACACATATCTGGTTCTCTGGGAATTATTCTGAAATTGGATGAGCAAGCATGAAAGAATGCGATTCTTCCTATACGTGAAATGGTTAAGCTAAAAATACTTTCCCCCTGAATTAATGTAGGGAAAATTTCACATATCAACCACTGTTATCGCTACTTTTCAATTTTATAGCCCATATTTTAATTTGCAACTAACAAACCTAAAAATAATAGGCTAAGATTCAATATCCAACTCCAATAAATTCTCAAAATTACTAATAATTTTTAAAAAATATTGTTCAAGCTTTTAAGTTAATTTTCGAATCAGCAACTATAACTCAAATATTAGTTCAACAAACCAAATCCATTTACCTAGTGAAAATTAGATTTTTAACAAGCTTAAATATGTGAGTTCAGATTTCGAATTTGATTTTGTGAGAAATTTGAAGTGGGTGTTATTTAGAATTGTTAGAAATAGTATAAGGAGGTTGTATATAAAATTTGAAGTCATTTAGTGGAGATTTGGGCTGGTTTTGAACAAGAATTGTAATTGAATTAGTGGAGATTTGGGCTGGTTTTGAACAAGAATTGTAATTGAAAATCGTGTAAGAAGTTCGTGTACATATGCTTGTATAAAGGTGTATAAAAGTGTGTAATAGTGTATAAGATGTGTTTATACGCCCATATACACTATTATACATAATTATTCAAAAACTGATTGCGTCTTCCTCCTTGCGTTTTTTTCTAAAATTTTAACTCAAATCTTATTCAAATCTACACAAAATCACTTCAAATTGAAATTTTGAACTTTTTATGATATTTTCAATCAATTGGAACGACACCCAACCCAAACAACTAACAAGCTAAAAAAAAATCCTACTTTCAAAAACAAAGCTTTGAATAGCCTTCAACGGTGAACTTCTACTCTTCAATTTTCTTACATTGCAACCAGATGACACATGGGAGAAGCAATAATAGCGGACGGCCACTTGAAGCATATGTAGAAGGTGCGAGAAGAAAAGAGAGTGAATGCAATGTTTGTGAAACACAAATTTAACTCCATAACTTTTGAATTTGCTGCTTTCAAAATATGTACAATATGGGCTAGGTAGGGTAATACTTAAAAACATGGGCTATTTTTTGTTATGGTGTGATGTCAAGTGTATTTTCTTGTAATTTTTTCATTAATGTAATAGAAGTCTCTAACAAAGGACTTTCCAGCCTTTTTTTTGACAAATAATGGTTACAAGTTACAATACCTTAAGTAACTATTTGGCTTTGACAGCTCATGGTAGAGCATACATTTGGGGTATCTTCTGTATGAATAGTTTCTACTGTAACTTCACATGTGAGATTGTTGATATAACTTATTGCTCCATAGGGGATAAGTATATGCATATATTTTTACAGCTTGTCATCATTTTTCTTTTCAATAGTTGAATCTGTCTAGTGTATCTAATGAATAAATTGGGACTTGATGTTTATGTATTTAATAAACATCAAAGTGACTATTATCTCCATTTACTTGAACTGCCATGTGCAATATCTTAATGTGTAGTTGTGTTCTTTTTTCTCATTTTTCAGTTGTATTGTATTCTTTCAGTCCTGAGCATCCTTCATTTAGAGCACATGGACGGTCCATGCTTAGTGGTGATAACAAAACATTCATGGATTATTCAGATGATGTTGCTACTTCAAGGTATCTGATTCAGTCCCGTTTCCTGTTTCCTCAGAAGTATAACTGCAAAATTTACATATCAGAATCAATTATATTGCAACTTTATGCCCTCCCATTGTTTGGTCTATATCAGGTATTTTTCTCATTCATGTTTAGTGGCTCCCAGTTTACACCCTTTGGTTCATTCACTTAGGGTAAAAGTAATAAAAGAGGTCAATGATGCTTAAATAATACTTCCGAATCTTATATTTTAAGATCACTTTGTGTCACATCAGAGCATCATTGACTTCTCACGAGCCATCTCATGCGAGATTGTATAATTGATGAAATTCTACTCTGAAGTTAATCATGGCCGAAATTCTAGTATGGATTTCGGACTTCTTTATCAATCATCAAGGTACAACATTGTGATAGAGTTAGAACATTTGAAATATTGTGAATGAGTACTTAATTTCTGAAACGCTGATAATGAGTAAAGAGTGCCTTGATTTAGAAGAAAAAGTATAAACTGCAGGGCAGTTCTTTCTATCTTTTTGTGGGTAGGTGACCTTCTGTTGTCAACAGACACATTTCGTCAACATCTGAATGAGGTGTCAGCAAATGATTTTTTCTTGACGATTGAGATATCCGTCTAGGTCCAACCCTTAGGACTAACCATAACATTCAGAACTCGGTTATGATGAGCCAGTCCCTCTGCCCTTCTCCATAAAAATACCAGGCTTAATTCGCATGACGCGGGGCTCGAACTTGTGACCTAAGTCACAAGTCCCTCAACCTTTGCCACTTGAACTAAGCCCATGGGTGATGTCAGCAAATGATTTTGGGAGCTGACTTTATAAAAAAAGATTCTGGGTCTAGCACAAACTTTACATGGATGTGGTGTCTTTGATATTATGTTAATAGCTTATAGAGAAACTCTAACGATACCCTATCGTTGTGCCGTCAAATTAAACAGAGCCCACACAAACCATTGTTAATCAAAGCAATCTTTCTACTTTCCTTCTTCTCCTCTTGGCTTTGCTCCCGTGCTCCATTTTGTCGTTCTCCATTGGACTCAGTTCCCACTTTGATCCAAATCTTGGCCTTATTGGTGATGCTAAGATCATCACTAAGGATGTCTCCTTTTTGCAACTCACTGACCCATCAAAGTCTTCTCAGGGTTCCGGATTTGTCTTCCAGAGAATACCCTTCAAGTTTCTCGACTCCAGGTCGTTTTCCATTGACTTCTCATTCTCTATCTCACCCCACAATTGTGATGGTCTTTCGTAATTTTTCCTACCAATTTCTTATCCAAGTCTTCCAGGAGAAACTTTGGGCTTTCTAATGAAATCCTTTTTTTTCGGGGATTGAATTTGATACTCTATTGAGTGAAATTGTGGGGATAAAAATGCCAATCAAGTAGGTGTGTCCGTGTGTATTATTTATGCAAAATCGACCAAGAAGGCACCTTTGTTTTGTAGTTAGCTCATGTGAGCTGCACATGCTGAAGACTCCGTTTATTTTGACAGAAAAAAGTAGCAAATTTCTTTACTTATAGAGATTAGGACCAAGTAATCAGCTTTTAGGATACATTAAGGATCATTTCCATCAGGTTTATAAATTACCAAGTGCAACCAAAGCTCATACATTAAGGACTGTTTTGATCAATTTCTCGATAGTTTGTAGATAAATTTAAGCCACTTAAATTCATATTGGGCTCAAAATGAGTTTTAAGCTTTTAAATTTTTCCCATTCATGTATCCTTTCAGCAATCGATTTGAGATTGGTTGTTTCAGTGCAACTTAGTGCAATTCACCGAGATGCTTAGGTGTCGGTTAACCCAAAAACTATTTTCAACATGCTGTTAAATTAAGAGGTACATACTTTTAATAGCAAAGGAGAACAATACATGGGCAAACAACATGAGCCAGTTGCTAATTTCAGTATGATACTGCAGTTGGTTTTCTTGCTATGGGAACACTTCCTTGGTCATTAAAAGCTTAAACATGTTCCACCACTTTTACCTCTTTTTATAGACCATCTCAGTGTAAAATTAAAACCTTTAAAATGGAAAAACTATGTGCTTTTTCATTTTTTTCTGTTCTCAACTGAACGACATTACCCTTTTATATTTGTATGTTTAGAGGAAATACCAAAAATGCTAGTGTGCATCTAATTCAAAATATGTGCAGATTCTAAACTTTTATACTCGTAAGGTGCACCCGGTTTCCTGTTAATAACTGAATCAACATATCAGGATTGTCAAATATCATTATTATTATTTTTTATATGTTACCTTTTCAAAAAGAATTTTTTCTTCTTTTCAGAATGCTAAGTTCCCTATTGTTTCTGTGTTTCACAGGTCAGAAGGTGCATCAAAATCAGACACACGAAGATTACGAAGAAGAAGCATTAGTATAACTCCAGAAATTGGTGATGATATCGTAAGGTCAATGTTTCTACTATAATGGTCTTATCAACAGTGCTTACTACAGCTCTATTATACATTGTCCCACTTTTTGCTGTATAAACTTTGTGCAAATCTGAACGTACTGATTCCTACTGTGTCATTATACCTATCTTTCTGGCACATACCAAGAAGTTTTTCAGCTGTGTTTTATTTGAAAAAGTTTATAAAGTTTTTCGTGTTCACAAACAAAGGTAATTGATATAGAAGCAAGAAAATGTGTTTTTGTTTTTTCAAAAAAGTAAAGCAAAGCTCATTGATTTCACTTTGACTCTTCTTTCTGAAATCTAGAGAAATTTCTATTTTATTTTCTCCCTTTGTTTTTTCTGTAAGCTTTTTTCCATTATTCACCTTTCTTATTCTATATTACTTATTCTATATTTTGCTTGAATTTTTCAAAAATTTCTCTAAATTTATTTTGTTTTGTTGTAAGCTTTTATTATCTTTTATATTTCTTGCTTTTCTAAATTGTTGCTGTCAGAATAACTCATTTAACTAATACATGTTACTTTATTGAAATGTTATTATGTTTAGATAATGGTCATAAAAGTAATAATGAGGGTGGTTTGATGAAAATCAAACAAATTATGAATCGCAATAAACATTTCAAAAGAACTATCCGAACATCACGTAGGACCACTTACGGGCAAAATAGAATACCGTACCTAGAAATTGTGCCCTGGAAGTTCTTTTCCACTATATGGATGTTGACCTGAAGATTGTTTAAACACTTGTTAGGTACCACGTTCTTGTACTTAATTTCATTTTTGGCTCATATTGATACCAGGGCTGTGAGAGCAATGAATGAAGCACTTAAGCAGAACCGACTCTTGAAAGAACAAGGGGAAAATAGTTCATTTCATGCTTCAAACAACAGAGATTGTGCGTCAGATCTGAAAACGGATGTATGTTACTTTTTCACTCTGTTTTGAGGACCACTAGTAGTTTTGATGTCTTTTGCTCTGGTAACAGTTGGGTCTTATTTTCGATCCAATGACCGGCAGAATTATGTTTTTCCACTTGTACCTCTTTTAAAATGTAAAAGGAATATGATTGAAGGCCAATGAATCTTAACTCATATTCTTGTTGAGTGTTCTTCTACTAAAAGGAATACGATTATATTTTCGTTCTTAACAGTCATTACGGTTGATCACATTTAGTTGTATAGGCTGAAAAAGATGCACCATTGCTGCAAGCACTTTTTGGATTTGGCTAGAGTCGAACGGAAAATGGTTTAAAGGCTTAGCTAATCTTGTACATAAACTTAGATACACATCGCCTTTTTTTTTTTTTTTGGTTTTTTGGTGCCCAGATGTATATGGTGGTAACTCTTTGTTTGAGTTCCTAGATCCCTAGATGTTTGAAAAGGAAGTTCGAATTTTTGCCTCATACATATTTCGGCTGCTTGGTGCCATCTCTTAAATAAAGTCAATTTTACTTGTAAAGAAAAATGATAAAGTTGATCAAATATGAGTTAGAACTATAATATCTGGCTGCTAATGAATTTTTGCCTTTAACATATTTTTCACCTGCTTGGCGCCATCTTTGAAATTAAATTATTTTTACTTGTAAAGAAAAATATTAAATTTGATAAAAAAAGAGTAGTTACTATTAACTGGTTGCAGTTGTTGGAGAATACAAGTTACGATGCTTCTAGTAGAGCCATGTTTATTTACATACTTATTCGAATGTTGTATTTTCTTTTTTTTCTGTCTTTTCTTTTGGGAGGGAATGTCGGGGGTTGGTCGTCTGATGAACTTGAGAGAAAAGAACTGTCGGAAACGAGTTGAAGGAGGATTGTTATTTAGCTTTTGTTGTTAAAATAGTTTCTCTCTTTTAAGGGCATTGACAATTTTCCATTTATGATTAACTCTCTACTGATGTTTGGATTTGAGATTGAAATTTCCTTTTAACTCTGATTTATCTACTTGTGGAAAATAAATGAATAAGTTTTATCCTTTTGCTTCTGATTTTTAGAGGTTGTTGCTTTTCTATTCAAAACCAGTCTGGAACTCTAAATTCCTTGGTGATATTACGGAAGTCTGATTGACAACTAAAACTTCTATCTTCACCTCACAGATTTCAGCCCCACAGTAGTTTGATGCTTTTTGGTCTCCACTTGTTTCAGTCAATGACTAACTAGTGTACCTTTTTGGTCCCTTATTTCACCATTATGAGCGTGATGAAATGTTGGATCTGCATCCTAACTTTTTTGCTTTTTCAAGGGAGCAGATCAGTTCACAGAAGGCAATGTCATTACCCTCATCTTCCCACGATTTGAGGAGGCAGGCTCCAGAAAGTAGTGGGCCGGACAGGACGAATAATGAATTGTTTTCAACCTGGAACAGGATTCTAGAATCACATATGTATCAGAATAAGCCTCTTCTACCTTTTGAAGAGTGGAATATAGACTTTGCAGAGTTGACTGTTGGCACCCGAGTTGGAATAGGTAAGCATTGTTCTCGCACATTTTTGTAGTGGTGCTTGTATATTTCAGCTTCTTTCTTTGTTTATTTGTTAAGTTCTTTGACAACATATTTCTGTAATGCCAGTGTGCCACTAATAGGCCTGCATTGACTGCGCATTTGCTCCTTGGTCTCATGCTTTGTAGACTAGAATGCTATTGCTGCTGGATCATGCTCTGCCTACTTTAATATATGAGAAACCTAGCTCATCCTTTGTCATCATCTCATGAAGTCTTTGATTCTTTTGTGCGTTAATTAGCATTAAATGAAAATCGGATATATCAACAATGGAGGATTCTATAGAGGGGTGGATACTTGGGGACCGTATTCAAGTAAACCTGAGCAAATGAGGGTTCATATGTGTTGTGTGAGGGAGTGAGGGAAGTAGATCACCCTTAGCTATCTAAACTTACTATTTAACTAAGTATACATTGATTTTAGAACATCTACGAAGGGCTGAAGACAAGAAAGTGGATCATATTGAAGAATTGTGACACATGGAGGGTTTCTAATGGCCTATTGATGTGTTCTGCTACATTGCTCATAGATTCTCCAATATGCTTCTGCACCTCTCAATGCGAAAGATGAGCTTAGTACTGAACCTGAAAAGTCTCATTTCAATTTTCTTTCTCTTGAATCTGAGGTACAAAATGGCAACATTTTGTGGCCTCTATGGCAGAAAAAACACATGTGGACATTGGGGTGAAATAGGTTCTTCTGTTAGTTCTGACATACTAAGGCGACACCATAAATGGAGAGAAGTCTATTTGTTTTCTTGATCGTCTGTCTCGTTTCTTGTGACTATCAGCTCTAAGATCCTATATTCCATTATAAAATTTCTTAAAAGAATTTAGTTGTTTTGACTTCAAAACGGATTTATAACAAACACTGTATCTCGTGATTTGTATCTAAATCTTCCATCCTTAATATTATTTTTTGTTGTTCCATACATGAGCCTTTGCACTGGGTTTATTGCTACTGATCAGATGATCCCTAGGGCACGGACAGCAAAAAAATTGCCGGGAACGGAGATACTAAACTAAAAGCTGTGAACTTGAATGTGGATCTTGCAAATTGAATGTACACCAGAGGTTGTGTCCTATACAGTCTTCTTGTCTTAGAGAATGAGGTCCTCACAGTGCCTAACACCCTTGCCAAATAAGAAACAAATTGTGTTGTGTCACTGAAGTGTAAGAGATGCTCTAGATATGGATACAGATGGATGCCAGAAGGATTTGTATTGGAAAAGTTTTGTACATTACCTATTGAAAAAAGTAGTTTCATTTTCTTGTCTCTTCTATGATCAAGGACCAGATATGTATTTTCTCACGTTTGGTTAATCCATTTCATCATCAGAAGAAAAATTTGTTGTACAGTGACCTGTACAATCAATGCTGAGTTTTACAATATGGTGCTGACTTCTGATTTTTATAATGAATGATTTGGTTTCACCACCCTAAGTTGTATTAGAGATTGAGGTCTAAACCCTCTGGTTATATTTCTAGGGTTCTTTGGAGAAGTTTTCCGTGGCAAGTGGAATGGAACTGAGGTTGCTATTAAAGTTTTTCTGGAGCAAGATCTTACTGCTGAAAATATGGAGGACTTCTGCAATGAGATATCTATCCTTAGGTGTTTTATCTTTTTTATGGATTCTGTTCTTTCAGCTCCCTACTATACTAACATTAAGTGTTGTTTTCTTGTCATCTTTTCCCCAGCCGACTTCGGCATCCAAATGGTACATCTCTTTTCTTGTTTCTTTTATTACTGCCAATTTGCTTAAAAGTATGATATTCGTAGTTAGATGAGTGATCTAACTAATGCCATTCCTCACAGTTATATTATTCCTGGGTGCCTGTGCAAACCCTCCACGTTTATCAATGGTTACTGAGTACATGGAGATGGGATCTCTGTATTATTTGATCCATTTAAGTGGTCAAAAGAAGAGGCTTAGCTGGCAGAAGAGGCTCAATATGCTTCGCGATATATGCAGGTTGGTTTATTAAAACCACTGAAAGAAAATACCGTAGATATGTAATAGAAACTGACTCATTTTTCTGTTGGAGCTAAAGAGGGTTGATGTGCTTACATCGGATGAAGATTGTCCATCGTGATTTAAAAAGTGCAAACTGCCTCGTGAATAAGCGTTGGACCGTCAAAATTTGTGATTTTGGGCTCTCAAGAATAATGACAGATGCATCTCTGAGAGACTCGGCGTCTGCTGGCACTCCTGAATGGATGGCTCCAGAACTCATTCGTAATGAGCCTTTCACGGAAAAATGTGACATTTTTAGCTTTGGCGTGATAATGTGGGAGCTTTGCACCCTAAACAGACCGTGGGAGGGTATACCACCTGATCGGGTATGTTAATTTAACCTTGTAACTTGATACAAGTTAATTAGCTCCAGAAAGCAGACCATGGGAGGGTATATCACCAGATCGGTTTTGTTACCACATCCAGTAATGCGTTGTGCTTATTTTTAGGTAGTTTATGCCGTTGCCAATGAAGGAGCAAGGCTAGAGATACCTGAAGGACCCCTTGGCAGACTAATTGCAGGTAACTACAGCCGAAATTTAAGTTATATATGCTGACAATATAAAGATTCTTTACACTATCAAATTAGTTTAGTTACTACTTTATAAGTGACTCGATTGTGTAATTTTTTTTTTTAAACCTTCTGTGCATTGAACTTATTTAAACTCGATTACAGCTAGATGTTTGATGAGGCATTTACATTTTTCTTCCCGATTTTTTCTTTTACGCTGAGCTGGGTAAAAACTTATCTTGCAGACTGCTGGGCAGAGCCAAACGAAAGACCTAGTTGTGAGGAAATTCTGACACGACTGCTAGACTGTGAATACTCACTATGTTAGTGTGTGAATTCACTTTTCCTTTATGGTAGAGGTGTTAATGATCTCCGGCTCAAGTTTTCACTTTTGTGTGATTTTCCAGTTTCAGAAGAATATACGTTTTACCTACTTTGAAAATATAGAAATATTCCTTCCTTTTTTGTTTAATCACAAATGAGTATGTTTATCCATTTCTTATATTAGCAAACAAAACTCACTCCCAGAAATTTTGAGAAGTAATGATATCTTTTTCCCTTCTCTTGTTTGTGTAAAATGCATAAATTAAACTATGCACAAAAGAAAGCTGTAATAAAGAAACGGATATATGAGAAGTTGGTCTTATCTAGTGCAACAAGAAAGACAAGGATCTAATTCAATGCATGAGTTTAAACCACTGCAATTTGAGTTTCGACATGTCAACAAAGAAGGGAGCCTTGGAGCAATGGTAAAGTTATCTTCGTGTAACTTTATAGGTCACGAGTTTGAACAATAAAAACAAATGTTAATATTTGAAATGCTTCAAATTCGACTTGAGCAGCCAATTCTGGGTCAACACCAGCAAACAACTCTGAACAAGATTTTACCATCATGCCAAATGTGTCCGAAGAAGAAGAGCAAAGCAAATGAAGCATGCTCAAAAGTAAATCAATGCCAAATGTGTCCGAAGAGGAAGAGCAAAGCAAATGAAGCATGCCCGAAAGTAAACCAACCCCCTGGACTGTCACGAAAAATACCACGGGATGTCTAACAGCTTGTTTGGATAGCTTCTTTGGATGATTGTTACCTATTGTATTGTATCTTGTTGTTACTTTAAATAATGTCTGTGTGATTGTTACTTAAATTTTATTGTATCGTATCCTTAAATCAATACGTAACTACTAAATGTGCCACTTTATGTAACGACCGATTTGGTGTGGTTGCGTCGTTACCTTGCCTTTTTTTCTCATATCACCCTTTATTATTATTGAACATTTTAATTTAATCATTTATTCTACCTTCTTATATATTAATTTTATCCCGTATCATAACTTTTCTTTATAATATTGCAAGTTTATTCTTCATATTGTTGGTGCGTGACATCATGGAAAAAATGCCAAATGATACAATCTATCCAAACATTGTATTTATCAAACCATACAGTACAATACAATACAAAACGATACGATACATTATGAAATGATATGTAACAATCATCCAAATAAGGTGTAAGCAGTACATGATCTAATTCAAAAATTTCACCCAATTGAGCACGTCTAACATATTTTTTCACAGTAGCAGGATCACTATAACTGACGTTGTTGAGTTCATTGCCATAGAACTCAACACTTAAACTTACTTGTTTAATACTATACTTCGATTATGCCCTTTTAAAAAGAACATTGGCTCTAACAATTCTATCGCCACCTACCAAAACGATCGAAAATATTTCAAAAAAAGGTAGGCACACGAAGTACAAAATAGATATCGAGGTTTTTTCTAAATCCTTACATATATATTATACTCTTCAGCTATGTTTAATTTAATCATCCAGTGGACCATTATGATCAAATATTGAAATCTTAAATAGCAAAAGATTAGAAAGTAATCATCAAGTATTAAAAATTTCATTGTTACACAAAATATATTAAAAATATTCAAGCTGAAAAGATGCACGACTCATTCTTACTGATCATTCTCATTTTGTGGTATTTTGGATTTTCAGTTTAATTTGTTTCTTTTGGTTATTATTCTATGTTGGAGAATAGCATAAGAGGCACTCGTACTTACACCGTTTTGATATCCCGGTCCCCATACTTTATAAATTTTCATCTAGACACCTCAACTTATTCAAAACTTATATTTTAAGCACCTCCGACCATGAGTGTTGCTCACTCGTTTAACGTGGATAACACATCATATCCACATTATTTGCCATAATAATTTTTTATATGCTATCTATTAAAAAATCTTTATTATTTTCTCTCTCCCATCATTAACTTTATATGCCATCAAGCTTAAACCCAACAGCTCCCATGGGTGTCCACACTATAAGTCCCATCACAAAATGCACAAAATGGTGACAATCTTTAACAAAAGGGGACAACCGTTCAAGGCTATCCAAGTCATTCACCCATAGAAAAAAAACCTCATTTGTTCATCAATTTTAAGTACTTACGTTTTGTGAACAACATTATCTTCTCCCTGTTGTTATTTATCTTTTTTGCCTTGCTTTGCTTTATTTTTGATGAAATCATTAGAGTAGCTGATGATAGGTTATTATTACGTATTTTAGTCACCTATTACACTCGAGTTTACTGCACTTTCATTGAGTTTGAGCTTTAATCGCTAGTGTTTTGCACAAATTGTATGTTTTTATGTTTTGTAGGCGTGATTCCGAGCTATATAGATATTATGAAATGAATTTAAGTGATTTGAAGCATTGAAGTCTGAGTAAAAGCTCAATGAATTAAGCCGGGATCCTGTTCGGGGGTCGAATTTGATAATTAAGTACGAACGAAGACTCGAGGAGGTATATTGTGCACTGTCTAGTAAAATAGGCATAACTTTTCGTTCGGAGCTCCAACTGGGCTCCATAATATATTGTTGGAAAGCTAACCCAAAGAGCTACAACTTTCATGTTTTACGTTTGTCCAAATTCTAATTGTAAGAGGGTGAAAAGTGCGATAGAACGTCCACCGCGGTCCGTGCCGCAGTTTGAGGCAGTGCCTTCCGCTGTTGGCCGCGGTCTACGCCGCGGTCGCGGCATTCCAGACGTGGAATATTATCCCTTTTCACTTAGGAGAAGGTATAATTGTTTGGGCCCAACCCTAATTGGTATATATACATGGAAAAACGGTATTTTTGAGGTTGAACATATTTTTGACACAAATTAGACCAACTTCCTCGGATTCGGGATTAACCGGTGACTTGGGACACCATTATCTTCCCAAGTGGCGACTCTAAAAAATTAAATAAAATCCCAAACCGATTTTCCTTTATGTGAAAAAACTCCTTCCTCTTTGTTTGTATATCCGTCACGGGTATTTGAACACTGAGGTATATCCTACGTATCTTTCCCAACGGATTGGTACAAAGCCTTTTTTGGGGGTAGTAAAAAGGGAGGTGTGACAACTCTGGCGACTCTACTAGGGAATACCAACCCAGAACTTCGGTTTCAGGGTTTAAAAACTCGAGCACCTTAGAATCGCCGTCCTCGATATTATTTGACTTTGTTATATGCTTTGAACAACATGCTACGTGTTTTACCGCTTTGATATTATATGAATTTATAAATTGTGCCGAAAAACCTTCTCTTCTTCACCCCCGGGGATGTGCTTACTGGTTGAGACTCCCCTTTCTGTTAAGTTACACCTAAACTAAGAAATAGAGGCCGGATAAGTTACAAAGCCGATTGACTCCGCGAGTCATCGGTACGTAGCCCCCTCCTCGATTCGAGTTGTCCACTCGGGTACACGGTCTAGCATTCTATGAAACTATAAGATGTTGAACATAGGTCTAGTGCGATTATTTGGATCATATATGACTTAGGGGGCTCAACACAGGGGTTGGGTCCGTCTAGGATAGGTGACCCGGCAATTAAAGACCGAGCATATTATGTGCTGCATTTTATTGTCCTTGATCATTATGCGGACCGGCAAAATTCCCGAGGATAGAGAAGAGTGATCAATAAAAAGAGAGGAATAAGAACTAGTGAAAAAAAGTGCAGTCGAAAAATCTGAAAATTTGAAGAAAATGGCTTTGTTGTTGAAATAATTGGTCAACTAATATGACCGAACTACGCAGGTTTGATTCTCGCCATTAGGCGGGATACGTAGGCAACCCTTGAACGGGTCCAACCATCTTTTTAGAAAAAGACCAAAAATATTTTCAAATAATCGGAGTGATCGCTATTTTTTAAAACGGCCGAATGTTCCCAAAGGACGCCGGAAGGCTGTTTTGGCAAAAATGGCCACTTTGAGAGTCATGTCTCTTTCTTTTTCAAAATCAAAAATGAAAATTTGCCTTGAAAAATATTTTCTCTTTTCTAAATAAAATCGCCCTAATAAATGTGCAGGATGAGCACAATACAGAATGAACCTTTTGCTTTAATGAATAAAATCCCTTTGGAGCTATGACTATGGTGGAGCGACATGAGAATAGAAGGTCAATATTGGGTCAAAGGCTACTTAAAGGATCTCACGGGATTATTGGACATAATCCCCCGAGGTGACATAATCCAAGCATTGGTCACATATTGGGATCCTGCGCACAACGTACTACATCTTCTGGACTTTGAACTCACTCCCACTCTGGAGGAAATTGCTTTCTACATAGGGAAGAACGAGGTCCCCTTAAAAGAAAAATACCCGGTGGCCCCGAGAGCAGTAACGGTGCACCGCTTCTTGGACTCTTTGAAAATTGCTAAAAACGTCCACAACGAGGATTTAGCCAATGGGTTTTGCATTCAATGACTCCACGAACAAGCTTTGTAGCAAGTCCAATCGAGCAAAATGGGAGGAGCATCGACAATTTGCTTTCTTAGTGGTGTTTCTCGGGATCGTCATATTTCCGAGAAAAGAGGGCACATTGATATAAAGGTTACCGGGGTAGCTAGAACTTTGATTTTACAAGATAATTGTACTCTGGATCCAATGATTTTAGCATACATCTACTGTGCCTTGACTACATGTAAAGCAGGGTCCAACTTCTTTGAAGGATGTAACTTGATTTTGAAAATCTGGTTTATAGAACATCTATGCCATCATCCTTCGTTCACAAACTATGGGCCGACTGAAAGAACGTGCCTAGAAGAATTCTACACAAGAACAAAAGAAGTTAAGTTGCCGGAGGGAGTTAAGGATTGGATTTCATATCTACGATCGTTGACCGATGGCCAGATCGATTGGGCATACGGATGGATGCCCCTCGACGAGGTGATTTACATGCCGACAGAAGGGTCACACTTTTTGATCATGGGTTTGAAAGGTATCCAGCCTTATGCCCCGTACAGGGCCCTGCGACAACTTGGAAGATGTCAGGTTATACCAAAGGATGGGGACCTCAGTTCGTAAGTAATAGAGATTAGTCCGGATGGGCAATTCCCGGAAGCAAAGGTCCGACAGATTTGGAATGAGTGCCAGAATTTGAAAGTAGAGACTTGTGTGGAGAACAGAGCTCGGGGAGAAGTGTCGTTGGGGTATTCTGCATGGTATCGACGGGGTATTGAGCATGACAGGCCATCGAAAAGAGCTCACTTCCAAGATCTGGCGGAGCAATCTAAGGAAAATAGGAATTGGGCGGCCAAAGAAAGCGAGTATAGGGCCAAGATCAGCTTGCTGGAAAAACAGTTGAGAGATCTCCAGTTTGAGAGCGGTTTGCAGGCAGCATCCGATGAAGGAGAGAAGAAGCAGCTGAAAAAGGAGAATGAAATTCTAAAGGCTCAGGTTGCTAAAATGAAAATTGCATTCGAGACCCCTGTTCGCTTAGCCCGAGACGAAAAATTGATTGAAAATCTTCGGCGCAAAGTGAATGACTACAACTTCGACTTAGACACAGCAGAAAAGGAGTTAGTTAGGGCTCGGAAGCAACTGGCCAGAGATGCCGAGGATAGAGCCAAGTTGGTTCAGCAGCTACAGGATAAACATGAGTTTGAGGTAGCTCGTCTGAGGAAGAAAATTGTCACAGCCACTGTCAAAAATATCAAGATCATCAAAGAACTCGAAGAAGAAAGAGAACATTCTTACACGACTATGGCTCGATTAAAGTTTGAGCTACAACAAATGCAAAAAGAGAACCAACGCACCTTAGTTGCTTGCGCCGAACAGATAAGCCGATTGCTTCAAGAGAAAGGGGTTATTCGAGAGAGAATTATTCATATTGCTCAGTATATCACCCGAAAGAGCCAGCTGTGTGAAGACATGTCCCGGGCAACATTTGTGTCAGCTGTGAAATTCTTTGTTAAGCAAGTCATGTCAGACCTAGATAGGCTCCAAAGTGGATTAGCATATAGGCCCGCGGCAAGACCGAACGATGTCTCGTGGGCACTAGGAGCACTAATGTATTCATAGGGCATGCATTCTGTATTCATATTTCTTTGCATTAGTAGCACAACACCAACTTGTAAACCAATGTTTTTGAACTATCAATGAGAAATCAAGAGGTGTTGCTAATCCTTTTGCTTTATGTCAATTTTTTTAATTCACGATAGGCAAATAAATAGGAAAGCAAATCAATAAAGAGAAGAAAAAGAAAAGAAAAAAAAAGAAGAAAAATAAAAAAAAAGCAAGAAAGGAAAAGAAGAAGAAAAAAAAAAAGAATGATGAGATTGGTTCAAAATGAAATAAAGGCCGGGATGATGCATGACGATCGAAGGCAAAATTGTGATTATTCCAAATTGTTGCATCTTATCCTTTCATATGCTAACTATTAACGGGTGTTGTTGTTATGAGAATCAGATTTTAGCTGGCAACTAGCATTCTGGCTACTCATCCCCACAACACAAGATCTAAGACAATGATAAAGGTCGTATCTCAAGAAATTGAACCAACTGTCATGGACCCCGTCCAAGAGGAGGAAGTTGTGGACGTGGCAGGAATGAAAGAAGATATGTACAAGCTTAAGCAGAAGATGGTTGAGATGTACCAGGCTTAGTCTAGGGTTACCTACTTATCTCGCTAACCCAGCATATGTCCCTCCAGCCAATCCCAACCCTGAGCCACCCACTATGAACTCATCATCTACATATCCAGACTATTACCACTATTATGCCTCCACCTCTCAGGTACCACCACCACTGTCAAAACAGATGCCACCCCAGCCACCACAGGTCGCCTCGGTATATGTAGCACCTTCATCTGCCGCCCTGCGTTAGTCATCCAGTGAACCATTGTTCCTTGTACAAGATGCCCACTACTACCCGCCTGAACCAACCTTTCGGCATCATGAATCTCATACCCCATTGATGGAGGCGACCGAAGAAAAACTTGTCAGGAACATAGAACAGGAGGAGCCAGAAAGATGAGGAGTTTGGAGCAGTCCTTCCGTAACATACAAGGACTAGGGGGACAAGTGAGTGTAGCGTACAAGGACCTATGTCTGTTCCTGGAGGTACAGCTCCCTGTCGGGTTCAAGTTGCCTAAGTTTGACATGTACAGTGGACACGGAGATCCGGTAGCCCATCTTAGAGGATACTGCAGCAAGATGTGTGGCGCAGGGGGAAGAGATGAGCTTCTGATGGCATAATTTAGCCAAAGTTTGAGTGGTTCTGCACTGGAATGGTACATGCGCCAAGATCACACCAGATGGTTCATCTGGGATGATCTCGTACAAGCATTTGTTAACCATTTCCAGTAGAACTTGGAAATCATACCGAATAGGTTGTCACTCACTAAGATGGAAAAGAAACATGGTAAAAGCTTTCGAGAGTACGGTTTTAGGTAGAGAGAACAAGCGACGAGGGTGGATTCGCCGATGAAAGAAAGTGAAATGGTAGACTGTTTTTTGCAGGCCTTGGAACCTACCTACTATGGACATCTGGTGTCAGCCATTGGTAAGAATTTTAATGAAGTCATAAAAATGGAAAGTTTTGTGGAAGAAGGATTGAAAACTAACAAGATTATGAACTTTTCTGCGACTAAGGCCACAAATCAGGCCATACAGACAGGGAATGGAGGATCCATTGGGAAGAAGAAGAAAGAAGAGGTCTCGGTTGTGGAGAGTAAACCCTGGAATCGTAGCCAATACCATCACCCACCTCGCCCATACCAAATGTACCCACCAGCACCCTACAACCCACCTCCACCATACTATCCACCCACTACCCCACACAACCATAACCCGCAAGCCCAAACTTATCCACCACCACCTCAGGTATGGCGAGCCCAGGTCTCGCAAAATGTTTATCACACACAAAATACCTACCCCTCTTCTAGAACTTACAAAAACCCAAACATACCCAACTTCATGCCCGATCCGGAGATGAGGAATAGAAACCTGAAGAAGAAAACATTCACCCCATTTGGGAATCCTACACTAGCCTCTATCACCGACTGAAGGAATTGGGGATGTTGAGCCCAATCAAATCAAAGCTTCCAAACCTACCTCCCAGGAATATTGATCAGTCGGTCAGGTGCGAGTATTGCTCTGGGGCACAGGGGCACGACACTGAAAAATGTTGGCACTTGAAGACTGCTATTCAAGAGCTCATTGATAGTCGGAGGATTGAGGTACAGGCTCCAGAGACTCCGAACATTACTCAGAATCCACTGCCAACTCATCATGAGACACACATGATAGAGTTGGCACAAGAGGAGACCAGCAGGGAAAGCAATAGCTGAAGTACCAGTGAAAAAGCAACCAGCGGTTGAAACTTTGAAAGTCGTGGTGCCAGGGGTGAAAACATTATTGACAGTGAAAGGTGCATGCATGGAACCAGTAATTATAAAGCCAGTAGTGCAGATCTCGGTGGTAGATACTAAAGCTGTACCTTGGAACTACAACAAGGTGACAGTAGTGTACAAAGAAAAAGAAGTGACTGGAAAGATCAACAAAACACAAGGTCTAACTCGTTCCGAGTGGTGTTTTTCCCCAGAAGAGTTAAGAAAAATGAAGGTAGTGAAGGAGAGTCATATGAAGAATCCTGTCTCTGAGGAAGAAGCAAAGAATTTCTGAAGAAGATAAAATCTCAAGATTACTCGATAGTAGAACAGTTGAGGAAGACACCTGCACAAATCTCTCTGCTCTCATTGTTGATTCATTTGGAGGAACACAGAAAAGCATTGTTGAAGATATTAAATGAGGCGCATGTCCCCGAAATGATCTCAGTCTGTCATCTTGAGAAGATTACCAACAAGATTTTTGAGTCCAACAAGGTTACGTTCTCGGAAAATGAATTTCCCATTGAGGGTACTGAACATAACAAGGCACTCTATCTTACTGTGAAAAGCGAGGAATCAGTGGTCACTCGGGTGTTGATAGACAACGGTTCGAGTGCAAAAATTTGTCCACTTTCGACTCTTGGGAAGCTGAATATCAATCCTGACAGAATCCGGCGGAATAGTGTGAATGTGCGATGGTTTGACGGAGGAAGCAAAAATACTCTAGGGGATATCATTTTGGAGGTCACCATTGGGCCAATAGACTTTACGATGGAGTTTCAGGTGTTAGACATCACTGTGTCCTACAATCTATTGTTGGGTCGACCATGGATCCACGCAGCTAAAGTCATACCATCATCCCTGCACCAAATGGTTAAGTTCGAATGGGATCAACAAGAAATCACAGTGCACAGAGAGGGAGACACCTGCAATACCATAATGCCCTTCGAGGAGACGGATGGAGACAAGGGTCCCTGGGTGTACCAGGTGACAGACACTGTAGTAGTGAACAAGATTGCTGAAGGAGAGAAATTGCCAATCCCTTCAGTGGCACCTGCCGATGTGATGGTAGCTAGAGAGATGATCAAAAATGGATTTACACTGGGGAAAGGGCTAGGAATAGCCTTGCAAGGAATAACTCAACCAGTCCATCTGCTAGTGAACAATGACACCTTCGGCTTGGGATTCAAACCCACCCACGCGGACATCCAGAAAGCCAAAAGAACCAAAAAGAAAACTGGACCCTTCCTAAACCTGTCCCAAAACTGTCCGACACCTTTGCCAAGAATGGTACAAAACGACATCTGACATCTGCTGCGTCGAGGTATGCTAAGACTAGGCCTGATGAGGAGCTCCCGATGAGGTTTGAAATGTTATTTGGGAACGTGAACATGATAGAGATGGGCGAGGGTACCAGCAAGATAGACGTTCAGTTCGTGGGGTCTGGTGTTGCGCTCAACAACTGGGAAGCCACTCATTTCCCAATCAGGAAGGAGTCTTGGTAGTTAGCTTTTGAAATACATCATCCTTTCCGAAAGAGCAATTTTACTTTCTGTAGTCCCCACCCCAATTGAAATCAAAATGTTGTAGATGCGTGATTTTTGACCCCCCCCCGAGATTTTTCACAGTTTAGCGTAAAATATTTAATTTAGTCCTAATAAAGCTATGTCAGCTAATTTTGACTCTTTTACTTTATTTTTACCTTAAAATGAAAAAATAGCAAAAAATATAGTTTTATTAATGTTTTCTAGTCATTTTAAACTTGAAAAAAATACAAAAATAATACTTTACATTTTTATCTTTATATAAAAAAAGAAGATTATAAAAAAAATGTTATTAATGTTTTTAAGTCATTTTAAACTTGAAAAAATACAAAAATAGTACTTTATATTTTTATCTTTATTAAAAAACGAAAATTACAAAATATTTTTATTAATGTTTTGTAGTCATTTTAAACTTGAAAAATACAAAAATAATATTTTATATTTTAATCTTTATATAAAAAATGAAAATTATAAAAAAAAATAGTCTCATTAACATTTTATAGTTACTTTAATCTTGAAAAAATATAAAAATAGTTTTGTTTTAATTGTGAGTTTTATAGTTATTTTGCTTACGTAGGATTAATTAAATAACATCGTATTCTCATTCTCGTGTCCGGTCAAAGAATAATATTCGGGTTCAAACTACCCGGTTTGAGATTTAATTTTCAGACCTAGCCCGTAATAATCCGAGTCCACCACAAGTAGGGGACAAGCGAAATAACGGACAAACAATAAGGACAAAACATGGGGATGCAATTAAAAATGAAAAGAGAAACAAGACGAAGAGAAAAAGGGAACAAAACGTGAAAGGGGGATGGGAAAAACATTATAAAAAACGTTAAAGGAAGATGACACTAGTTCTGGTTTTCATTTTTTGAAAAGATACAATATACATACTACTGGGGGAAGGGAAAAATGAATTAAAAATAGAATAAATGCAACATAAAGAGATATACAATATATATATAATACACATACACATGCATAGGAGGGGAGGACTAACATTTCTTCCACCAAAAAGAGACATTGTGCGTTCATCTTCTAGAAAAACGGAAGAGAAAAAGAATGAAAGAAAAAAAAACTTAGCAGCAACCAAACAACTCCTGAACCCTAAACACGACGATCAGTCCACCCGTTCTCCTTCAGGCGAGCATCAGCTATTGTCACCGGAAAACCAATAGCAGCCATCATCCCGTTTTCAGTCCCTTTGACGAACCTTCAGCCCCAGTAGTTGTTGAGTATTGTCGTGGTTCCGGCGAGTCCCGAGCTTTTCGTTCAAACATCGATCGTTTCTATTAGTTTTGGCCAAAGTTCGTCGAGGTCCGGTGCGTCGTGGTCTTCAACGATTAGATCTGGACAGATTTTTCTTGTTTGTTGCTTCAAAAATATATTGCAACTATAAAAGGTCCAATCCTGAACTTCATTTGCTCTACAATTATAAGATTTGTCTTCCTAATGTTGTGAATGAAATCTCAATTTGGTGGCATGTTCTTTGTTTGTGATTAAGGCTATATTTAGAGGCAGTTTCTTATTCCATTTTGTGACACTATACTACCGTCCGATTGATAAGCCGGAAAGAGTGGAATTTAGATAGTGCATATTTGGGGTAGATGATACAATATAACTGTTCCGCGTGTATGCTCTTCGTGTATGCTGATATTTATTGCTTATTCATTGATTGAATGTTGGAAATTTTCATGCATTGACTTATTCCATTTTGTGATAATTGGAGGTTG
Source organism: Nicotiana noctiflora (assembly GCA_032618575.1). NCBI lineage: Eukaryota > Viridiplantae > Streptophyta > Magnoliopsida > Solanales > Solanaceae > Nicotiana > Nicotiana noctiflora. The sequence continues at coordinate 94,520 of JASVEL010009259.1, read as the reverse complement.
TTAATAATTAAATGATAAATGGTTAAAGATTCTGTTAGAAACTTGGCTTCAAATCCGTTATTGTTTTAATTCATTAGTAAAGATTTGGCTATCATTTAGTGTAAGTTTGCCTTAAAAAATGAGCTTTGGAACAATATGTTTGGGGTTTGATTTACATTTCAGAGAAGAAAGCATATTTGTTTTGTTTTTTTAAGAAAAAGATTAGTGAGTTAGTAGTTTGCAAGTATTTCCCGCACGATTAATTTGTCACAGTTACGGGTACGATTTCCGTGGCATAGTTGTGATATTTAATCCCTAATTAGTTAAATATGAATATCCATAGTTCATTTAGTTGAATGACTTCCTTTTAGAATTCGAGGCGTGCCGTTTAGTTAAATTCCACGGCCCTCGCAAAGTTGCAAATGCGAAAAGCTTTAGGCGCGTAAGTTTAATAAATTTACCTTCTTAAACTCGGGTGCACATTTATGTGACCCAGATCTAAATCACAATTAAGTCGAAATTTGTTAAACGCCACGGGTGCACTGGTGTGACGTGGTTCGAGATACATTTTTATGATGTTGTAATTCTTATTAAAAATAAACATATAATAAAAGTGGATTATTATTAAAAAGCACATAAGTTAAAACATGTTGTAAAGTCAGATAAATAAGCTAAATATGACAGTTAAGCGATCGTGCTAGAACCACGAAATTCGGGAATGCCTAACACCTTCTCCCGGGTTAACAGAATTCCTTATCCGGATTTATGGTTCGCAGACTGTTAAACAGAGCTATTCTTTTCCTCGATTCGGGATTTGACTGGTGACTTGGGACACCTTAAATCTCCCAAGTGGTGACTCTGAATTAAATAAATAAATCCCGTTTCGATTGACCTTTAATTGGAAAAAACTCCTTCGCGCGCCCTCGCGGGTGCGAGCTAGCGGAAAAAGGAGGTGTGACAGCTCTGGCGACTCTGCTGGGGATGTGAAACCCAGAACCACTGGTTCAGGGTTTAAGAACTCGAGCTTTGAATAATTGTTATATTTGGCTTATTTACTATCTGATTTTATTATATGTTTGTATTTAATGTGCTAAATGTTGCTTTTACCGCTTTGATATTTTGTGAATTGTATATAAATTGTGCCGATACCTATTTTTCTCTTCTGAGTCTTTTTAAAAATAATATCGGGCATTTGCTGGACATAGCCCATTTTCTCAAGATAGTTGTGGTGCTTGGCACCCGGTGAAGGATTTTTAGTCACACATGTTTAGGTGGGGAGTATTGTCAATTAAGCCGGAAAGCCATGCTACCGGTGCACTGACACTCCTCGGCTCGAGTTGTCCGCTCGAGTAAAGCCAGTCTAGACACCTTTTCCAACAAGATGATGAACCCAGAACCACTGGATCATGGTTTTAGAACTCGAGCTTTGAATAATTGTTGTATTTGGTTTATTATTATCTTAGGTTTAAATGTTCAAAATGATATTTTTTATCGCTTTGATATTTTTTGAACTGTATATATATAAACTGTGCCGAAACCCTTCTCTTCTCACCTCCGAGGATGTGCTTACTGGTTGAGACTCCCTATTCTGGTAGTGTCTTACCCTAAAAATAAGAAAGAGGCTCGGAAATTTTCTAAGCCAACTGGCCTTTTGGTTCCCAGAAAGGAGCTCCTTCCTCGACTCGAGTTGTCCGCTCGAGTACACGGTCTAGAACGAATACCCAGGTTTTTTAACATAGTATAACAAAATTTCATACCGGATCCCTAGTAGGAACGCATATTTGCATCATGTTGCATTTGACTTAGGGGACTCAACACAGGGGTTGGGTTCGTCTAGGACAGGCAACCTGGAATGAAAAGACCATCCTGCTACATCCTGTTTGTTTTATGCATTTATTTGCTTCAAACCGGATTTTAAATATTGAAAAAAATAAAAAAAAATATATTTCTATAGTTTGCCAATGAAAAAAAAAGAATTGATAAGTTTTTATTTTTTTTAATGTGCTTTATTTGCCAATAAAAAAATGAGTGATTTTGTTTCCAAGAAATAGTTTATTTGTTTGTCAATAAAAAAAAATAGTTCGTTTTGTAGCCAGTAAAAAATAAAAATAAAAAGAAAAATGTTAGTCTGCACATATAGTTTGTTTTATTTGGAACCGAACTACGCTGGTTTGATTCTCACCGAATGTGAGATACGTAGGCAACCTTTATCAGGTCCAACCTCCCCTTTTGACCCACACAGCCTTAAAATCTTCATCCCCGAAGTGTTGAGAGGCCGTGTCTTCAAAAACAAGTTTTTTTTTTATTATTTGAAAAAAAAAACAAGAAAAGAGTCAGTGATCAAATAAATGTCGTGTGCAATTTTGGTCAGAATAAGCCAAGCCAGCTTCGGCGGTATTTTAAACCGTTCTTGCCGAGATAGCCTTATAGCATCTTTCAGTTGTCAAAAGGCTGTCTTCGTAAAAGAATGGACAAGTTTGTAAAGAAATCCTTCCCGGCCTCAAAATTCATATGGAGGTGAGAAGGGGCCACGTTTGCAGAAATAGCCATTTGGTTGAAATTGGCAAACGTGAAAGGAATATGTTGGTCTATTTCTTTTAATTTGTATTTCTTTTATTAGAGCATATGGTACTGGACGGTCAAGTCTGTAAGTCTTCTTTTCGTCCAAGACTGTTAGTATGGTCAGTTTTAAAACTTGGTGATCAAGTTTGTTTTATTGTGAAAATAGAAAAATTGAAGAAAAAGAAAAAATGTGTTATTGTTATTTACCTTTCATTGTTCCGAACTACGCACGGTCTTATTCATGCGGGGACATGATACGTAGGCAATCTATATAAGATTTAACCACCACTAAAAAAAACAATTTAGAAAATAAAGGAAAGTTGGGAAAGCACAGATATGAGAAGCTGGAATGACGCATGAAACCGAAGCAAATGCATGATAGAAAGGTTTAACTGCCTAGGTTCATTGCATCCCTAATGTGCATTTACCTGTCTGTCAAATGCCCTAACACTAACGTGATGACTTCGCTTTGTTGTATCCATTTACAGAAAGGTGGTTGGTTGTGGTTCTAAAATAACTCTTCCCTATAACACAAATTCAGAGGACAATGGCAGAGAATATCAAGACTGAGTGGGTTGATACCGATACCCGACAACAGCTGGTTGAAGGGAACCACGGGTTAGTAGAAGAAGTCAAAATATTGAGACAACATGTGGCTGACATGTATCGGGCGTGGATGGATGGAAAAGCACCACCCCCGCCACCACCTAGCTTCCTGGACTCTGTCCTTACCCGTACACTAAACCCGATGCCAGATGATCCCCCATACTCTCCATATATACCTGCCTATCACAGCTTTTCCAGCCACTCGAGTAGCTCAATTACTCGTCCCCCGGCTATGTTTTCCCTATGCTACTCCCGTCCCCAACACCACTACTCTCCCCGGGACACCCAAAATCGTACTTCACCTTCCAGGTACCCAGCTCCACAAAAAGCCTACCAAACCCCGCGAACATACCGGAAACCCCCTGGGTCAGGTTTAGGCCAAATAAGGCATTTAGGGAGGAGAGGTTGTTGAAACGAGAAAAGGCTCTCACCCCTATCAGAGAATCTTATGCAAGTCTATTTGAAAGGTTAAATCATGTTGGCCTGATTAAACCGCTCCTCGGATATACTCCAGATCCTCTTGCAAGAAGCTTCGATCCGACTGCACGATGCGCATACCATTCAAATGTTAGAGGACACGACATTGAGAGTTGTCGTACTTTAAGAAATGAAGTAGAAAGAATGATTCAAAAAGGGTGGTTGATTGTGGTCAAGAATGATGACAAGGAGCAGATGAATCCTCTTGGGAATGTATTGACTGAAGCCAAAAATGTTGAAACAGGTAGCGGCCGCGGCAATATTGATGCAGAACTTAGTGGCTAAAACGTTGTGCTTGGTAATTGGGAAGACACTCCATCTTTTGGTCAGCTAGATGGAGCTTTGGTGGTTCATTTTTGTTGTTATTTCTGTTGTCCGAGTTATTTTCAGGGTTGTAATTTGGACTTTGTCTTGTGGTCAAACCCGTCTGTCCTTCCATTTTTGTCCTAGCAGTTTGCTTTGGTCTTGTCCAGTTTTGTTTCAGGGTTGTACTTTGGTTTGTTTTGCTTGTTTTGTTGTCCAACCATTCCGCTGTTAGCCTAATGAAACTTTCGGTCTTTTGTTACTTCCCGTCATCTTATTTGTTTAGTTCTTTTTATCCTTTAGATTTGTCTTTTGTTCAAATGCCGATTCTAGTGACATGACATGCACACACATAATTGTGGCTTAAATATTAAAAGTTAATCGTGAAGCAATTGGAAGATGATCGAGGCATTTAAAACAATTTGAAATTATTTGGATCCCGAGTCACATGAACCCGGGGCAAGTAAAAGGGAAACAGTTAAAAGCAAGCTGGCCAAGTTGACATGGCGTCGTTCATAATAATGACAATGAGAGTGTTGCCCAACAGTGCTTTAAAGATATGACGAATGTTACTCATATTGTTTGCATATGGCGTGTTTTGAAGATTGGAATGACAAAGGCATTTTGTTCTGCTGTCCAAACACTTTATCCATCGTTAACCCTTTGAGCCTTACGTGTTTTCTTTCATACCCCTCCTTCGGAACCAGTAGCAAAAATTAGAAACGCAAATGTGAAAGAAAAGGAAAGAGAAAAAGAAAACAACAAAAACAACAAAAGATACAAAAAAAAATGAAAAAGGAAAACTAGAACAAAGAGGAACTTGGGAACTACGTTTGACCTGATTCCTCAAAGAGGATACGTAGACGCTTCACAGCTCGGTCATAGTGTAAATAAAAATCAAAAAATCCCCAAGCAAGAAACTGGGGCAATAAAAAATTGTGTTCATGCTAAGAAAATATAGGATTCCGAAGGTTGTAATTTTGAACCCAATTTGTTTTATTTTGAGCCTTCAATTCCCTTTCTTTCTAGCCCTGTCCAAACCCACATTTCGGTCCAAAGAAAGACCTTTTGACCAATCTTCAAAACAGGCCGAGTTAGGCAAATGAGAGAAGTTTCATCGGGACATAACAATCTGATTCCCGGCAGAAAGACTCTGATCTGCAGCAGAAGAAATATGAGAGAATCTTAGCGGTAACACCCTCAATCCCCAACTGGAAAATAATGCAAATGAGAGAGTCTTAGCAGTGAAAACCTTCACAAGCATCATAAGGCGATGAAAGCTGAGAAAAAATCAAAATGAAAGAGGCTTGATAGTGAAAACCCCTCGGGCACTACAAGTCGAACGAAGATTGGAAACGAGATAGGAAAGCCCCAGGCGAAGACTACAAAATGTGGTTTAACGATGGAGGATAAGGCTATATGTGCATTTCATGTCCATTAGAGTTGGTATCCATGTTTGATAGATTTATTTTATAATATTTCTTTTTAGAGAGTCATCCTCCTCTTTTATCTTTTATTCTGTTCCTTTTATCTTTCTCCTTTCATAAAAAAATTCCCCAATGGAGTCTGTTTGTGTGAAATGACTTCAAAATTGGCCATCAGCTTTCCAATTATGCAAGACGAGATCTGATTGGTACATCCAAGTAGTATAAGTCATAAGGGAATGAGCGCAATGCCAATGTCCAGAAGGATATTCCCCGGTAAGAGGAAGTTGACAAAGGGGTAGACCAGCACCATAAGAAGATACCTCCCTCAAAAGGCGAAGGTTAATGACCTTGAGGCCAAGGCCACTAAGACTCAAAGGTCGGGGAACGCCACAAAAGAAGGGAGGATATCCCCGGCAGAAGAGGTATTTCCATTAACAAGGGTGAACAAAGAAAGTGGTTCACCAGTAAAACATGCAAGGTCTTCACGCAGGATCACTATCATATGAATTTGGGTGGTCAGGATACCAGTAGAAAACAACGTGGAAAGGCTTGCGAATAAAGAGTCGTCAAGGGAGGCGGGGAAGCAAGAAAGGAGAAAACTATTCCCAGCATGAATATTATCAAATAATAGCATCCCCAACAAGTTCTGACAATGAAACACAGAGCAGGGAAAGAGGAGGAGAACCATCCCCAGCAGGAGCACCACAAGCAGCCACCACATTTTAAAAACTAACCAATTTTTCTTTGATTTGAAATAGGAAAAAAAGGGTTTGTTGGCAGAAAAGCATGCCACGAAGAGGATTCTCAAACTGGGGTAGAAAATTTTCTCCCGTTGCAAAAATTTTCTCGAAACCAAATACCCGATTGGGGAAAGAAGCCAGATAATGCAAGGAAAAGATATTTGAACCCGGTTATCCCCAGCAGCGCTGAAAGAACGAAAGAAACAAGCTGTGATAGAGAAAATTATACCCCCAGCAGACAGGACAAAATGAGGAAACTTGTGTTCAGAAAGGCAAGAGGCTGGTATCATCCACAGCATTACTTGGAAAAATAAAACACTGATTTCGAGATTTCCCCAGCAGCATTATATCCTACAAGTTTTGCAAGGGAGCAAAGCGCGAGTCCCGAAGTAGGTTTGGAAAGAGGAAAAAGGAACAGGGATTCCTCGACAGTGTAATCCCCACCTGATGACATTTCAATCCCCAGCGATCTCGGGAGAGAACCAAAGTTTTGAAGAAAATGGAGAGGGAGGGAATAGAGAAAATCTTCCCAGCAGCATTATCCCCATCAGGTAAGTAAACAATTCTAAAGATGTCACCAATAGTCAAGAGGAAAATAACACAACCCAGGAGGAAAACAATTCTGAAACAAGGTATTTCACAAGAAAGGATGGCTCAAGAGGCGATGCAGGAAGAAAAAAGTGGTGCAGGAAGCAAAGGAAGGCGACAGGGATGGGATGGAGTTAGTAAATTGATGTTGAAGTCAGGTGCCCGCTTGAAGAATGGAGTGGCAATTTATTTTTGAAGTTTGTTGTTGAAGTCAGGTGCCCGCCTGAAGAATGGAGTGGCGATATATTTTTCGAAGTTTGTAGTTGAAATAAGGTGCCCGCCTGAAGAATGGAGAGGCGTTATTTTTAAGAGGAAGTTAGTAAAGCATTGTTGAAGTCAGGTGCCCGCCTGAAGAATGGAGTGGCGATCTATTTTCTAAGTTGATGTTGAAGTCAGGTGCCCACCTAAAGAGAGGAATGGCGTTTTATTTTCTAAGATGTTGTTGAAGTTAGGAGCCCGCCTGAAGAATGGAGTGGCGTTTTAATTTTCAAAAAAAAATTTGTTGAAGTCAGGTGTCCGCCTGAAGAATGGAGTGGCGATCTATTTTCTAAGTTGATGTTGAAATCAGGAGCTCGCCTGAAGAATGGAGTGGCATTTTAATTTTCAAAAAAAAATATTGTTGAAGTTAGGTGTCCGACTGAAGAATGGAGTGGCGATATATTTTCTAAGTTGATGTTGAAATCAGGAGCCCGCCTGAAGAATGGAGTGGCGTTTTAATTTTCAAAAAATATTGTTGAAGTCAGGTGCCCGCCTGAAGAATGGAGTGGCGATTTATTTTCAGAAGATGTTGTTGAAGTCAGGAGCCCGCCTGAAGAGAGGAATGGCGATTAATTTTTCAAAGTTGATGATTGAAGTCAGGAGCCCGCCTGAAGAGAGGAATGACGATTCATTTTTAAAAGATGTTGACGTCAGGAGCCCACCTGAAGAGAGGAATGGCGATTAATTTTTCAAAGTTGATGATTGAAGTCAGGAGCCAGCCTGATGAGAGGAATGGCGATTCATTGCCGGCCCGATGAGAGGAATGGCGATTCATTTTTAAAAGATGTTAAAGTCAGGAGCCCGCCTGAAGAAAGGAATGGCGTTTTATTTTCTAAGATGTTGTTGAAGTCAGGAGCCCGCCTGAAGAGAGGAATGGCAAATAATTTTTCAAAGTTGATGATTGAAGTCAGGAGCCCGCCTGAAGAGAGGAATGGCGTTTTATTTTCTAAGTTGATGTTGAAGTCAGAAGCCCGCCTGAAGAGAGGAATGGAGATTTATTTTCAAAAGATGTTGAAGTTAGGAGCCCACCTGAAGAGAGGAATGGCGTTTAATTTTCTAAGTTGATGTTGAAGTCAGGAGCCCGCCTGAAGAGAGGAGTGGCGATTTATTTTCAAAAGATTTTTTTGAAGTCAGGAGCCCGCCTGAAGAGAGGAGTGGCGATTTATTTTCAAAAGATATTTTTGAAGTCAGGAGCCCGCCTGAAGAGAGGAATGACGATTTATTTTCAAAAGATGTTGTTGAAGTCAGGAGCCTGCTTGGAGAGCGGAAATGCGTACCTTTTAATTCAAGAAGTCAGTAGCCCGTCAGGAGAGCGAAGGGTTACAACAAAAGTCCCCAGCATAACTCCCAGTTAGAAGTAGCAGAAGCCACAGTCCGAGGTGACCAACAAAAGTTTAGTCACAATAAACAAAAAGAAAAAAAAGGGGCAAGAAGCCAATCCAAAATACAGAAGCTGATGAAAGTTGTCCAAGACATGGTAAATGACACAAGAACTGCAAGCCTGGTCCTGATCCAGAAAGCCGGAGAAGATTGAACTAGCACCTACAAGTAGCAAGTATCAGGGTTCAAATTTAGTGTCTACATGAAGCACCAAGCAATACTCAAAATCAAGCTTCAGAAGTCTCATAGATAGAAATCTTGTAACTAGGAGCTGATAGGCTTAGTTAGTCTTTTTCATGTTTGATTTTTGATGTAATAGCAGGACCACGGACTGGAACCTCGATGGAACGAAACCTCAGCTGAACGGCACCTCGACTGGCTCTCCACCTTGGCATAAACCCATATTCTCGCTCACTTTCGAACTACACGTGGCCTGATTCCTTTATAGCCAAGGATATGTAGGCACCTCAGATACCAGGGCTCGGTCACATTTTCTTCCTTTCCTCTTAGTTTAGTCTCTCCGAATAAGGGTCGGGTCAAAACACTTGTCTAGTCGTTCTTTGTCTGAAAACTCTTTGCGTTTTCAGTCAAATAGGGGCAGCTGTAGACGCATGATTTTTGACGCTCCCCGAGATTTTTCATAGTTTAGTGTAAAATATTTAATTTAGTCCTAATAAAGCTATCTCAGCTAATTTTGACCCTTTTACTTTATTTTTACCTTAAAATGAAAAAATAGCAAAAATATAGTTTTATTAATGTTAATGTAGTCATTTTAAACTTGAAAAAATACAAAAATAATACTTTACATTTTTATCTTTATATAAAAAACGAAAATTATAAAAAAAATGTTATTAATAGTACTTTATATTTTTATCTTTATAAAAAAAATGAAAATTACAAAATAGTTTTATTAATGTTTTGTAGTCATTTTAAACTTGAAAAATACAAAAATAATATTTTATATTTTTATCTTTATATAAAAAATGAAAATTATAACAAAAAAAATAGTCTCATTAACATTTTGTAGTTACTTTAATCTTGAAAAAATATAAAAATAGTTTTGTTTTAATTGTGAGTTTTATAGTTATTTTGCTTACGTAGGATTAATTAAATAACATCGTGTTCTCATTCTCGCGTCCGGTCAAAGAATAATATTCGGGTTCAAACTACCCGGTTTGAGATTTAATTTTCAGACCGAGCCCGTAATAATCCGAGTCCACCACACGTGGGGGACAAGCGAAATAACGGACAAACAATAAGGACAAAATATGGGGATGCAATTAAAAATGAAAAGAGAAACAGAACAAAGAGAAAAAGGGAACAAAACGTGAAAGGGGGATGGGAAAAACATTATAAAAAACGTTAAAGGAAGATGACACTAGTTTTGGTTTTCATTTTTTGAAAAGATACAATATACATACTACTGGGGGAAGGGAAAAAGGGATTAAAAATAGAAGAAAGGCAAAATAAAGAGATATACAATATATATATATATATATATATATATATATATATATATATATATATATATATATATATATATATATATATATATATATATATATATATATATATATATATATATATATATACTACACACACACGCATAAGAGGGGAGGACTAACATTTCTTCCACCAAAAAGAGACATTATGCGTTCATCTTCTAGAAAAACGGAAGAGAAAAAGAATGAAAGAAAAAAAAACTTAGCAGCAACCAAACAACTCCTGAACCCTAAACACGACGATCAGTCCACCCATTCTCCTTAAGGCGAGCAGCAGCTATTGTCATCGGAAAAACCAATAGCAGCCATCATCCCGTTTTCAGTCCCTTTGACGAACCTTCAGCCCAAGTAGTTGTTGAGTATTGCCGTGGTTCCGGCGAGTCCCGAGCTTTTCGTACGAACATCGATCGTTTCTATTAGTTTTGGCCAAAGTTTGTCGAGGTCCGGTGCGTCGAGGTCTTCAACGGTTAGATCTGGACAGACTTATCTTGTTTGTTGCTTCAAAAACATATTGCAACTATAAAAGGTCCAATCCTGAACTTCATTTGCTCTATAATTATAAGATTTGTCTTCCGAATGTTGTGAATGAAATTTCAATTTGGTGGCATGTTCTTTGTTTGTGATTAAGGCTATATTAAGAGGCAGTTTCTTATTCCATTTTGTGACACTATACTACCGTCCGATTGATAAGCCAGAAAGAGTGGAATTTAGATAGTGCATATTTGGTATAGATGATACAATATAACTATTCCGCGTGTATGCTCTTCGTGTATGCTGATATTTAATATTGCTTATTCATTGATTGAATGTTGGAAATTTCCATGCATTGACTTAATTGGAGGTTGTTAATAATTAAATGTTAAATGGTTAAACATTATGTTAGAAACTTGGCTTCAAATCCGTTATTGTTTTAATTCATTAGTAAAGATTTAGCTATCATTTAGTGTGAGTTTGCCTTAAAAATGAGCTTTGGAACAATATGTTTGGGGTTTGATTTACATTTTAGAGAAGAAAGCATATTTGGTTTTTTTTTTTAAGAAAAAGATTAGTGAGTTAGTAGTTTGCAAAAATTTCCTGCACGATTAATTTGTCACAGTTACGGGTACGATTTCCGTGGCATAGTTGTGATATTTAATTCATAATTAGTTAAATATGAATATCCGTAGTTCATTTAGTTGAATGACTTCCTTTTAGAATTCGAGGCGTGCCGTTTAGTTAAATTCCACGGCCCTCGCAAAGTTGCAAACGCGAAAAGCTTTAGGCGCGTAAGTTTAGTAAATTTACCTTCTTAAACTCGGGTGCACATTTATGTGACCCAGATCTAAATCTCAATTAAGTCAAAATGTGTTAAACGCCATGGGTGCACTGGTGTGACGTGGTTTGGGATACGTTTTTACGATGTTGTAATTCTTATTAAAAATAAACATATAATAAAAGCGGATTATTATTAAAAAGAACATAAGTTAAAACATGTTGTAAAGTCAGATAAATAAGCTAAATATGACAGTTGAGCGATCGTGCTAGAACCACGAAATTCGGGAATGCCTAACACCTTCTCCCGGGTTAACAGAATTCCTTATCCGGAATTCTGGTTTGCGGATTATTAAATAGAGTCATTCTTTTTCTCGATTCGGGATTCGACTGGTGACTTGGGACACCTTAAATCTCTCAAGTGGCGACTCTGAATTAAATAAATAAATCCCGTTTCGATTGTCCTTTAATTGGATAAAACTCCTTCGCGCGCCCTCGCGGGTGTGGGTTAGCGGAAAAAAGAGGTGTGACAAATGTACCCAAACTTTGTTCATCTTTTGAAATATCAATGAAATGTAGTTTCTTTGTCTTTCTCCATTTTTGCCTTTTTTTTGTACAGTTCAATATGTGCTGATTCTGATGATATGTCATGCATGAAGAATTCCCGGCCCAGTTCTAACGAATTATTATACAAGAAATTGAGAATGATAGTGAGATAGAATATGAGGATGAGGAAATACTGGAGGAAATAAGTAAATACTTGAATCAATATGAGGAAAACCCCAAATCGAACTTGAGTAAGACAGAATCTATCAATTTGGGGAGTGAAGATAATGTCCGGGAAACAAAAATCAGTGTACATTTAGAAGCCTCCCTCAGGGAAGAGTTAATAAGGTTTCTGCATGAATTCAAGGACAACTTTGCTTGGTCCTATGATGACATGCCCGGACTTAGCACTGATTTGGTGGTACACAAACTGCCTATTTATCCTGAATGCCGGCCAGTGAAGCAAAAGTTGAGAAAGTTCAAGACGAACATCAGCGTGAAGATAAAAGAAGAGGTGAATAAGCAGTTTGAGGCAAAGGTCATGCGAGTTACTAAGTACCCCACTTGGTTAGCAAATGTTGTGCCAGTCCCAAAGAAAGATGGAAAAACCAGGGTGTGTGTGGATTACAGAGACCTCAACAAAGCCAGTCCAAAGGATGACTTCCCATTGCCAAACATCCACATATTAATCAACAATTGCGCTAATCATGAGATTGGTTCTTTTGTAGATTACTATGCGGGTTATCACCAGATCCTAATGGACGAAGAGGATGCGGAGAAAACTGCTTTCATTACACCTTAGGGAACATATTGCTATAGAGTGATGCTTTTTGGGTTAAAGATTACTGGAGCTACTTATATGAGGGCAATGACCACAATGTTCCATGACATGATGCATCGAGAAATCGAAGTGTATGTGGACGACGTCATCATAAAGTCCAAGAAGCAACATGATCATGTGAAGGATTTGAGGAAGTTTTTCCAGAGACTCCGGAGGTACAATCTTAAACTCAATCCTGCAAAATGCACTTTTGGAGTGCCTTCAGGGAAGCTGTTGGGGTTTATAGTGAGTCGGCGAGGCATTGAACTAGATCCGTCAAAGATCAAAGCATCTAGAGTCTACCTCCGCCGAAGGGCAAAAAGGAAGTATTGAGCTTACTGGGAAGGTTGAATTATATTAGTCGGTTCATCGCTCAGTTGACATCAACATGTGAGCCGATTTTTAAGTTGTTAAAGAAAGATGCAGCGATGAAATGGACCGATGAATGCCAAGAAGCCTTCGACCAAAACAAGGAATATTTGGCAAATCCTCCAGTGCTAGTTCCTCCGGAGCCGGGAAGACTTTTGATCTTATATCTGACAGTGCTTGACAATTCTTTTGGTTGTGTTGGGTCAGCACGATGAGACATAAGAGCATGCTATATATTACCTTAGTAAGAAGTTCACATCTTACAAGGTAAAATATACTCAGCTAGAGAGAACGTGCTGTGCATTGACTTGGGTGGCTCAGAAACTGAAGCACTATCTGTCAGCATACACCACGTACTTGATATCACGGTTGGATCCTCTGAAATATATATTCCAGAAGCCCATGCCTACAGGAAGACTTGCTAAATGGCAGATTCTGCTCATGAAATTTTACATCATTTATGTAAATCGTATGGCGATGAAGGCACAGGCAGTTGCAGATCACCTGGCAGAGAATCCAATTGATGATGAGTATGAGCCACTGAAAACATATTTTCCAGATGAGGAGGCAATGAATGTTGAAGAAATAGAACAGAGTGAAAAACCATGATGGAAGATGTATTTCGACGGAGCCATCAACAGTAAGGGAGTTGGTATCGGAGCAGTGCTTATTTCAGAAACGGGTCAACACTATCCCATTACCGCTCAGCTTCGATTTTTCTGTACCAATAATATGGCCGAATATGAGGCATGTATATTGGGATTGAGGATGGCAATATACATGGGTGTTCAAGAGATTTTGGTCATGGGTGACTCGGATCTTTTGATACATCAAATTCAGGAAGAATGGGAAACAAGGGATCTGATATTGATACCTTATCGGCATTGTCTACATGAGTTGCCCCAAAGATTCCACTCCATAGACTTCAAACATATCCCAAGAATGCACAACGAAGTTGCAGATGCTCTGGCCACACTATCCTCTATGTTACATCATCCGGACAAAGCCTATATAGATCCACTTCGGATCCAGGTGCGTGATCAGAATGCTTACTGTTTTGCTGTGGAAGAAGAATTGGATGGAGAACCGTGGTATCACGACATCAAGGAGTACCTGAAAGCAGGTAAATACCCGGAGCAAGCCACCGGAGATCAGAAGAGAGCTGTAAGACGCTTGGTGAATGGTTTTTTCCTCAGTGGAGGAATCATATATAAAAGAACACAAGACCTGGGTTTGTTGAGGTGTGTGGATGCGCAACAAGCTGATAAGATTATGACTGAGGTGCACGCCGGAGCCTGCGGACCCCATATGAGCGGGTACATCTTAGCAAACAAGATCCTAAGAGTCGGGTACTATTGGCTCACCATGGAGCGGGATTGTATCAGGTATGTGAGGAAATGCCACCAATGCCAAGTACATGGAGATCTAATCCATTCCCCGCCTTATGAGTTGCATACGATGTCTGCACCATGGCCGTTTGTTGCTTGGGGGATGGATGTTATTGGACCAATAGAGCCTGCAGCTTCTAATGGGCATAGATTCATTTTGGTCGCGATTGACTACTTTACTAAGTGGGTTGAGGCAAAGACATTCAAGGCGGCGACAAAGAAAGATGTGGTGGATTTTGTGCATGAAAATATTATATGCCAGTTTGGAGTTCCCAAGGTAATCATCACAGATAACGGGGCCAATTTGAACAGTCACCTCATGGCGAAAGCTTGCCAGAGATTTAAGATCCTACATCGTAACTTTACACCGTACAGGCCAAAGGCAAATGGGGCAGTGGAAGCTACAAACAAGAATATAAAGAAAATCCTTAGGAAAATGGTGGAAGAGTCCAGACAATGGCACGAAAAATTACCTTTCGCTCATATGGGTTATCGCACAATAGTGCGCACTTCTATCGGCGCCACACCTTATTCATTGGTGTATGGGACAAAGGATGTTATACCCGCAGAAATAGAGATACCGTCATTGCGAATTGTAGCTAAAGTAGGAATTGATGACGAAGAATGGGTAAAAGCCCGGCTAGAACAATTAAGTTTGATTGACGAGAAAAGGTTGGCAGCAGTTTGCCACGGGCAATTGTATCAACAAAGAATGGCCAGAGCATAAAATAAGAAGGTGCGTCCTCAGAAGTTTGAAGTTGGACAACTCGTATTGCGGCGTATCTTACCGCATTGGGCCGAAGCAAAGGGCAAATTCGCGCCAAACTAGCAGGGACCATTTATGGTATCACGGGTGTTGCCTAATGGGGCATTATATTTGACAGACATCGAAGGGAAGTGCGTAGAGACTGCTATCAATTCAGATGCGGTCAAAATATGCTATGTATGATTCCTTTTCAATTGTATGATTGTATTTTGTTGTGATTTTGGAATTGAAATGATGAAGGCATTTTATTCTCTATCCAAACACTTTACCCATTGACATCCCCTTTGAGCCGTGTTTTATTCTTTCATACCCCTCTCTCGGAATTGTTTATGACGCAAAAAGAAAGTAGCAAGTAAAGGAAAATGAAAAAAAGGGAAAATGAAAAAAAAATGATGATAAAGAAAAGAAGAAAAAAAAAGAAGAAAAAGAAAAAGACAAAGAAATCGGAAAATGTCAAAAGAAATTCATAAATCGATAGCGTAGAATGAACTACGTCTGACTTGATCCCGAAAGGGTACATAGGCAGCCTCACTGAGGTTCAGTCACAATAAAGGAAAAATCCAACAATTCCCCCCATATTGAAACTGTGGCAGAAGTTATGTTTTATAATTTCGAGAGTTGTAAATATTTTAAAACCCTCGTAAATATTTGAGCCTTTTTACCTTTCTTTCTTAACCCATCCAAAAGCCACGTTATAGTCCAAAGAAAGACCTTCTGATCAATTTCAAGATAATAACAAATGCAATGAAATAAGAGAAGAATGAAACATTGGACAATGTCAGTGATACAGAAAAACAAAAGACAAAAGGAAAAATGGAAAATGAAAAAAAAAATGAGAGAGTCTTGTCAGTGAAAACCTTAACGGCACTACAGGGCGATTGTGAGGCTGAGAGAAATAAAAATGAGAGAGTCTTGTCAGTGAAAACCTTTAACGGCACTGCAGGGCGATTGTGAGGCTGAGAGAGAATAAATGAGAGAGTCTTATTGGTGAAAAACTTTCAAGGCACCATAAGGCGATCGCAAGGATTATTATGGGAAAAGAGAAAAGGCAACAAAAAATAGGACCGGTTTGGGTCGAAAAGCAATTGGGAGTCAGAATAATGGGTTGAACGAACTGGGTCGGAGTTTAAATACATGGCATGGTCAACAGAATCAGCCGACACACCCAGATAAGTTCTACCACCTCTCCAAAACACCCTTACCTTTTTGAGATTCATTTTTCTGCATTTCATTATTTGTCTTTCGAAAGCTAACTACCAGCTCCTGATGATAAGAGCTGAAATAACACTGGAACAGAAAAGAAAGAAAAGGAAAAGTTGAGAAGAAATAAAGGAGTTTGGCAAACAAGAGCCAAAAGAAAAGAAAACAAAAAGTGAAAAAAATAAGAAAATACAAAAAGAGCTTGCAGGAGATAGTCAACCGAAAGGCCACACAGTGGGAGAAAAAGCAAAAAGAGGAAAGCAATAAGAATGCAGGGACGGCAGATGCCAGTTGCCAGCAGCTTATATCTAATAAATCTTGTTTTGTGATTTAGACAAGAACAAATCGTCACTAATCACTTTAAAGTGAATGTGACCTGTGGAAGGACAGAAAAAATTAAAAAGAAAGTTCGGCAATAAGTGAAGGAATTCATGGGTGAAAGTCATTCAAATCAAGAAAATACCAAAAACAAAAGGAAGGTTTCATCTTTTAAACTCATACCCCATTTATTAAACAAGGGAATGCTTTTCTGCATTTTTCATTTTTCATGCATCAGGCGCCCACCTGGATTACACGGGAATACTTTTCGGCATTTTTCATTTTTCATGCATCAGGCGCCCACCTGGATAACAAGGGAATAATTTTCTACATTCGCATTTTTATGCATCAGGCGCCCACCTGGATAACAGGGGAATAATTTCCTGCATTCGCATTTTTTATGCATCATGCGCCCACATGGATAACAAGGGAATAATTTTTTGCATTCACATTTTTTATGCATCAGACGCCCACCTGGATAACAAGGGAATACATTTCTGCAAATTTTAATTTCATGCATGAGGCGCCCACCTATATTACAAGGGAATACATTTCTGCAAATTTTAATTTCTGCTCAGGCACCAACCTGTATAACAAGGGAAAACATTTCTGCAATTTTAGTTTCTGTAACTTTGGTTTGTGTTAGCTAACATAAGTAACACTGTAACATGAAAAGCCCATACTGGTGCAGAAGGAAAAGTTTGTTGTTTTGTTTTGTTTTAAGCAGGTATCAGTTTGAAGGCAAGAAGTATCATCGAAAATCAAAAAAAAGGGAAGCAAGGACAAGAAAATCAACAAAAAAGAAAGTCAGCATTACAGAAAATCAAGGTAAAAGAGATAAGGAAGAGCAAAGAGACAAGAAGTTAGATAGGAACAATTGTAATTCGTAGAATCATAGCTTAGAATAACTTCTTGTTTTACATTTTATTCCCCGGTGTAATAAGGAGTAAGTCATCAAGTCTCAACTGTGCCAATGCAACAGTGAGTCTGGCAATTTTTAATTGCCAGACATTCCCGAACTACACTGACCTGATTCCTGTTTAACCCAGGATATGTAGGCAACCTCTGAAGTAGGTGCGGTCAAAAGGTTTTCAAAAATGCTTTCACGGAATATGCCAATGTACAAAAATCTCTCATTACTGCTCACTTGTCTTTGCACTGAAACTTTTCGTGTTCCCGAGCAAAGAGGGGTAGCTGTGAGCACGTGATTTTTGCACTAAGCAAACAAATTCCAAAATTAAAATAAAATAATATTTTTGAATGCAATCCCATGTATTGTTTACATTTTGTGTGTTTGAATAATATAAAAATTAGAAAATCAAAAATATAATTGGAGTAATATTTGCATTTTTCATTAATTAGTTTTAAAAGAAAAGAAAATCAAAAAAAGTATATATCTTTAATAGCGAAAAAAATAAAAATAAAATATAGTAAAAAATTGCCAAAAAATGCCAAAAATTATTAAAGGTAGGAAATTAATTAACTTAGATAATATAAAAAGGAAAAAATGAAAATACAAAAAGAAATTACCTCAAAATAATTAAAGTATCAGAAAAATACAAAATAAATATAGGTATAATAAGACTGGGCCAAATGCAGTCCAAATTGTTGGCCCAGTGTTTGAGCCCAAGGGTTCTGGTCTAGTTCACTGGGTAACAGTGATCTCAGCCGTTCAATTTCATTAATCCAACGGCCGAGATTTTTAGTTGAATTTAGGCATTTAATTAATAGGCGGGAATTGATCTTAGCCGTCCATTTAAGGTGATCTAACGAAAGAGACATTGTGGCCTCATGTGAGCCAACACGGCGTCGTTTAAGTAACGCTTAACCTTGACCGTTGATCATCAGAGATTCAACGACCAAGATCTCCTTAGTGGTTACGAGTATATAAAGGTTTGGTCTCAGTTGAGACCGACCATTTGTAACACCCCAAACCCTAGCCGCCCAACTCTCTTCCTTCTTCCTCACCTTCTTCGTCTCTGCAACCTCGCCGGCCATGGAGACCACCGCTTTTCATGGTGGTCTCCGGCCACTTCCACCTCCACCCTTCTCATCTTCTTCTTCTCCTCCACAAGCCTCACCCCAAAAACCTAAAACCAACCTTGAAAACCCCCTGTTCTTGAAACCCCGATCATCGAAGTTCATCTCCGGTGACCTCAACCTATGAGAACGACCACCAGCTTAACACCAAAGAACCACCTCACCCCGATCTACCTCCCTACCTAAGCCGTTTCCCTCGAATCTTCTTCCATCTCCTCGAATATCTAAAAGAAAGTCGCCGGAACCCTAACTCCGGCGACTCAAACCAAACTTCCTCCCAAGATCTCACATTTTCCCTCGTATGAACACCCCCCTCTAAACCAAAATCTCAAAAGACTTCATCTTGAAGTCTAACAAGAAAACCAGAAAAAGATGTAAAGAAATAAATAAAGAAAAAAGAAATCTGGAAAGAAAAGAAGAAGAAAAGAACGTAGGGGAGAGTAGGAAGCTCAGGGGACCGGCCCTGCTAAGCTAAGTACCCCTCCCCCCCTCTTTATTTTTGTTTGCTTTCTTCTATTTTATGTTTCTTGTTATGTTTTTGCTCTTTGTTATGTCCTGATGTTTTGATCTTGGTTTGTTTCTTTGGTTTAAAGATCCGTTTTTGACATCACTGTTCTTCTTCATCTTTTGTTTATATTAGGGTTCCTTATTTGTTAGTTTTCATTATCTTTACTGTTCTTATTTTCTTTTAACTGCATGTTTAGTTTTGGTTCTAGTTTAGCCGTCTGATTCTCATTCTTCTTCATATCCTGTTTATACTAGGAATTTTTTCTTTGTTTGGTTTACAATACCTCTTCTGTTCTTTTATCTGCTAAACGGCATGTTTCAAATTGGGGTTTGATATTTTGAAATCTGATTTAGTGATTCTGCTTCTCTTTTCTGTCACTTTTGTATGATAGATTTAGGGATTTTCTTCATTTTGTTCTTCATGTCTTTCCTATTGTAACGACCCGACCGGTCGTTTTAGAAAATTACGCCCCAATCCCTAACTTAACTTTTCCCCTAAGTTCATTTCTGCCATTTTGGGTTGCCGGGAGAGTCGGTTCTGAAAATTTGAGCATTTTGGGACACTTAGTCCCTAAATAAGAGCTTTGAAGCTAGGAAATGGCCCGTAGCCGGAACAGTGTTAAGACGATCTCAGAACGGAAATCCGATGGTTCCATTAGTTCTGTTAGGTGATTTCGGGGTTGGGAGCGCGTTCGGAATGTATTTTGGAGGTCCGTAGCTCAATGAGGCTTGAAATGTCGAAGGTTGAAATTTTGGCGAATCCGAACGATAGGTGAGATTTTGATCCGGGGGTCGGAATGGAATTCCGACAATTTCTGTAGCTTTGTTACGTGAATTTGGATATGTCTGCAAAGTTTCAGGTCATTCGGACGTCGTTTGGTCGGGTTTTTGATCGAATATGCAATTCGGAAAGTTTTAAGAAATTGAGGCTTGAATTCGATGTGAATTATGGGTTTTGATGTTGTTAGACGTGTTTTGATGATTAGAATAAGTTCGTATCATGTTTTGGAATATGTTGGTGGTTTTCGTTGGGATCCCGGGGGTCTCGGGATGAATCCGGGGGTCCAATCGGGCTATTTCATGCATTTTAGAAATGCTGTTAACTGCTGGTGTGTACTGCAGACGAATGCTCTATGCGATCGCAATGGGCTGATGCGATCGCATAGAAGGTTTTGGAGAGGCCAAGTATTTGTTCTATGCGATTGCGGGCATGGATATGCGATCGCATATTTCTGGAAAGTTGTTCTCTGCGATCGCGTACAGTCCTATGCGATCGCATAGTGTATAGAGAAGAGGGGTCCCAGGTCCAGCTTTTGTTCTATGCGATCGCGGAGCGGGGCATGCGATCGCATAGGTATATTTTGGTGAGCATTGCGATCGCATTGAGGACTATGCGATCGCATAGAGTAGTTTGGCGAGGGTCAAAATTTGTTCTATGCGATCGCAACAGGGATCATGCGATCGCATAGAGTAAAAATGTCTGGCAGTGACTTAAGTCCAGAAACATTTCAGCCGCGACCCATAAATCAAAAACGCCATTTTTGAGCTCCAAGAGAGGGAATTGAAGGGGAAACGCTGGGATATCACCGGGAAACCATCGGGGGTAAGTTTCTTGACCTTAATTCGTTGGTTTATCATGAAATCCATGATTATTTCACTGAAATTGGAAGATTAAAGGTGGGTTTGAGCCCTAGGCCTAAATGTTAGAAAATCTTTGATTTGAATGGGCAAACGGAGTCCGATTTCGATAAACTTTATATGCACGGACTCGTATTGAGATAAGGAACCCGAATATATAATTTTTGTGATTTTTCGATAAGCGTACTGAAAGTCGGGTTTTGGCAACTTGTGGGTTTTGGTGTATTTTGAGTTATTTTGATTGGGTAATGCCCAATTGGCCTATTTTGATGTGATTCTATTGATTTTTATCAGAGATACTACACTTGTGGAGGCCGACATTCGCGGCAAGAGGGTTATTTCTTAGCGGTTTTGTACCGGAATTGAGGTAAGTGGCTTGTCTAACCTCGTGTGGGGGAATTTTCACCCCTAGGATATTATGTGATAGTTTAAATGCCTTGTACGCGAGGTGACGGGCGTGTACATGCGCCGGTTGTTGAACACGTACTTTATTAAAAATGTTCGAAGAGCGATATTTCTGTCTTTGGCCGTTAATTTGATATATTTTTTTTTACCCGGTAGTGGTTAGAAGAGCATGATTAGGTAGCACTTAACTGTTTAGTTGCCTAATTGCCTTATTTGAACTCCTTGTTAATTATTAGTACTATTTTTCGGTGAAGTTATAGTTAAGCATAATTATTCTCTCTGTGGATTCCTCTATTGGCTGTGCTTGTGGACTGCGGGTTCGATTCCCGGAGACCCAGGGCTGTGGGTTCGATTCCCAGAGACCCGGCGTGATATTGGTAGGGACTACGGGTTTGATTCCCGAGATCCTGAGTTATTGGTAGGGACTACGGGTTCGATTCCCGAGATCCTGAGTTATTGGTAGGGACTGCGGGTTCGATTCCCGGAGATCCTGAGTTATTGAGATATTATTGAGACATGGGCTGCGGGTTCGATTCCCGGAGACCCAGAGGTACTGAGAATGGGATTGTGGGTTCAATTCCCACAGATCCTGGATTTTGTTTATTTGAGTTGGTTATTTGTTGTTAGTTTAATTGTAGACAGTTGCAGTAATCATCATAATGTTGTTATTTCGGAAATTATTATCATTTAAACCGTTTATTTTGTTATCATCATTATATTATTGTTTTCTCAGTAGGGCCCTGACCTACCTCGTCACTACTCCATCGAGGTTAGGCTTGGCACTTACCGAGTACCGCCGTGGTGTACTCATGCTACTCTTCTGCACACTTTTGTTGTGCAGATCCAGGTACATCAGAGCAGGCTCGTACTAGGTGATTCTGCAGTTTTCTGGGAGACTTCGAGGTATGATCTGCTACGTCCGCGGATCCGGAGGCTTCCTTCTATTCTAGTATTACTAGTTGACATTTTTCTTCATTTCGTTGTTAGATACTCTTTACACATAGAGCCACGGTTGTATTTCCCTTTTAGTCTGTGTTACCGTGGGGTTCCGGATCTTGGTAGTGTTTTATTCATTGTGTGACGGATGTATGTGCCAAGCGGCACAGATTACATATCTTTTATGTTATTTTTCCGCTGTTTCCTATTTAAGTATTTATAACTTATATATTCCATAACGTGTTAGGCTTACCTAGTCGTGGGGACTGGGTGCCATCACGACATGTTCACAATTGGTGAACTAGGGTCGTGACACCTGTGCTTCCTCATCTTATCTATCATATGCATGTATTAGATTAGGGTTAGTATTTGGATAAGTTTTAGATTTAGTGGGTTCTAGTTGTTATCATTCTTGTGTTACTCTGTTAGAACCATTGTTCTTATGTCTGGATAGGCCATGTTTCATTTCTCTTGACTGCTTTGTGAGATCTAGTCTCTATGAGTCTATGTCAAATGAATTTTAAGAGTGTTTTGGGTCTTTCAGTGAATCATTCAACATAAAATGGTTGTAATTAAGCGTGATTGATGTTTAATTGGCACTTTGCTATTTAAAACTGAGTTTGTGAGTCTGATTGATTGAGATTCAACCTTATACAACTTTTTCTCTGAGTTTTAATTGATTGATGAACAAGTTTGGTTTCATTTCGTTATGTGTGCAATTGTCTGTTGAATCAGCTAAGATTGTAATGATTTTATGTTAGTTTTGAGCATTGTTAATGCCCATCAATCTTAGGGGAATTGGCTATAGCTGCAATAGTACTAAGTCTCATAAGTGGTTAGTTTTGAAATAGGTTAAAACTGAAAATCACAAAAAAATAGGTTACAAATTAAATAAGTGACCAAGAGTGGTCAATTTTGCAATTGACCTACTCTGTTAGGTCTTTCACACACTGGCCCACCCTTAAATGGGCTAGTTGTGTAAAAATTAGTTTAAGTTTGAAAGTTCAGACTTACCAAGGCTCAAGTTGAGCCCTGAATCACAAGTGGCTAGGCCTGCAAAGGCCTTAGCCAACCATGTGTCCAGTAATGGGCTTCAGTTGCAAAAGCCAAGTCTAAACTTGAGACTGTCTAAGTTTTAAATAGTTTAAGTATAACAATAAAGTAGGCTAGTCTTGCAATTAGCTTAAAATGAAATAAAAGTCTTTAATTAACGGAAAATGAAGCAAAAATGGTTAAAATTGAAATAGGTCTTCAAGCTAAATTTGACCAGTCCATAAATACCAATGCAAGGACTGGCCCATAGTTAAATAAGTTGAAAGTGCTGAAAACCTGACCTAGGTAGGTCGGGTAATTCAGTTGTGTCCTTAAGGGCATTAAGGGAACATAAATTGGTAAAATGGTAGATTAAATAGAGCATATAGGGACATAGAAGACATTTGTGCTCTTGATTTCTGCAATTTTGCAGAGATTTAGGGGTAGAATGGTCTCACTAAAAAGGAAAATCGGTAAAAATCAATAACAAGTAGGGACACTTTGGTAAAATCTTAAAGATAGAATAAAAAAGAACCTTCCAACACATGCTGGAAGGGATCTTGTAACTGAATTGGGGTGCGAAGTGTAGATTTAGTGAGTTTTAAGGGGAGGGAAATGGAATTAACCCCTGTTCTTTCCCCCCCAAGAAATCTGCCAATCTATACCTATAAATACCCCCTAAAAAGACTGATTAAGGGCTGGTTTTTCAATAGAAAAATTCAGAGTACAATACACTAGCAAACAACAAATAGTTGTCTGCAATTTTCGAGTGAGAATCACCGTTTAAGTTGTGTGTTTGTGGGGGTTTTCTGCTTGATTTCTTCTGGGATTTCATAACTACTATTGATGTGGTTTTCTGCTCGTTTGAGATTCAATCCTACACTGTTGCTTGTGCCTTGTTGAGTCTGTTGCTGTTGCTTACTCCCATCCCTTAGAACTCATCGACTTCTTTTGCTGAATCCGGTACATACCCTATTCGAAGCAATGTAATGCTGAAGTTTTGGATGAAATGAAGCTCAAAAATTAATCTCATTACTATTGTTTTGTATTTCTGTCTTATTTCTAATTGATAGTTGTAGTGTAGCTTAGATCTGTCATTTTTTTTAATGTAGTATGGTATGTATAAGTAGAAAAACCAAACAAAGCCATGTAATAGCTAGTATGATAGTAGTAGTATAGTCGTAGATAGCATATCACCTAGTAAAAGTAGGTAAAACTCTTAAAAACAAGTTAATTAACTGTAGTCCAAATCGCTAACAGCTCTCTCACATTAGTAATATAAGTCATGCTCATATAGTTAATCACATCTGTGAATTAGTATATAGCTACAAACAAACTCAAAAGGAGAAAAACAGTTAGAAGAAACAACAATGCATTTGCAACTAGGTCCGTGACACTGAATGAGCTAAAGTCGTAGTAGAATCAGTAATATAATTGTGTATATATCATTAGATCACTAAGCCTTAGATAATCATGTTGTCGTTAGTAAGTAATTAGACTGTTTAAATCATGTTTCACATAGTTTAACCTTTTGTTCTTAATTTCCTAGCTAAATAACTTCAATGTTAGTGTAAATCAGCTCTTAGAAAATAGAAGTATAAAAGCAATCGTTTTTCATAGGCATCAAGTTGTTATGGCATAAGGTTAACATTGATCATCTTGTACAATGGTTTTTCCCCTCTGATAAATAAAGTAATTTGATTTCATTCTTAATTCTGCATATCTGTTTTACTATGAATTTTCGTTTTTACTTTTTGTTATTGTTATTTCAAATTGGTCTGGGCCTGATATACGGCATGGGCCTGGACTGTATTCGCAAGTTTGCTGGGCCATCGACTGAAAGCCCAAGTCAGATCTGGGTCATTAAGGCCTGGACATATATGAAGTCATACTGAGTATTGTTCCAGAACCCAGGCCCAATAATAGTAGAAATAACAAGAGCCTGGACTCATTTTCTGGAATTGTAGTTGAAATATAGCTGAGGAAAAAACAAAAAATAGAATAACATAGTATGTACATATAAGGATTGAGACTTTAAAATTAAATCGGGATGAGCCTCACATGACACCAAATAGTGGGGGCCCCTTTAGTAATAAAGTGGAAATGTAAATAGATACGGGAAAGCTAATAGTAAATTTCATAGCTTCTCCCAAAAGACTTAAAAGCCGCTAGACATTATTAGGCACGTTTAATATATTTTCCTTAAGTACGAGTGTGCACTTGGTGCGACTCAAATCCCAAATTCCGGCGAAGCCAAAATGTACCAAAGGTCACAGGCGTACTGGTTGCGGTGTGACTCAAAGTACGTTTTCGCAACGTCGTAATTCTTTTAAAATATTGAAAGTAAAAACACATATATATTGTTTAAATTTTATAACAGGTCAAATAAGATTGAGAACGACGGTTGAGCGATCGTGCTAAAACCACGTAATCCAGGAGAGCCTAACACCTTCTCCCGGGTTAACAGAGTTCCTTATCCAGGTCTTTGTTTCGCGGACTATAATAACAGAGTCAACTTCCTCAGATTCGGGATTAACCGGTGACTTGGGACACCATTATCTTCCCAAGTGGAGACTCTGAAAAATTAAATAAAAATCCCAAACCGATTGTCCTTTATGTGGAAAAACTCCTTCCTCTTTGTTATTATATCCGTCGCGGGTATTTGAATACTGAGGTATACCCTACGTATCTTTCCAAACGGATTGGTACAAATCCTTTTTTGGGGGGTAGTAAAAAGGGAGATGTGACAGCACCAACCACTTCTCAGGCTGGAGGAGGGGTCCAGACTCCTGTTGCACTTACTCCGGAGCCAGTAGCTCCCCAGCCTCAGGCACCAGTAGTTCAGCCAGCAGTGGTCACTCAGTCAGGCACTACAGCTCAGGCTAGAGATGGCGCGGCCATGACTTCTGATACTTTATGGAGACTTGATCGGTTATCCAAGATTTTTACCACTACTTTCAGCGGTGCCACATCAGAGGATCCCCAGGACTTCTTATTCAGTTGCCATGAGATTCTCAAGACTATGGAAATAGTGGAATCCAATGGGGTTGATTTTTACACAATAAGTCTTTCAGGATCCGCCATGACTTGGTGAAGAGATTTCTGTTTGACTCGACTAGCAGGGTCCCCGACTTTAACATGGGACCAGTTCGCAGAGTTTTTTCTAAAGAAGTTTCTCCCTGTTACCCAGCGGGAGGCACTTCGGAGGCAGTTTGAGTGCCTCCAGCATGGTTCTATGACTGTTACCCAGTATGAGATGAGGTTTGTTGATCTAGTATATCCATTGATTGTGATACTCCCCACAGATCAGGAGAGGGTCCGCAGGTTTATAGATGGAATAAATCAGCCGATTCGACTTCAGATGGCTGTGGGAGTTGGGAGTGACATATCTTTTCAGGAGGCGGCTAATGCATCTCATAAGGTTGAGATGGCTCTTGCTCGGTGAGGTTGTTATCCTTTAGACAAGAGGCCTCGTCATTCCGGAAGATTTAGTGGTACTTTATCCGGAGGCATGGATTTTTATGTTAGGGGCCAATCTTCCAGGCCTTTTCAGTCTGCTCTCCAGGCTTTGCATGGTGGTCCAGGCAATCGTGGGTTTCGTGAGCAGTATTCAGATCAGCATCCCATCAGTGCTCATCCTCTTCAGAGTGTTCGTAGGCGCCATTCAGGTCGTTAGGGACAGCAGTCCCAGTAGCCAAAATGTTGTTACGGTTATGGTGACCCAGGTCATCTTGTCAGGTTTTGCCCTCGAGCAGCGGGCAACACTCAGCAGCGGGGTCCTCACCCTATGATTCAGGCCCCAGCTGACCCATAGCCTACCCAGCTAGCCAGAGGCCAGGGCAGAGATTATAGAGGTGGAGGACGAGACCGTAGAGGTGGAGACCGTCCTGCCAGAGGTAGAGGTCAGCCAGTGGATGACCGTCCCAGAGACGTAGCTCAGAGGGGAGGTGTCGATCCCCGATTTTATGCTTTACTAGCTAGGCCAGAGGTAGAGGCATCAGATGCTGTGATTACAGGTACCATTCTGGTTTGTGATCGAGGTTCTTCAGTATTATTTGACCCTGGGTCAACATATTCATATGTGTCTTCCTACTTTGCACCATGCCCGGCCGTCTCTAGCTATGCCCTGGACATTCCAGCCTGTGTGTCTACACTAGTGGGTGACTCTATAGTAGTCGACCGGGTGTATCATTTGTGCGTGGTTATATTTGAGGGTCTTTAGACCCATGTTGATTTATTGCTATTAGACATGGTGTATTTCGATGTCATATTGGGGATGGATTGGTTGTCCCCGTATCATGCTATCTTAGATTGTCATACCAAGACAGTGACCTTGGCCTTGCCAGAATCACCCTGAGTAGAGTGGAGAAGTACCCTAGGCCACTCCGTTCACAATGTTATTTCATATGTTAAGGCTCGACGCATGGTCGAGAAGGGGTGTCTAGCTTATTTGGCATATGTTCGTGATTCCAGCAGGGAAATTCCTTCTATTGATTCAGTTCCTATTGTACGAGATTTTCTTGAGGTTTTTCCTTCAGACCTGTCGGGCATGCCACCCAACAGGGATATTGATTTCTATATTGATCTGGCACCGGGCACTCAGCCCATCTCTATTCCACCCTATCGCATGGCCATGCTAGAGTTAAAGGAGTTAAAAGATCAGTTGCAAGACCTTCTAGAAAAGGGCTTTATCAGGCCCAGTGTTTCTCCCTGCGGTGAACCTGTTTTATTTGTGAAGAAGAAGGATGGCTTGATGCGGATATGTATTGATTATCGGCAATTAAATAAAGTGATAATAAAGAACAAGTATCCACTGCCGCGGATTGATGATCTATTTGAGAAGGTCCTAAGAGCGAGTGTGTTCTCGAAGATAGACTTGAGGTCGGGCTACCATCAGCTTAAGATCAGGGCAGCTGACATTCTTAAGATAGCCTTTCGCACTCGGTACAGACACTATGAATTCTTGGTCATATTTTTCGGGCTGATTAATGCTCCAACATCATTTATGGAGTTTATGAATCGGGTGTTCAGGCCTTATCAAGATCTATTCATGATAGTCTTTATAGATGATATCCTGGTATACTCCCGCAGCTAGGAAGAGCACGAGCAGCACCTTAGAGTGGTTCTTCAGACTCTGAAGGATAATCAGCTATATGCCAAGTTTTCTAAATGCGAGTTTTGGTTGAGTTCGGTTGCATTTGTAGGTCATATCGTGTCAGTAGAGGGTATTCAAGTGGACCCAAAGAAGATTGAGGCAGTCAAGAATTGGCCTTGACCAGCTTCAGTGATCGAGATCCGGAGTTTCTTGGGGTTAGCAGGCTACTACCGCCGATTTATAGAGGGGTTCTCTTCTATTGCAGCCCTAATGACCAGGTTGACCCAGAAGGGTGCCCAGTTCAAGTGGTCAGATGAGTGTGAGGCGAGCTTTCAGAAGCTCAAGACAACTTTGACTACGACACCAGTATTGATTCTACCCACGGGTTTAGGGCCTTACACGGTTTACTGTGATGCATCCTGTACTGGGCTTGGAGTGGTTTTGATGCAGGATGGCAAGGTTATTGCATATGCTTCGAGACAGTTGAAGATCCATGAGAAGAATTATCCGGTTCATGATTTGGAGCTGGCAGCAGTAGTTCATGCCTTAAAAATCTGGAGGCATTATCAATATGGTGTGGCGTGCGAGGTATACACGGATCACAAAAGTCTTCAGTATTTATTCAAGCAAAAAGAGTTGAATGTGCGACAGAGGAGATCGTTAGAGCTACTGAAGGACTATGATGGTACTATCTTATATCACCCAGGTAAGGCCAATGTGGTGGCCGATGTGTTGAGTAGAAAGTCTGCTAGCATGGGTAGTCTCTCTTATATTCCGGTCAGTAAGAGACCACTTGCTCTAGATGTCCAGGACTTAGCCAATTGGTTCGTGAGACAAGACATTTCCGAGCCTAGTAGGGTGTTAGCCTTCACGGTCGCTCGTTCTTCTCTATTAGAGCGTATCCGTGAGAGGCAGTTTGATGATCCTCATTTGCGTGACCTGAGGGATACTGTACAGTGGGGAGGTTCACGAAGGTAACTCTAGATGATGATGGAGTATTGAGATTGTAGGGGCGAGTTTGTGTGCCCAATATTGAGGGGATTAGAGAGTTGATCTTAACTGAGGCCCACAGTTCGCGGTATTCTATTCACCCAGGCGCCGCGAAGATGTATCAGGACTTATGGTAGTACTATTGGTGGCGTAGGATGAAGAAGGACATTGTTTCGTATGTCACTCGGTGTCTGAACTGTCAGCAGGTTAAATATGAGCACCAGAGGTCTGGTGGTGTATTCCAAAGAATTGAAATTCCATAGTGGAAATGGGAGCGGATTACAATGGACTTCATTACTGGACTCCCTTTGACTCGGAGGAGACTTGATGCTATTTGGGTCATTGTTGATAGGATGACCAAGTCAGCACACTTCATTCCAGTATCTGTCTCTTACTCATCGGAGAAGCTAGCAGAGATTTACATCAGGGAGATTGTTTGCCTTTGTGGGGTGTCGGTGTCTATTATCTTAGATCGGGGTACGAAGTTTACCTCGCATTTCTGGAGAGCGGTCCAGCAGGAGTTAGGCACCCAGGTTCTGTTGAGCACAGCTTTTCATCCTCAAACGAGGTCAGTCCGAGCGGACTATTCAAATCCTAGAGGACATGCTTCGAGCCTGTGTCATTGATTATGGAAGCTCGTGGGACCAGTTTTTGCCTTTAGCAGAGTTCGCCTACAACAACAGC
The DNA here is from genome assembly GCA_032618575.1 of Nicotiana noctiflora. NCBI lineage: Eukaryota > Viridiplantae > Streptophyta > Magnoliopsida > Solanales > Solanaceae > Nicotiana > Nicotiana noctiflora. The sequence goes on along the minus strand of JASVEL010009259.1, from coordinate 64,713 downwards.
TATCGGTCTAGCATTCAAATGGCTCCATATGAGGCGTTGTATGGTAGGCGATGTGAGTCTCCAGTCGGATGGTTTGAGATGGGAGAGGTTCAGTTGTTGGGTACTGACTTAGTTCAAGAGGCCTTAGACAAGGTCAAGACTATCCAGGAGATATTGCATTCAGCTCAGTCTAGACAGAAGACTTATGTGGATCGTAAGGTCCGAGATGTTGATTTCATGGTTGGTGAGCGGGTATTGCTCCGGTATCGCCTATGAAGGGCATGATGAGGTTCGGAAAGAAGGGCAAGCTTAGCCCTAGGTATATTGGCCCATTTGAGATTCTAGACCGAGTGGGAGGGGTGGCTTACAGACTAGCACTGCCACCTAGCTTATCAGCTGTACATCCGATTTTTCATGTATCTATGTTTCGGAGGTACCACAACGATCCCACACATGTATTAGACTTCAGTACTGTCCAATTGGACAAGGATTTATCTTATGAAGAGGAGCCGGTGACTATTCTAGACCGGCAGGTTCGACAGTTGAGGTCGAAGAGTTTTCCTTCTGTGCGTGTCCAGTGAAGAGGTCAGCCTCCTGAGGCATCGACCTGGGACTCCGAGTCTGATATGCAGAACCGCTACCCACATTTGTTCCCCGACTCAGGTACTTCTTTCTCTTGTCCGTTCGAGGACGAACGATTATTTTAGAGGTGGAGAATGTGACGACCCAAAGGGTCATCACCTATTTTCCTCACTTGTTCTAAGCTTCTGAGGCCTTGAAAACCTCACTTTATATTACCTCGATTTACGTGCGTTGTCCGGGCACGTAGCCAAAAAATTTCTGTGTTAGAATATGTGAATTCTATGGAAAATTTGAAGAAATTTGATATTAATATTGATATAGTTGACTTCGGTCAACATTTTTGGTAAACAGGCCCGGGCCCGAGATCGGACGGTCCCGGAAGGTCCGTAGGAATAATATGGGACTCGGGCATGCGTTCGGCGTCGAATTCTGAGGCCTAGAGCCCAAGATATGAATTTTTCTGTTAAATTGTTTTGCTAAAATTATTAATGAAAATGGAAATGAAAATTGATTAAAAGACCATGGTATCGGGCTCGTATTTTGGTTCCGACGCCCGGTACAAGTCTTATATATTATTTAAGTACTTCTTGCAAAGTTTGATGGAATTTGAATGTCATTTGATGTGTTTTTAACCATGAGTTCCAAATTTGAAAGTTTATGAAGTTTAAAAGAAAAAATCATGAATTTGAGGATTGATTCTATGAAAACAATGTTATATTGGTGATTTGATCGCGCGAGCAAGTTTGTAGTATGTTTTTGAGGTTGTGTGCATGTTTGGTTTGGAGCCCGAGGGCTCGGGTAACGATTTCATAGTCCGTTAGAGCAAATTTTGAAAATTACACAGCTGATATTTTCCCCCCAATTGATATCTTCGCAATTGTGAAGAAATGCTCGCAATTGCGAGAAATCCCAAGAGCAGCTAAGGTTTGCAAATGCGAACAAAAGGTCACAAAAGTGAAGTGGCGCAGGATTAGGCCTAATTCGCAAATGCGAATAAGGCTTCGCAAATGCGAAGCAGCACAGAAAAGGGTTACGTTCGCAAATGCGAATATAAATCTCGTAAATGAGAGTTGGCCAGAATTGGCCTGTGTTCGCAAATGCGAACCATTCCCTCGCAAATGCGACGTCCGCAGTCAGGACCTGCTATGTTCGCAATTGCGAACATATGTTCGCAATTCCCATATCCGCAACTGTGCAATCTGATAATTAAACGATTTTAGACCCCCTTTTCACTATTCTTTCAAAACCCAAAACACCACACACGATTTTCCAAGAGCAATATCACTCCAAATCACTTGTAAGTCAATTTGTACTCAACTCTTTCAATTTCTAACATCATTAAACATGTTTTTTCATAAATTGGGGAATTGGACCTCGATTTGAGGTCCGATTTCGAAACAAATCATATAATTGAGCTCGTGAGTGAATGGGTAACCAAATTTTGGTACGAACCCCGAGTTTTGACCACGTGGGACCGGGGGCATTTTGGTAAATTTTGGGTAAAACTTTGAGAAAACCATTTTTATGCATCCAAACCAATTTATATAGTATTTATTAAAGTAATTGAACCAATTGTGATAAGATTCGAGTGAGTTGAAGGTTGAATTTCGAGGTAAAGCAACAGTTGAAGGTTAATTGGACTTGAAATCTTTGAGGTAAGTGTTTGATCTATCCTAGCTTGAGGGAATAGGATTGAATGTGCTAATTGCTAATTGCTATGTGATCTAGTGCGGTGTATAGACTGTGGTGACGAGCATATATACACTAGCGTCTAGCATGATCGTGAGTCATTTGTTGACATATGTTGTGAGTTAATGTGGGATGTTCTTAAGTCTTGTTCTTGAGTCCTTGCTGGGTTGTGAAGGTTGATTATTGTTTCCCTTGTCGGGACTTTATTGTGTTGTTGTTGTTGTTCCCTTGCCGGGATATTGTTATGATTCTTGTTTCCCTTGCCGGGACGGTTCATACTACTTGTTTCATTCTTTTGCCCTTGACTGTGATTGTTATTTGGGTGAGGAAGAGTGATAATGCACGAAGGGTGATGCCGTGCCATTTTTACTTATGTTCTCACGAAGGATCATTCCGTGCCTTGTTTTACTGTTTATGCACGAAGGAACATGCCGTGCAGTTGTTACTTAATTTATGCACGAAGGGACATTCTGTGCCATTGTTATTTAAACCATGCACGAAGGATCATGTCGTGCCATGGATGTGACGATGAGAGTAAAAGCACGAAGGGTGATGTCGTGCACGTTTATTTGCTTATTTGGTGAGGATGAGAGTAAAAGCACGAAGGGTGATGCCGTACACTTTTATTTGATTATTTGGTGAGGATGAGAGTAAAAGCACGAAGGGTGATACCGTGCAACCATATAAATTTCTTGTTTTGTGATAGCTGTTTTTACTACACTCTGATTTTCCTTACTGATTTATTATGTGTGCTGATTGTGTTCCCCAGCATGTTACCTCCTTTGTAAGTTGTGTTACTCGATATTTCTGTTATTTTGTGGTACATACATATATAGAACTGCATAGGTTTATGTGAGTGTCTGGTCCTAGGCTTGTCACTACTTCACCGGGATAGGCCAGGCACTTACCAGCACATGGGGTTTGATTGTGCTGATACTACACTTTTGTGCATTTTTGCATAGTTCTAGGTTTTGAGCAGGAGCAGCAACCGTAGTACACTAGCGGTATTACCTTACTTCTGAGACCGAGGTAGCTTGCAGACGTCTGCAGGCCCGGTGTCTCCTCTATTTATTTTTGTTATTCCTGTGGTCTCATTGTTCCGAGACAGATGGTTGTTAATTATTCGCTTTCGGACCATTATGTGTAGTTATTCCTTAGTAGTTCGTGAGTTTGTGACTCCACATCTTAGGTAGAGGATTTATGTCAGTTACTTTACACTATTATTCATCCTTTATTCGAAAGACTTCCGCATTTAAAAATTTGAGTATTATTCTTGCTATTAAATATGAGAACCAAAATGATGGTATGAACAGGAAAATAGTGAGTGAATTGGTTTGCCTAGCTACCAGAGTAGGCGCCATCAAGATTTCGATGGTGGGGGGAATCCAGGTCGTGACAAAACCACCCGTGGCAAAATTTTCAAAATGTTCCTAAGAGCGAGTTATGTTCACCGACTTAATCTTATTTGTGGAATGTGTGTGATTTTCAAAATGGTCGCATTCATGGTTGTGCTTATATTTCTTATTTCCCCCAACCCCTTACTATGATGGTTCTTCCTTTTCTTGTGAAGTTAATAGGAACAAAGAACCTGGGAATGCGGACCTGAAGGAGATCAAGAATATGCTAAAGTGCCTTATGGATCAAAACAACGAGAAACAATTGCACATAGAAAGGCAAGAGGCGACTATTCGCAAGTTGGAGGCTCAATTGAGTCAAGTGGTTAGAGCTTTTAATGCCCAACAAGCCAATATTAAGGATCATAGCCAAGAAGATGAGGAATTTGAGGTATTATTTGGGGAGGTCAATGTAGAACATCAACAACCTAGCCAACTAGAATTTGAAGATGTCAATATTGAAGAAATGATTCTAGAGTCAGCCAAGGATATTGAGAATACAAATTTTGTTGACTCTAGTATCATTGATGTTGAGGATGTTGAGAGTCCTGAAGTTCATGTATTTGAGCACATTGGTCCACACTCCAAGTATTTTTCCACATTGTGTTTGGATGATGATATGGAAACATGGTCATCTGAACTAATTGAGAAGTCTAGGAATGAGGAACAAGGTGCATATATTCTGGAATTCTCCTTTCCAGAAAGTCAGGATTACATGCCTCATAAAAAGGCCAAGGAGTGCAGAATACTACATTATTTTCTTGGGCCTGTTAGATTCATTCCACTGCCCCATGACCATAATCATAAGCTTGAATCAAAACTTGGAGTTCAATTCATAAGCTCGAGGTGGAGGCAAAAAGTGATTCGCGTCGTGCCGTGATGTTAAATCAGGCGCTTGTTGGGAGGCAACCCAAATATATTGCTTTTTTTTATTGTAGTATTTTTGTAGTGTCAACATTTTATTTTTCAGGAGCATGGAAAGCAAGGGTATTGGAAGGACCAAGCTTGGGAGAAGTCTGAGTACCCCATGAGCTGTTAGTGCTTCGGCCTTTGGCCTACCAAGGAGTCTCTTTTACCCTTTTATATGCACAATTTTAAGCGTGGGGTGAGGAGATTGTCTGGGTGCTTTATATGCTATTTTAGTTCTGTTAGTTTAATTGAATAATTTTTGTAAATAGAAAAGCTTAGATTTTTCCCAACGATGGATCTATTAGACAATTTCTTGAGGGATTTAAGTCTAAAAAAAATTTCTTTTGGTAGATAGTGTAGTAAGTCCTCCTTGGTTTTTCTTTGGGCCAATGTTTTTGTCCAAGGGTTTTATTTGAACCAGGCGTAGTTAGTTTTTTTTTGGAATAATAGCCATTATGTTGTGCTTTGAATTGAAGCAATATCTCTTGACTTTGCTTTGCCTTGAGAATAGTGAGTACTTTGGTTGTGACGCTTAGGCTCAATTTTTGTCTCTTGTAAAAGTACCTTAAATTGTATTATTTTAATTGTGCTTAACTGCTTTGACTAGAGTGTCTATGAATCCAATCCTAAGTGAGTTATGTGCCATGTGTGTGTAAGGTTTGGCATTATTTAGTGCATAGCATTTGATGCCTAGAACTTGCCCTATGTGTTTGCAAAGTGAAATAGTAGTTTTGTTCAGTCTTGGAAGTGATATAGGCGTTTTCTTGTTGATCCATATATACATATTTTACCCACCTAATTGTTATGTATCGTAGTTAACCTCTTTGAGCCTATAATCCTTTTTCTTTGGCAACCACATTACAAGCCTTACTCATTTGTTTGAATTAACCATCTATTTGGACCTTTTCACCTCTCATGAGCACTCGAATTGTTATGAACTTTATAGAAGTTAAAGTGTGGGGTGGTTGGTTTGGCTTCTGAGTGGAACTAATTGAATGAGGAGAAAGGTGCACTGTATTGAAAAAGGAAGAGCCACTTGGATAGAACAAAAATATAGTTGGATTGTTGTGAAAAACAATTCCTTGATAAGTGGTGGCTCTTGATGTAAGTGTGCTTAAAGAAGTATGGGGTAATATGAATTGATGTGAAGGTGGAGTTTGGTTTGACATAAGTATGAGTTTAAATGTTAAAATGTATGTATTAAAGTGCTTAGGGGGGGTGTAGTCACTCTTATATCTAAATGTATCCTACCCGTCCCGTAGCCTACATTACAACCAAATAAAGTCCTAATTGATCCAAGATTGAATGAGCTCGTGGAGCAGTACACTACGGGCAAGCTTATGGTGCATCTTTTGTGTCATATGAATGTTATTTCTGAGAGTGAGTGAATTCTTTCTATCTTGAGTTCCTAAGTGTTCTTAAATTTTATTATGTGGAACTACTCTCTTGTATTGTGACGACACTTGATTCATGAAGGAAAGGTAATGGCAGTGACCTCTATGTTAGAGTAAGTAGGTGAGTTGTGAATAATAAGTGGTACTTGTGACTCAAATCTTGAGGTGAAAATGTTACGCTTTTGGGCTTAGTCTATTTTAAATACTCTTGGGGTGATGAGTTAGGAGAATTGTTTAACGTGTCAATAAAAAAAAGAAGTATCATTTAATTGCTCGAGGACGAGAAATAATTTAAGTGTGGGGTGTCTATGATAGGCTATAATTACGTATTTTAGTCGCTTATTACACTCGAGTTTACTGCACTTTAATTGATTTTGAGCTTTAATCGCTAGTATTTTGCACTAATTGTATGGTTTATGCCTTGTAGGTGTGATTCTGGGCTATATAGATGTTATGGAATGAATTTAAGTAATTTGAAGCTTTGATCTGAGTAAAAGCTCAAGGAATTAAGTCGTGATCGTGTTCGGGGGTCAAATTTGATAATTAAGTACGAACGAAGACTCGGGGAGGCATATTATGCATTGTCTAGTAAAATAGGCATAACTTTTTGTTCGGCCCTCCATTTGTGCTCCACAATATATTATTGGAAAGCTAACTCAAAGGGATACAACTTTCATGTTTTACGTTTTTACAAATTCCAATTGGAAGAGGATGAAAAATGTGGTAGAACATCTACCACGGTTTGAGGCAGTGCCTTCCGCGGTTGGCCGCGGTCCATGCCGCGGTTGCGGCATTCCAGGCGTGAAATATTTTCATTTTTCACCTAGGAGAAGGTTTAGTTATTTGGGCCCAACCCTAATTGGTATATATACATGGGAAAATGGTATTTTCGAGGTTGAACATATTTTTTGCACAAATTAGACCTAAGGAGGCAAGAACACATTGAGAACAAGGCGCGGAATTCTTCAACAAGTTTTTCCTTAATCTTTTCATTTTTCATTGTTGGTTATGACTTTTGATATTGTATATTTACATACTATTATGAATAGCTAAATTATTATCTAAGGTTTTGGTGAAACCCGTTGGGGATGAATTGATTGTTATATTAATATAGTTTTGAGTTGGTTGTTAATCTCTATTTGTTCAACTACATTTTGATTTTGGTTAATTAAAAGGATCCACAATTATGTGTTCCTCTTTAGTATGTATCTACTTGACAGAGAGTACATATTTAGGTAGTTGTTTGAACAAGACCACTCCCGGAGTATAGATGAGAGTCACACCCGATTGTTTAGAGGTTGGATTAGAGATAAAGATACCTCGAGTGCGATCTAAGTGAACTGTAATGCAAATTTAGCTAGCGTAGCTTGAGAGAGTGAGTCTAGTAAATTATCTTAATTGCTTGAGAGAGATTTATGATAGATGGAGAGTTCATGATTGATAGAGGCAACTAAATCAAAGTTATAAGAAACATACAACCGAGGAAATTAACAACGGGGGAAACCATTACCTTAGACCTATATTCTAATTGTTTAAAATTCAAGCATAGTTAGTTTCAGTTGTTTATTTATTTTTAATCTTGTCTTCTTAGTCATATTAAACAGATACAGCTAAGTCCTAGTTCTCTGTGGGATTCTGTGATGACCCAAAGGGTTATCACCATTTTTTTTCCCTTTTTCCATGCTTTCGAGGTCTTGGAAACCTCACTCTTAGTTGTCTCAATTTGCGTGCACAGTTTGACTGCGAAGCCGGAAAGTTTTTGTGTAAAGATATATGAATTTTATGGGAAATTTGAAGAATTTTGATATTAATATTGATACAGTTGACTTTGTTCAACATTTTTGGTAAATGGGCCCGGACCAGTGATGTGACGGTCACGGGAGGTCGTAGAAAAATATGGCACTCGGACATGTACCCGGAGTCGAAATTCGAGGTCCAGAACCCGGTAAAAGTATTTTTCCATTAAATTGTTTTTTGGAATTAATAAGGGAAAACGGAAATGAAAATGAGTTAGAAAATATAGGTATCAGGCTCGTATTTTGGTTCTGACGCCCGGTACATGTCTTAAATATGCGTTAAGCGCTTCTTGTGAAATTTGGTCGAAATCGGACGTCGTTTGACGTGTTTCGGACCTAAATAGCTAAAGTTAGAGGTTGATGAATTTTTAAATGAAATCTTGAGTTTTGGGGTTTGATTCTTCGTTTTTGATGTTATTTTAGCGATTTGATCGCTCGAGCAAGTTCGTATGAGGTTGTTGAGTTAGTGTGTGCATTTGCTTAGGAGCCCCGAGGGCTCGAGAGTGATTTCGGGGGTGGTTCGGAATGTTTTTGCACTTAGAAATATGATATTTTTACTGTTGCTGATATTTGGTATGATGTTCTATGCGATCGCATAGCTCTTTCCGCGATCGCATAGTGTAAATTTCAAGAGACTAAAATGTGTTCTATACGATCGCAACATTTCCTTGTGCGATCGCATTACCCAACTTCCCATACCTATGCGATCGCATTGTACCCCTCGCGATCACGTAGAGCATTTCCCTGGCTTAGTCGCATTTACTCTACGCGTTCGCGACTTGTCTTCTGCGATCGCATTGCCTTACTTCCTTTACCCTATGCGATCTTACTGCCTAATATGCGATCGCATAGGGCATTTTTGCCCAATGAATTCTTTCTTAAAAACAAAACACTTAACACGGGATTTCTCACAAAACCTCATACGTGCTCTTCTCTTCCACCCTCCATTGTCAAGTCCCAAGCTCCCATTCCACCATAACTCTTTGGGTAAGTCTTCCTAACATCATTTCTTCACTTTTTCTTCACCTAATCATAATTAATCCTAGCCCTAAATCTTGAATTCAAGGTAGAAAATGGGGGTCATGGGTAGAACTAGGGCTTGTGGGATTTTTGGTGATTCAACCTCAATTTGAGGTCGGATTTTAAAACAAATCATATATTCTAACTCGTGGGGTTGTGGGTGATTGGAATTTGGTCCAAGCCTTGAGTTTGGACCATGTGGGCCCGATATTGGATTTCGCTATTTTGGAAGAATGATGGGAATTTCATTTCTAGGCTATGGGATTATGTTATTGAGCCCTAATTGATGTTATTGAATTAAAAATGATAAGATACCATTGTTTCGGAGTCGGATTCTAGAGGAAAGGCGGTGCTAGAGGCTTGATTGCTATTTTCGGACTGAGGTAAGTGTTTGATCTAATTTTGGCTTGACGGAATAGGATTAGAGTATTATTACTTGCTATTTGCTAAATGATCGAGTGCGGTGTATAGGCATGGTGACAAGTATCTATACACCAACATCTATCATGACCGAGAGACTTGTTTGTACTTGTTTTTGGGTATATTTTGAGAACTATTCCTAGCAATTGATGAATTCGACATGATGAGTTAGTTGAGGAATTATTTATGAAACATGAAATTTCTTGGAGCTTTGGGTCAAATGGTAGTGATTCTATGAAGTCAAAATGGTAAGTATTGTAAAGAAATGTGGTTGAATCCCTTGTCGGGACGTATAGTTTATGATTGTTGTTGCTCCCTTATCCGGTTGAGCGTTATATATATTCTCCATCATTGAGATATTTGGGCTGCTAGTGATACCCTTATTGGGTTAGATCGTTATATTGCCAAGTTTTCCTAATAGGGGAACTCCTTGAGAGAGGCTATATGAATTATTCATGATATTATTGGGATCGTGTGGCACGCCGTCCACTTACATTATATGAAATGGGATCGTTTGGCACGCCGTCCACTTATATTATATGAAATTAGATCGTGTGGCATGCCGTTCACTTATATTATATGAAATTGGATCGTATGGCACGCCGTCCGCTTATGATACATACTATGGGATCGTGTGGTGCGTTGACCACCTATGAATGTAATAATGTGAATTTGGTTTAATGTTGTCACTAATGATCTGCTCTCATTGTTCAGTATTCTCTTAGCATGTTTCCTTTTCGGTTGTATATCTTTATATACATTCCTTCTGTTCTTCCTGTTGTCGTTGTATCTGTATATATATATCTACGCAGGTTGATTTTAGTAGGTCCTGTCTAGCCTCATCACTACTTCACCGGAGTTAGGCCGGGAACTTACCAGCACATGGGGTCAGTTGTGCTGATGCTACACTTTTATGCTCTTTACACAGATCATAGCGTTGGATAAGCTTTCGGACAGCAGCAGCAGTAGGATTTTTTAGGAGTTGTCTTCAGTCCAAGGACTCTCGAGGTAGCCTAGCCGGCGTTCGCATGCCGAAGTCCCTGTCCCTTATTTCAGTTTGTTTTCATTGTACCAAAACAGACTTATATATTTTTCTTTCATTTAGACTTGTTTGTAGTATTCTTTAGTAGTCTGTGAGCTAGCGACACCCGATTTTGGGGTAGTATGTTCAGTGTTTTCCGCATTTTGATTTCTTCTTATTAAATTTTTAAAGTTTTCCGAAATATTTAATTATTCTAGTATATTCTGTTGTTAAGGTTCGGCTGGCCTAGCATCGATAGTAGGCACCATCACGACTCCCAATGGTTGGTAATCCGGGTCGTGACAAGTTGGTATCAGAGCTCTAGGTTTCATAGGTCTCGCTACTCACTGACAAACTAGGTAGAGTCTGAGGGATTGGTACAGAGACGTCTGTATTTATCCCTCAGAGGGTACAAAGTTAGGAAAAATTTCACTTTATTTCTTTCTTGTCGTGTGATTCTATTTCTTCAACACTGATTGTCCTTCTACTCTGTTTTTTCGCAGATGGCGAGAACACGTGCTTCATCTTCCACCACGCAGCAGCTCGAGCCCATAGCTGCACCCGCGAGGGGTAGAGGCCGAGGTCGTGCCAGAGGCCGAGGTCATGCCAGAGGCCGAGGACGGGGCAGAGCCCAGTCCCAGGTAGCCATTCCAGAGGTGGAGCCTCATGTTGACTATGATGAGGAGATTCCAGTCCCAGCAGCACAGGCGGGCCCAGTTCAGGTCCCAGGAGGAGTCGTGATCACCCAGAGTTTCAAGATGCTATAGTCAGACTAGCAGGCTTTATGGAGAGTGTCTCTAGCGCGGGGTTATTACCAGTTGCACCAGCCATTTCTCAGGCTGGAGGAGGGGTTCGGACTCCTGTTACACGTACTCCGGAGCAGGCAGCTCCTCAGGCCCATGCCTAGTGATTTAGCCAGTTGTGGTAGTTCAGCCAGATATTCCAGCTCAGGCCAGTGATGGAGCGGCCATGACTTCTTTTGCCTTTTAGAGACTTGATCGGTTCTCCAAGATGTTTACCACCACCTTCAGCGGTGCTTCATCCGAGGATCCCCAGGATTTCCTATTCAGTTCCCATGAGATTCTCAGAACCATGGGCATAGTGGAGACCAATGGGATCGATTTTTGCACCTTTGGGCCTACAGGATCTGCCAAGACTTGGTGGAGAGAATTTTGTCTATCTAGACCAGCAGGGTCTCCAGCTTTGACATGGGATCAGTTCGCAGAGTTATTCTTGGAGAAGTTTCTCCCCGTCACTCAGTGGGAGGCACTTCGCAGGCAGTTTGAGCGCCTTCAGCAGGGCACCGTGGTAGTTACTCAGTACGAGACTAGATTTATTGACTTGGCACACCATGCAGTTGTGATACTCCCTACAGAGCGTGAGAGGGTCCGGAGATTCATTAGTGGATTGATTCAACCGATTCACCTACAAATGGCCATGGGAGTTGGTAGTGATATTTCCTTCCAGGAGGCGGCCAATGCGGCCCACAGAGTTAAGATGGCCCTCGCACGGGGAGGTAGTCAGATGTCAGATAAGAGACCTCGTCATTCTGGTAGATTCAGTGGTACCTCGTCTGGAGGTAGGAATTCTTATGGTAGGGGTCAGGCACCGAGACCTTTTCAGTTAGCTCTTCAGATTTCTCATGGTAGTTCGGGTAGTGGTGGTCCCCAACAGTATCAGTCAGATCAGCAGCCTATCAGTGCACCCCCACTCCATTATTCTCAGCAGTAGAGGACTTGTTACACTTGTGGTGACCCAAGGCATATTGCCGTGTGTTGCCCTTAAGCTTCGGGCAGTTCTCAGCAGCAGGGTCCTCACCCCATGGTTCAGGTAGCAGGTGATTCACAGCCTACCCAACCACCTAGAGGCGGGGGTAGAGATCCTAGAGGTGGAGGTAGGGACCGTAGAGGTGGAGCTCGGACCGGTAGAGGAAGAGGTCAGCCAGTGGTTGATCGTCCTAGAGATACAGTTTAGGGAAATGGGGCCCATCACCATTTTTATGCTTTGCCACCCAGGCCAGAGGTCGAGTCTTCCGATGTTGTTATTACAGGTACTATTCTGGTATGTGACAGGGGTGCTTCAGTGCTATTTGACCCTGGGTCTACATTTTCATATGTGTCGTCTTATTTTGCACCCCACTTGCCTATGCCTAGCGATGCCTTGGGTATTCATATACATGTATCTACACCAGTGAGTGATCCTATAGTGGTTGATCGGGGTCCATCGTTCCTGTATAGTAGCGTTTGAGGGTCATGAGACCCGTGTTGACCTATTGCTTCTAGACATGGTGGATTTTGATGTTATATTGGGGATGGATTGGTTGTCCCCGTATCATTCAATCTTGGATTGTCACGCCAAGACCGTGACTTTGGCTTTACCAAATGTGCCCCGATTGGAGTGGAGAGGGACTCCAGGACATGCCACCCGCAGTATTATTTCTTATGTTAAGGCTCGACGCATGGTCGAGAAGGGGTGTCTAGCTTATTTGGCGTATGTTCGTGACTCCAGCGCGGAGGTTCCTTCTATTAACTTTGTTCCTATTGTACGAGATTTTCCCGAGGTCTTCCTTTCAGACCAGCCGGGTATGCCGCCAATAGGGATATTGATTTTGCATTGATCTGGCCCCAAGCACGCAGCCCATTTCTATTCCATCGTACTGTATGTCCCCGCCAGAGCTGAAAGAGCTAAAGAATCAGTTGCAAGATTTATTAGAGAAGGGTTTCATCAGGCCTAGTGTTTCTCCCTGGGGTGCGCCAATTCAGTTTGTGAAGAAAAAAGATGGTTCTATGGGGATGTGTATTGACTACCGGCAGCTGAACAAGGTAACAATTAAGAACAAGTATCTACTGCCGAGGATTGATGATTTGTTCGACCAGTTGTAGGGTGCAAAGGTGTTTTCCAAGATAGATTTGAGATCGGGTTATCATTAACTGAGGATTAGGGCGTCTGATGTCCTTAAGATAGCATTTCGCACCCGGTATGGGCATTATGAGTTCTTAGTCATGTCATTTGGGTTGACCAATGCCCCAGCAGCATTTATGGAGTTGATGAACCAAGTGTTCAGACCTTATTTAGACTTGTTCATGATTGTCTTCATTGATGATATTCTTGTGTACTTCCGCAGTCAGGAGGAGCATGAGCAGCACCTCAGAGTGGTTCTTCCGACTCTAAGGGATGGCCAATTGTATGCCAAGTATTCAAAATGCAAGTTTTGGTTGAGTTTAGTGGCGTTTCTGGGTCATGTCGTATGAGCTGAGGGTATTCATGTAGACCCAATGAAGATTGAGGTAGTTAAGAATTGTCCTCGACCAGCTTCAGTGACAGAGATTCGTAGTTTCTTGGGTTAGCTGGTTATTATCGTCGATTTATGGAGGGATTTTCATCTATAGCTGCCCCGATGACCAGGTTGACCTAGAAGGGTGCCCAGTTCAGGTGGTCAGATGAGTGTAAGAAGAGCTTTCAGAAGCTCAAGACAGCTCTGACTACGGTATCGATAATGGTTTTGCCCACAGGTTTAGGACCGTACACTGTTTATTGTGATGTTTCCCGTGTTGGTCTTGGTATGGTATTGATGCATGATGGCAAGGTTATTTCTTATGCTTCGAGGTAGTTGAAGATCCACAAGAAGAACTACCTAGTCCATGATCTAGAGTTGGCAGCCATTGTTCATGCCTTGAAGATTTGGAGGCATTATTTATATGGTGTGACGTGTGAGGTGTACACGGATCACAAGAGATTGCAATACTTGTTCAAGCAGAAAGAGTTAAATTTGAGGCAGCAGAGGTGTTTAGAGCTATTGAAGGATAATGATGTTACTATCTTATACCACCCGGGTAAGGCCAATGTAGTTGCTGACGCATTGAGCAGGCAATCAGCCAGCATGGGTAGTCTTGCATATGTTATGGTCAGTCGGAGACCACTTGCCTTAGATATTTGGGATTTGGCCAATCAGTTGGTGAGGTTGGACATTTCGGAGCCTAGCCGAGTATTAGCTTACACGATCGCTCGTTCTTCATTATTGGAGCGAATCCGTGATCGACAGTTTGATGATCCGCAATTATGTGTCTTGAGAGACACTGTGCAGCTTGGAGGTGCCACGAATGTGACTTTTGATGCAGATGGTGTTTTGAGATTGCAGGGGCGAGTATGTGTGCCCAATGTTGATGGAATTCGAGAGTTGATCTTAGCGAAGGCCCATAGTTCTCGGTATTCTATTCACCCGGACACCGCAAAGATGTATCAGGACTTGCGGCACCATTGTTGGTGGCGTATGATGAACAAAGACATTGTTGCATATGTGGTTCAGTGTTTAAATTGTCAGCAGGTCAAGTATGAGCATTAGAGGCTTGGTGGTGTATTTTAGAGGATTGAGCTTCCCGAGTGGAAGTGGGAGCGGATTACCATGGACTTCGTTACTAGACTTCCGGTGATCTGAAAGAAGTTCGATGCTATTTGGGTCATTGTTGATAGGCTGACTAAGTCAGTGCATTTCATTCTTGTTGCTACTACCTATTCTTTAGAGAGACTAGCTGAGATCTACATTCGAGAGATTGTTCGTCTTCATGGGGTACCGACATCTATCATTTTGAATCGGGGTACGCAGTTTACCTCGCGCTTTTGGAGAGCAATTTAGTAGGAGCTAGGTACCCAGGTTCAGTTGAGTACATCATTCCATCCTCAGACGGACGGTCAGTCCGAGAGGACTATTCAGATATTGGAGGATATGCTCCGAGCCTGTGTTATTGATTTTGGAGGCTCTTGGGACCGGTTCTTGCCTTTAGAAGAGTTTGCCTACAACAACAGCTACCAATCCAGTATTCAAATGGCACCTTATAAAGCGTTGTATGGTAGGCGATGTCGATCTCTAGGTCGGATGGTTCGAGCCAGGGGAGGCTCGGTTGTTAGGTACTAATCTAGTCCAGGAGGCCTTGGATAAGGTCAAGATTATCTAGGAGAGGTTGCGTTCGGCTCAGTCTAGGCAAAAAAGTTATGCGGATCGCAAGGTTTGAGATGTGGCTTTTATGGTTGGTGAGCGAGTATTGCTCCGTGTATCGCCTATGAAAGGCGTGATGAGATTTGGAAAGAAGATCAAGCTTAGCCCTAGATATAATGGTCCATTTTAGATACTTGATCGAGTGGGAGGGGTGGCTTATAGACTTGCCTTGCCACCTAGCTTGTCAGTTGTGCATCCAGTGTTTCACGTGTCTATGCTCCGGAGGTATCACGGTGATCCTACCCACGTGTTAGATTTCAGTACTATCCAGTTGGACAAGGATCTGTCCTACGAGGAGGAGCCGGTAGCTATTCTAGACCGGTAGGTTCGACAGTTGAGGTCGAAGAGTTTTCCTTCTGTACGTGTGCAGTGGAGAGGTCAGCCTCCTAAGGCTTCGACCTGGGAGTTCGAGTCTGATATGCGGCCCTCACCTATTTCCTAACTCAGGTACTTCTTTCCTTTGTCCGTTCGGGGACCAACGGTTGTTTTAGAGATGAAGAATGTGACGACCCAAAGGGTCATCACTGTATTTCTCCCTTTTTCTGTGCTTTCGAGGTCTTGTAAACCTCACTCTTTGTTGCCTCGATTTGCATGCACAGTCCGGGCGTGAAGCCGAAAAGTTTTTGTGTTAAGATATATGAAATCTATGGAAAATTTGAAGAATTTTGATATTAATATTGATACAGTTGACTTTGGTCAACATTTTTGGTAAACAGGCCCGGAGCGGTGATGTGACGGTCTTGGGAGATCCGCAGAAAAATATGGGACCCGGGCATGTGCCCGGAGTCGAACTCCGAGGTCCAGAACCCCGGTAAAAGAATTATTCCGTTAAATTGTTTTCTAAATTAATAAGGAAAAATGAAAATGAAAATGAGTTAGAAAATATAGTTATCGGGCTCGTATTTTTGTTCCGATACCCGGTATAGGTCTTAAATATGTGTTAAGCGCTTCCTGTAAAATTTGGTCAAAATCGAACGTCGTTTGACGTGTTTCGGACCTAAATAGCTAAAGTTAGAGGTTGATGAACTTTGAAATGAAATCTTGAGTTTTGGGGTTTGATTTTTTGTTTTTGATATTATTTTAGCAATTTGATCGCTCGAGCAAGTTCATATGAGGTTGTTGAGTTAGTGTATGCATTTGGTTAGGAGTCCCGAGGGCACGGGAGTGATTTCAGGGGTGGTTCGAAATGTTTTTGCACTTAGAAATCTGATATTTTCGTTGTTGCTGATATCTGGTATGATGTTCTATGCGATCACATAGCTCCTTCCGCGATCGCATAGTGTAAATTTCAAGAGCCTAAAATGTGTTCTATGCGATCGCAACATTCCTTGTGCGATCGCATTGCCCAACCTCCCATACCTATGTGATTGCATTGTACCCCTCGCGATCGCGTAGAGCATTTTCCTAGCCCAGTCGCATTTACTCTATGCGTTCGCGACTTGTCTTCCGCAATCGCATTGCCTTACTTCCTTTACCCTATGCTATCGCACTGCCTTATATGCGATCGCATAGGGCATTTTTGTCCAGTGAATTTTTTCTTAAAAATAGAACACTTAACACGGGATTTCTCACAAAACCACATACGGGCTCTTCTCTTCCACCCTCCATTGTCAAGTTCCAAGCTCCCATTCCTCCATAACTCTTTGGGTAAGTCTTCCTAACATCATTTCTTCACCTAATCATAATTAATCCTAGCCCTAAGTCATGAATTCAAGGTAGAAAATGGGGGTTATGGGTAGAACTAGGGCTTGTGGGATTTTGGGTGATTCAACCTCAATTTGAGGTCGGATTTTGAAACAAATCATATATTCTAACTCGTGGATTTATGGGTGATTGGAGTTTGGTCCGAGCCTTGAGTTTGGACCATGTGGGCCCGGTGTCGGATTTTGCTATTTTTGGAAGAATGATGGGAATTTCATTTCTAGGCTATGGGATTATGTTATTGAGCCCTAATTGATTTTATTGAATTAAAAATGATTAGATACTATTGTTTCGGAGTCGGATTCTAGAGGAAAGGCGGTGCTAGAGGCTTGATTGCTATTTTTGGACCGAGGTAAGTGTTTGATCTAATCTTGGCTTGAGGGAATAGGGTTAGAGTATTATTACTTGCTATTTACTAAATGATCGAGTACGGTGTATAGGCATGGTGACGAGTATCTATAAACTGGCGTCTAGCATGACCGTGAGTCTTGTTTGTACTTATTTTTGGATATATTTTGAGAACTATTCCTAGCAATTGATGAATTCGACATGATGAGTTAGTTCAACGAATTATTTATGACATGTGACATTCCTTGGAGCTTTGGCTCAAATGGTAGTGATTCTATGAAGTCAAAATGGTAAGTTATGTAAATAAATGTGGTTGAATCCCATGCCGGGACATGTAGTTTATGATTGTTGTTGCTCTCTTATCCGGTAGAGTGTTATATGTATTCTCCATCATTGAGACGCTTGGGCTGCTAGTGGTACACTTATTGGGCTAGATCGTTATATTGCCGAGTTTTCCTTACAGGGGAACTCCTTGAGAGAGGCTATATGAATTATTCATGATATTATTGGGATCGTGTGGCACGCCGTCCACTTATATTATATGAAATGGGATCGCGTGGCATGCCATCTACTTATATTATATGAAATGGGATCGTGTGGTACGCCGTCCACTTATATTCTATGAAATGGGATCGTGTGGTACGCCGTCCACTTATATTCTATGAAATGGGATCGTGTGGCACGCCGTCCACTTATATTCTATGAAATGGGATCGTGTGGTACGCCGTCCACTTATATTATATAAAATGGGATCGTGTGGCGTGCCTCCACTTATGATACATACTATGGGATCGCGTGGCACGCCGACCACCTATGAAAGTAATCATGTGAATTCGATTTAATGTTGTCACTGATGATCTGCTCTCATTGTTCAGCATTCTCCGAGCATGTTTCCTTTTTCGTTGTATATCTTTATATACATTCCTGTTGCTCTTTCTGTTGCCGTTGTATCTGTATATATATATATCTGCGCAGATTGATTTTAGTAGGTCCTATCTAACCTCGTCACTACTTCACCGGGGTTAGGCCAGGCATTTACCAGCACATGGTGTCGGTGTGCTGATGCTACACTTCTGTGATTTTTGCACAGATCATAGCGTTGGAGCAACTTTCTGACAGCAGCAGCAGTAGGATTTTCTGGGAGTTGTCTTCAGTCCAGGGACTCTCGAGGTAGCCTAGCCGGCGTTCGCAGGCTGAAGTCCATGTCCCTTATTTCAATTTGTTTTCACTGTACCAAAACAGACTTATGTATTTTTCTTTCATTCAGACTTGTTTGTAGTATTCTATAGTAGTTTGTGAGCTTGCGACACCAGATTTTGGGGTAGTGTTATGTTCAGTGTTTTCCGCATTTTGATTTCTTCTTTATTGAATTTTAAAGTTTTCCGAAATGTTTAATTATTATAGTATATTCTATTGTTAAGGTTCGGCTGGCCTAGCTTCGATAGTAGGCGCCATCACGGCTCCCGATGGTGGGAATCCGGGTCATGACAGATTCGACTCTGGACTTGTAAACCAGATTATATTTGCAACGACCGCTTATCCTTTTTAGGATTAGAGTTGTGCGTGATCAGAAGCCAACTCCAGTAATTAAACTGCTCCCACTTGAAAAGGAAGAAGAATCATCACTTCAACACACCATTGCCACCACTCGAAGATTTCTTCGGATTCCTTCTCATCGTTGCGGCACAATTCGCTTTAACGTTAATCTCAATATCTAGTTTATGAGTTCCTAACTGTAGCACAATGGTTTTCATTTGTGATTTTGGCGCATCACTATTTAATGGTGGGAAGGTGATAAAAATAAAGGATGAGGGAATAAAAATGAGATGGCTAGAAAGGGAGTCACATTGCGAAAGGGAAAGGATGAAGAAGATTAGAAAATGAGAAGGCTAGTGAAGGGGAGGGCAAAGAATATTGGCGGGAAAAGGGGTTGGGGGAGGAACAAAAGACGAATTAGGGGTTGGGGGATTTTTTAATTCCGTTTCCTTTTCTTTTTTATGTTATATTTTTCTTTTGATTTTATTATTATTTAAACAAAAATAATCGTTCCTCACTCGCTTTTAGAAGCGTGTATTCACACACTTTATTATACCCATTAAAATAAATGCCCACATAAATTTGGTCAACGGTCAGAAGTGCTTAAAATATAAGTTTTGACTAAGTCGAGGTGTCTAGATGAAAACCTATGAAGTAGGGGTGGGCATATATCGGGTAAAACGGATAACCCGGATCGTTACTTCTTTATTGGGTTATTGGTATTGGGTTATTGGCTTAACGGTTCGGTAACATGGTAAAATTCTTTTTTTTATTGGGTTATCGGTTCACTCTCGGTTTGAATTTTTATTATTGGGTAAAAACCGATAACCTAATAAGAATGAAGTAATTTACTAATCTACCCTTAAGTATATACTAGGGTTTTATTTTACTAATTCCCTTCCTCTTTAGTTCACTCAGTCTTTGTCTCTCTTATTGTATTTCTGCCGCAGCCCCCGACTTCAAACAGTCAATCGCATCGTGTAACGCCAGACACCTGAGCATCAACTCTCAAGCTCACCACCAGTTCTCCGCCAGACGCCACGCCAGTGCCTGAGCCTCACCAGTTCTCCGCCAGTCACGTCGACTCACTCCCTCACTCGTCAATCGCATCGTGTAAGTTTTGGCTCAAGATTTTTTGTTTGCTTCTTGTTAATTGTTCTGTTTGCTCAAGATTTTTGCCTCTGTTTGCTTCTAATTTTTGCCTCAGTTTGCTTCTGATTTATATTTTCTGTTTGCTAACTGCCATTCTTGATGTCTTCTCTAATCATGTGAAACTTATGGTTAGAGGAGTAGCAATTTTTGATATTCAGTTTGAGTAATTGAGCACTTTTAATTTTAGTTTTATCTTATCGGGTAAATCGATAATCGAACCGATAAGGATCAATAACCGATAAGCCGATAACCGATAACTAATATCTTATCGGTTTGGTTATCGGGTTTTGATATTTGTAAACCGATAACCGATAGGCAAAACCGATAATTTTCAAAACCGAACCGAACCGACCGATGCCCACCCCTATTATGAAGTATGGGGACGGGGATGTCAAAACGGTCTAAGTACAAGTGCCTCTTAGGCTATTCTGCCTTCTATATTTTTCTGCGAGAAAATTAAAAATAGCCAGATTTACCATTGGTCGTTGAAAAATAGCCACGTTCAAAATCATCGAAATTTAGCCACTTTTTATGTAAAGAGAAATCTGCGCGAAAATACTGTTCAAAATCCGAAAAATACGCCCGCAAATTTTACGGGAGTTCCACCAAGTATAAATATCCAGTATAATATACCGGAGTTTGGAGCACTTATGCTCCAGTCTTCCGCAAATTTTACAGGAGTTAGCAAAGTATACCGGTCCAGCATAATATGTTGGAGTTCGTATACAAATGCACCAGAACTCCCGTAAATTATACGAGACCGGTCTCTGTTACAGCAAATAGTAACTATTTTTCATTAACTTCGTAAACAATGGCTATTTTTTAATAGCCAACCATAAAAATGGCTATGCCACGCGATTTTGACTATTTTTCTGCTTGAGCATATTTACAAGCGGCAATGCATGATTGTTGTACTTCCGTTAACTGGATGACCAAAAAGTAGAATTAAACCATCTCAAAGTTGAAGAATATATTTCCTTTTCTTTTATTTGCACATGCACAATAAATATTCCTTTCTTTAATGTAGTATTTAGTGGTACATAATTTCTGGTATTTTTCTTTAAATCTAATGTGACTCTAGCATATGCATGATTTTTTTTTTTAAATATTAGGTAACCCATTATTTGTAACAACATATATTTGGCATGTAATATGAAACAATTATTGTTGTATCATGAAATAAACTATGTTAATTTAAAATATATAAAAAATCATTTCGAACTATTACAGCTAATCATAACTTTACATTGCATTGTTAAATTTATATTTTAGGAAAAAATTAAAAATTTTAAACAATGAAAATTAGCTTGCAACTCTAAGCTCCTTTAAATTATTTAGTCTTTTTCATTTTAATATGCACAAATAGATTTAGTCTTTATTTTGTGTATAGAAAGATTTTAGTCTTTAGCTATGGTTCAATACTTATTTTAGAACCTATATAATTTAAATTCTAGCTGATATGAAGGCAAATATCATGCTTGAATCTTCAAACTTAGTTCCTATTAATTTCTACTAATATAGTACCCGCGCGATGCGCGGAAAATATGAAAACAAATATAATAAATTATTAATTTAGCTGATTAACCACGTCATATAGTTATTACTTGATAAATCATAAAAGTTAAACCATTCGATCAATCGTTTTTTCAATAATACAGATTCGTCATTATTTTTTATTGGAAAAGATGCAATAAAATTGTAAAGTATTAGTATACATCCGAATTACATATAATGAAGCAAATAGCGTAAAGTAATGTGTGTATTCATGTTATTCCTCTTCTAAGACATTGTATATATGATTAAAGTTGCATTATTTTGAATGAATAAGTTTTGGTTATTTCATTATGTTATTTATCTTATGTAATTTTCTTAAGAAATAAAATAATTATTAAATGACCGGTAAAGTTGTAAAGAAATAAAAAATGTTCATTTATTAAATTATTTACGGGTAGTCATAGAGACGGTTCTCTCACTCTACTTCAAATTTAACGATATAAACCCAAAAAGGTTCACTTGGCCACACCTCGTGATAAATATCAATTAAAATAGTACCTAAAATTTGTCCAAGTGAATCTACTAAAATTGATAATGCTTCCCAATCATATAGTATAATTTTGTCTATATCATCTATAAGTGCATCTCTCATAACCTGATAATTTACAATATGTATATATAGTGCAGGCTTAAACTCTCTATATTTCTTTTCTTTTTCTCTTCGTTCAGCTCTTCGGTCTCTTTACATATTTTGTATAGCCCTTGGGGCATTCCTCATAATTTCAGACTTTGAGTTTGAAGTATTATAGGAATAAATTATGTAACGGTGTATCCTTCGACGTTGTCCCCTTCGTTGAATTGGAGCAGTCGTAGTTGGAGTCATTTGAATGTATCGTTGTTCATCCATATCTAAAATAGAAATAAATAAAGAATAGCAAAAGGTACAGCATGTCAATGAGATAACATAGTACATGCATATTATTTTGAAAGTTACTCCTTAGTAGATATAGCCCAGACAGTAGCGGCTCAATGCAATAATAAATTTGAGAAACATTCATGTTATTTGTTGAGAGGACTGCTAAATGTAGAAAGTACTTTTGATAAGAAAATCTTAGAATAAATGTGCAACACAACTTGCATGTTCTGCTTTCATAAAGGGCGACAAAAAAAATATAAAAGACATGGTAATAGAAACATATAATTATTTAATTGAATATAATAGTGAATAGAGGATACTACTATTTAAATAATTCCAATATGAGTATTTAGAAACGCATCATAATTTATGTTACTATACAAAAAAGTTGACAATACCAATAGACTTATTCAGTCTAAATTCCAATAGAGCATATAAAATTTAATATATTCTTGTCGGTTACACTATACTATATTGCGAAAAAGAAAAAAGTAATAAAAGCGAAAAAATATTGTCGATTTTTATTGGTTACTTTATAAAGTATTCCATTGGAGTGACGTAAGCATTTGAGAACTTGCCCTGAATAGGCCGATAAGTAAATAAAGGAGGAAAAACGAAACAAAGTCTCTGTCGGAGAATCAACTTTCCAGATTTATGAAGTATTATTAATTTTGAGAGTAATAAAATTATTCAAATCAGTATATTATTATTTCTTCATTTTATAAATTGATTAAAAATAAATTTTACTGAAAACGTTAAGTAAAATCAAGCGAAAATAAGTTGTGACTAACAATATTGGAAACAAAGATGCGAAAGCGCTCAACTTTTCCGGTTCTCAGTCCCCTTCACCGACGCTATGTTGAATTTGTAGAATATTTTTGTTTGCGTAATATTGTTTGACTCTCCTATATTGTTTGTTATTCTCTGATTTTTTCTTGTATTAATACCTCCCTTGTTATGTCCTTCTATAATATCATGTGATTAGTATAGTGGAGAAGTGGTTATAGTGGGTAAGTGGGGATGTATTGTGTAGGGAGATGTGCAAGAACGGTTTGAAAACATGGAAAAGTGGTTAGTTTTTATTTTTTTCTAACCAACTGTGTGAAGGAAATGATTGGGATGTTAGGATGTTTTGAAAGGTTTTGATTTTTATTTTATTTCACCTTTCAAGAAATTAAAAAATTATGTATAATACATAACGATTTGAAATGTTACAGTTATGAAGGCAGTTGAAGCGTTTTGATTTTTTTTTTAAAAAAAAATCTTCCTATCCTATTCCTAATCAAAATAAAATTATAATTCCTTTTTTTACTTCCTATAAATTTGGAACAAAACTCACGGTTATGAAGGAATGGGAACCTTTTGGATTTAAAAAGAATTAAATTACTCTTCCTATCCTAATCCTAATCAAAGTCAAATTGTATTTGATTTTTTTTAGTTCGTAAAAATTAGGAACAAAAGTGACGGTTATGAAGGAATGACATCGGTTTTGATTTAAAAAAAAAAATTAGTCTTCCAATTGTAATCCTAATCAAAATAAATTTGTATTTTTTTAATTCCTATAAAGTAGGAACAATGTCTTAATGCGCAACATGTCATTGCCTGATTTTGACACTTGGCTTCATGAGAACCTTTTATCTTTGGCTTTTAATAGTACTAGTAGTCATACCCGCACGATGCGCGGTCGATATTAAAAAATATAAATTTAAATTATGACCGGGGTTATTTGAACATATTAGATCGTATTGTTTTATAAATTTTAATTGTAATCATATTTGTCAATACGATATATCCAATAATAAAATCTCTATTAAATTAAATGTACTTATATACAACAACAATAACAATATGCCTATCCCACACTGTGGAATTCGGGGAAGGTAGTGTGTACGCACACTTTACCCCTACCTTGTGAGGATATTATATTACTTATATTTAGTATTATTATATTGTTAATAGATATTTTATTAGCATATTATGTTTTTTAATATTTTTATCTGCTACTATCTTTTTGTAATATAATAAAAGATATATATTTTATTAATCTAAAAATATATTTTTATTTAAATTTTATTCTTTTGTTCTCAGCAATATTATTCGTATTTTAATGACTAAAATATTATTAAATTAAAGGGACTAATATAGATACTTTTTTGCTCTATATTTTTCTTTATTTTATATAATATTTATATTATTATATTTTTAATAGAAATTTTATTAGCATATAACTTTGTATAATATTTTTACTACTTTATTTTTGTAATATAATAAAAGATATATTTTATTACTCGTGAAATATTATTTTATTTTAAATTTTATTTTGTTACTCGTGAAGTGGTAATTTCTTTTCTTATTTTTATTTTTATTGATATTTAAATTCAAAAAATAACTAACCATTAACTAAAAAACTAATTATGCCAATGGCTTTTTTTTAGGCTGCGATTTGGCTTAAGGAAAATATTTTTTTCT
Organism: Nicotiana noctiflora; assembly: GCA_032618575.1. Taxonomy (NCBI): domain Eukaryota; kingdom Viridiplantae; phylum Streptophyta; class Magnoliopsida; order Solanales; family Solanaceae; genus Nicotiana; species Nicotiana noctiflora. The sequence goes on along the minus strand of JASVEL010009259.1, from coordinate 39,900 downwards.
CTCATTTTAATAATATATAGATATATATTATATATTCTTATGTAAAAGCAAATTGGAGACTCATTTTCTAATTATTTAAAGAGACAATATAAAATTGAAATCAATTATCTTCAAGAGTAATCTAGATACAAAAAAATATAGGATTTACTGTATCTTATACTTAAATAATATTCTATTAGATTATTATTATCGACTTTTAGAGGGGAAGCCCTTTAAATCTAACGTTTAATTACTTTAATATTTTTCTTTAAACAATTTATTAATGTAGAGATATAAATAAAGAGATTTTACGTCCAATTTGAAAATAAAATAAAAAGCTTGAATTCTTAAGTAAAGTATTCCTGCAAGATAAAGCTAAGAATGTCTTTAATGCATCCAATGTCTTTTACGCATCAACAATTCCTCCGCCTTAATCCTCCTCAAGTGGTGGCGCCGGCGCCGGCGCTATGGAGTGTCTCTTCACGTCCTTGGCTATCAATTACTGCTGCTGCAGGGGGAAATTTAAGTGCAGATGCTACTAGTAGTAGCAGTGCCAAAGGGTCGGGAACCACTGCCAGAGGGCGGAGGTTGTTGAAGGTCAGGGAGGAGAAGAGGAAACGTGAATATGAACGTCTCCACAACTACCCTGCTTGGGCCAAGTCTTTTTCCTTCTCCTTGATTTTATTCTATTGTTACATGGTCACGGTCGGTGCTTGAAACAAATTTTTCTTTTTTCTTTTTTCAGAGTGTTAGAAGATGCTTGTAAGCATGACACAGAGCTCCGTGCTGTGCTTGGTGATAGTATTGGCAATCCAGAGCTTATGAGGAAAAGGGTGGGTGCTATTTTATCCTTTTCTAAATACTACACTTTTTTATTGATTAAATTTCAATTAAATTTATCCTTTTCTCCATTTTGATAGGTCGAAGAAAGAGTTCGAACCAAGGGCCAAAATTTTCACAAGTCTAAAACAGGATCTGTGCTTGCATTCAAAGTCAGCTTTAGAGAGTAATTAAATTCTGAATCTTCCCTGGTGTAGTGCACTTCATTCTGTTAAATATAAAAAGCGGAGAAGAAGAATTAGTCCATGTCTTTGTTCTTCTCCTGGACAATATAGGGTTCTTGTCAAAATTGCTTTGTTCCACGGGCTAATAGTTCATTAAAATCTCTATTTGGGCCTATTGCGCTTGTGATTGTAGCAGCACAGGTCCTACAACTAAAAAGAAGATATAGATCAGGAAATGCACTGAGTTATTATAATAATTCAAATACATGGCCCTTTACTTTGTTATATTTCTTAACATCAGCTGTCACAAAGCAGCAAATGCTTTGCAGATATTTATAGGCCCTTATACAATAAATTGTTCAGCAGTTTTAGTTGAGTGTCTTTGCAGAACGTATATGTTTTTGGTATGAAGGAATTTTCGTGAATGAAATATGCTGTGTGGAAATAATAATTATTATGGATAAATAGTTTCAAGTATTGGATAGTTTGCTTTTTTAGCAACTACTCTCTTGGGGAAATTTTCGTCTTCTCGAGTAAGGGTGTCCCTTTTCTTAACCTTTTCGAATATCCTTTATCCAAAACCCATTGAACCAATTGCACCCTTATGCATATTCTATGGCTAGCATCAGGTCTGTTAGATGTAGTGGTGCACCCATCCCCGTCAAATCCTTGGTCCGATTCTGTCCGTGAGGTCTGTTCGGCCATGAGCTTGGGCTATGACACTAAGTTAACAATATAATAATCATTAAACTGAAAATGTTGCCTATTATTGCAATATTCTTTCTAATTCTTTGCTATGATGTTAAGATATATCACTCACTGCATCTAACTTGAATTGACAGTTTTAATCCTCTTGATTCGTACATATGGTTCGAATTATATGGCTCACCATCTGATCGAGACGTTAACCTTCTCGGTAGTGTATGTTGTTTTCTTCTCTGTTCTCACATCACATGAGTTACTTTTAGCGTATTGAGTTTGATAACTTGAGGAACATATTTTGCTCCTAATGGCAGGTTATCCAGGCATGGTATGTCATCGGCCGATTAGGCGCATTTAACTCATATAATTTGCAGGTAAACACCTACTATTATTTCTTTGTCCTGCCGTTGTTTAGTGTTGTCATTCCCATCACTCTGCTTCCTTAGCAAGTAACCAATCATTAAGTGGAGTACTTACAATCATCGTCCTTTAAGTTTTTAATACCTCGAAACAAGTTGATATTAGGTCAGGTTGTAACTGTATGAAGTTATTAGTTATATTCTGTGCTTGATCATATTAGTTCATTCATCCCCTTTTTTCTTTTCTGAAAATTTTGATTGCAAAGAATTGAAATCTCCCTTTAACATGATTGGGTAAGGTTCATATTTGTGTTAAATGAATGCAGCTGGGGGGTTCATCGTTGGAGTTTGACCCTCTTTATGATGCAGACAAAGGCTCCAAGGTGATGCCTTCATCGTTCCATGACATAAGTAATGTTGAATTCCAGGACAATTGGGGCAGAGTTTGGTATGCCTTTCTTTGCACCTTTTTCATTTAAATTTACAAATATTTCGTTAAAGATTCCTTGTAATGCTTCTTTTCTTTAGTGTGGAAAAACTTGCTTATTTCAACTTGGTCATGTGTATATAATAGGGTGGATCTTGGTACAGCTGATTTCTTCTCAATTGACGTACTTGTCAATTGCTTGACTGTATTGAGCTCAGAGTAAGCGTTTGACCATCAAATTTGTGAGTGGTTGAGCTGAGATGCTAACATGTGTAGTTCACTATGCAGATATTTAGGCATTCAACAAGTGGTTTTTGGTGGTCGTCGGATGGGTGATTGGGAAGAGGGAATGACCAACTCTGGTGACGGATACAAATATTTTGAAATTTGACGGAGGAAATGCAACAAAATCGAGAATCAGCTGGGAGGAAATGGATAGTAGATTATCAAGCAAATGAAATATTTAGCTTTTCAATTTGAAGAGAGATGTAGTTTTGTAGTATTATCCTTATGATACAATCATACAATAGTATTTGGACTCACTCCTCCAATGTGAAATCTGTAGGTTATGCTTTGAACTTTTAGTCTTAGAAGAGGGAAAAGAGTTGAAGTTCAACATTTGTGATTTCTTTTTTGTTGCTTGTATGACTTCCTACACATTGTCATGACAGTCATGCTAAAGCTTCACATGGTCCAGATATTGGGTCAAATAAAGCATGACTCATGCCGTCCTCGAGCAATATTATTCAAATTACTTGCAGATACTGTAGGTCTTGAAAGCCGGCTAGTTGTGGTGAGCTTGAAAACTATATTTCTGTTTATCTCTAAAATTGGGACTAAACATTAATTGTCTTGCTACTTTTTACTATGAATTGTTGCTAACATTTCTTTAATTTCCATATCTGCTTCTATATTACTTATTACGTATAATTTTATGTTTCGCAAATCATGGTTTGCCTGCTGAAGGAGCGTCCAAGTGTGAAGAATATTATAAGCACATGTCTATACCAGTTGTGCTACTTGTTGTCCTTATGCGTTTCCTGGTCAACAAACATAGCTGCACAGGGAGACTGATTTTGCAGAAAATAATTCACCTCTCTATGGATGGGGTTTCAGAGAGAAACGATACTGATAGGTAAGAAGCAAATTATTCTTTCATTTTGAATATATTTACTTCCTATACTCTTATTCTGTTGTGTGATGAGAATTTTCTATTTTAGTTTTCATACTCTTCTTCTATTCATACTACCCTCGCTAGACCCCACTCGTGGGAATTAATGTTGTTGTACTCTTCTTCTCTTCGTTGACATACTCTAACTTCCCTAGAAATTTCTTTTCCTTTGGTGGAGAACAGATTGTTACTCACTTATATGTTGTATTCTGTTATTTTAAACTGATCTTCCATTTCGATAGTTCTGAGAAAGATGAATGGATTTGAAGCATCTTCAAATGCTGCTGGATATTTGTTGAGGAATATGATGTTGCGTTCTAACACTTCAATTGACACAAAACTGAGGTATTATTTAGCTCGTACTGAGATCCCCTTTGAATGTAAAACATTCTGAACCTCCATTTCTTGGATTACTTTTGGAAACTAAGGTATTTTTTTGCTTCTTTCGTATTAAATCATTCATTTACCGAGAACTGCAAGTTCAAGGTTTTCTTTTTCATGACCCAGACTCTACTCTTTTTTTTTTTTTTCTTTTCTTTTCCTTACTATGACTTTTCAATATTCTGGACTTCCGACAATATATTTATCAACAGTCCTGTCATGTTTGGGTCTATTCATGCTTGCACATCTCTCACTATGTAACATGAATTTGGGTGTGAATGTTAGAAATGATTACGAAACACTTATGTAAATTTATTCAGTTGGTTTTCTGACGGCATCACTTCTCTACGTCAATGTTACCATACTTTGTTGCCATGAACATACGATGCTGCTGAGCAGGTGCGAGCACGTGATTTTTGCCCGCATGAGAACTACTCTAAAAAATTCAAAATAAAATACTTTCTGTTGTTTGCAATCTTTGTGGATTTTATGTTATTTTCCTTTTATTGTCGGTATTTGTGCGTTCGTGTTTATATATCTAAATTAATTAGAAATACAAAAATATATGTTGCATGCGCATTTTGGAATTTAATTGCGCGCTTAGGAATTAATTGAACCATGTTTTGATTTTTAAAAGAAAGAAAATTACAATTTTTTTTTACGTATCTGATCTAACTAGGGGTGGGCATCGGTCGGTTCGGTTCGGTTTTGGAAATTATCGGTTTTGCCTATCGGTTATCGGTTTACAAATATCATAACCCGATAACCAAACCGATAAGATATTAGTTATCGGTTATCGACTTATCGGTTATTGATCCTTATCGGTTCGGTTATCGGTTTACCCGATAAGATAAAACTACAATTAAACTGAAATGTGCACGGTCAATGACAATTTGCCTGTCCGTCTATCTAAGAATCAAATATATCAATTGTGTACTTGCTGCTGTAGTTTCCCATAGTCAGCTGGGAGTTTCTTTTTAAAATACATTACATCCATACTTGCCCTGCTTGAGGTCAATCCAAGATATAACTTTGACTAATAAATAAGCTAACTGACTCATTATACTGCAATCCAAATAAGCTAACTGACTCATTATAATCCAATCCAAGATATATCTGGAGCCAAAAAATACAGAAAGCAAATTGCATAACAATTGCATAACAGAAAGCAAAGCAAATACATAAAAATACAGAAAGCAAATTACAGAAAGCAAATTGCATAAAATACGAAAATTTATACTATGTTGTTTAACATGACCAGCAACTCTCCTATATGTCCTCAGGACCATTGACATCCTGGATTCCAATGTAACAAAGTTAGTCCAACAGTTCTAGGTATCAACTAATTTCAATAGCTCACACGCGTTTAGATTCATGGAATTACCTTATTTGCAATCACAGCTCTATCTGGAATTTCTAACTTCACTCCGGATTTAGCAGTGACATTCACTTTTCCCTAAAAAGTAGGAAAACATAAAATTTTAGGCACTACTAAATCAAAAATGAAAATGACATCAGCTTATGGAGCAAAGAATCGAATAAGAACAAACGAAGACGAGCTCCACTAGTGAACGTGTGAGTTCAAGGGAGACAGAAAAAATGATTTGTTAATTACCTTCAGAGTAACTCTCCTATATGTCCTCAGAAAGCAAATTGCATAACAATGTTGAGCTAAAACAACATATTAGGGTGCACAGTAAAAGATTTAACCTACAGAAGTACAGAGCCTTCAGAACGAAATCTATGATCACCTTCTTCATTCATTGCATAGTGACTCCACAAATGTGAAATAGCTTTGAGACAACAAAGTCGAGGCATGGTTATACCTATTAAACATAAAAATAAAATATATTACGTCAAGTAATATTTGTAATCATACAATGTGTGATATAAGTTGAATAATTAACTTACCAAAGTTTAACTTACAACTATCAAAGATTCTACACATCATCGTCGCATGGTTCGTTTCCAAGATTGGCAAAATCTATGAGAATATATATTAACAAGTCAAACAACAATAATATTAAATAAACTATTTATAAAAATAATATACAATCAAACAAATTAAAATATTGTTACCTTGTTCTAATTTCTCGAGAACATCTAAATCTTCCTCAACACTTACAGGTAATGGCTCACTTCGAAGCCAATCTTGAAGGCACACTAGAACTTCCACCAATTTAGGAGTCAATGAACTCCTAAATGAATCAAGAATACGCCCTCCCGTGCTAAATGCACATTCAGATGCAACACTTGAAATTGGAATAGATAACACATCCCGAGCCATCTCAGCAAGAATAGGAAATCTAGGTGAGTTTACTTTCCACCAAAGCAATATATTACCGTCTGCTATTTTATTTTCAACTTCTTCTGTAAGATATTTTTCTAATTCTGATTTAGAATCTGAACTTCCAATCTCATCTTTATGTCTTTGTAATTCTTCAAAGAAAGAACCAAAAGATCCAATTGATGCTTCCATTGTGTCCAATGAAGAGTTAGATAAACATGAAGAAGGATGACAATCATTATCTTTTGAATGAGACTTTACATACTCTTCAAACAATGAAGTCATGTATGTATGCACTCCCTTCGCAATAATTGGCCCTTTCTCTTCGAACATCTTCGCAAGTGCAAAACTAAAAGAATCAAACTTGTATCGAGGATCCAAAACACATGAAATGAAAATCATTTTGTTCATTTTTTCTGGATCACCCCAATACTTATCAAATTTCTCCTTCATCTTCTTTGCCATTGAACCCAAAAGAACATCTTTATTTAATATCAATTGTTTCAAGTAAACAACAACTTGACAAATTTCAAGAAAATGATGATTTGATGTAACATAAAGTGAGCCGGATACCTTTATAGTAATCTTATAAAAGATTTCAAGAAATTTTGTCAATTTCTTTACATCCTCCCAATCACTACTCAAAAGTGTACCTGCAGGACTTCCATCCACAATATCAACAAACTCAAGATGATGTGACAAGCCAATATCATGATCGGCATAGTCTAAAATTGCAGTCTCATATTCAATAGCCCTATTCAACATCAAATATGTAGAATTCCACCTTGTAGGAACATCCAAACATAAAGCTTTCCTAACTAGATTTCCTTCATCACAACATTCCTGAAACTTTTTCCACCTAGCAGGAGACTGCCTAATATATCTCACTGCTTGCCTAATACGTTCAATAGACACACTTGATTCTTTTATACCATCCTGAACAACAAGATTCATAATATGAGCCATACACCTTACGTGAAGGTGCTTACCATTCATGGAATTGGTCCCCCATTTAGTTAACTTCTTAGAAAGCTCCTTCACCGTCACATCATTTGAACTGGCATTATCAACTGTGATAGTGAAAATCTTTTGTAACCCCCACTCTTTCAAACAATTAACAATATTATTTGCCATATCTTCACCCCTATGACTAGAAATTGGACAAAAGTTGATAATTCTTTTATGCATTTTCCATTCACTATCAATCCAATGAACAGTAATACACATATAATTTATTCGTTGCAAGGAAGTCCAAGTATCAGTGGTAAGGCAAACTCTCTGGTCTTTAAAAAGCTTCACTAAGTTACGTTTTTCCTCATTGAAAAGATCAAAACAATCTCGAGTCACAGTTCTACGTGAAGGAATTCGAAAAAAAGGTTGAGCAACTTTCATAAAATTCACAAAACCTTCCTTTTCAACAAAGCTGAAAGGAAGTTCATCAACAATCACCATACGACACAAAGCATTCCTACATTGTTCTTGATCAAATTTCCATGGAACAACAGCTACATCACCCTTGTTACCCCCCGGAATAGGTTTAAAGCCTAATTTAGATTGATTTTTAGCAACACTTAAAGGCATTTTTGGACAATTAGGCATATGTGTAAGGAGTGATTTCGTACCATTATCTTTCGAATCAGCAAAATATTCTTTTTTGCAATATTTACAGACACCTTTTTGATTTCCTTCCGGATCAATAATTTGGTCAAAATGTTCCCATGCAATAGACCTCTTTTTTCTTTGTCTCTTTGTTGTCGATTGAACTGATTGAGACTGTGATGTCGCATTTGAATTAGAAGCACCACTTTCACCAATCACCTTATCAATCATCATATTTTCGGCCATATTTTTGTGTCACTGTGAGATTGCGAGAAACCAAATCTCAAAATGAATATAAGAAAATTGCTACTCCTCTAATAGAAAACAAAAATAGAAGCAAACAGAGGCAAACACAACAATTAACAAGAAGCAAACAAAAATCTTGAGCCAAACTTACACGATGCGATTGAACACGATGCGATTCAGGAACGTATTTGAAGGGACAGCTGCTGAAGACGTATATCTAGTCTGGGCTCCAATAAGTAGTTCAATAAGTTTTTCTGCACATCAAAGAAAAAATTTGTTAGGAAGGATAATGTCAAATTTTACATCAACAATGTTAAATGACGCAACTGTTGAAACCAGGTTCTACAATTTTTTGAGTGTTTTCAAGTCTTCGCCTGAAATCATTTTAAGGCATTAGCATTGCTTTGATTTCTGTTAGTTCACTTTCCTGCGTTTCTTATATGAAGCACCTAACAAGAAATGACAGAAAAAGAGTAACTTTACCTGGTGTATTCGGAGAAAAATGGATCTCGCATGAGGTAAAGCACCCAAAGCAGCTTCCTTCTTTTTAACTGCAGTTTTTGGAGTAAAACATAGTATCATTTAAAGATGAAGCAAAATTTGCAATTGATAAACTCAAAATCTAATGACAAATTAGATGAATATTCAAAGTGGAGAGAGGGTGAGACAGAAAGCAAGAAATGGAATGAAAATCCATAGTCTCGACAAGACAAAATAAGAAATGCAGATTGAGTGACGGATTCTTAGTGGACTGGAGGGAACATAAATGAGTTTGTTCTTGCCTTCTTGGAGTGAACTGGAAGAGCCGACTGGCGACTGGAGTGAGGCGGAGGCTGCGAGAGTGCCAATTATGTTCGATACAAGTTTGAGGCGGAGGCTGCGAGATACAAGTTTGAGGCGGAGGCTGCCGATAATAACACTAACAGTATAACACATTAACACTTAACAGAGAATGAGTAAGCTATTAAAATAAAAGGAAACCCTAGTATATAAGGGTAAATTCGTAAATTACTATATTCTTATTGGGTTATCGGTTTTTACCCGATAACAAAAATATAAACCGAGACCGAACCGTTAACCCAATAAAAAAATTGTTTACCCCGTTACCGAACCGTTACCCCAATAACCCAATACCGATAACCCAATAAAGAATTAACGGTTCGGGTTATCGGTTTTACCCGATATATGCCCACCCCTAGCTGTTGTAACTGTGTCATTTATGTACAATTGTGTGATTTTCGTTGGTATTTAGTCTAGTATGCTAATTATTAATTAAAAGTTAATTAATACTTTTGCAGGTATAGTTTGGTTATACAATTTACTTTGTTAATTAGTAATTGAAAGAAAAGAAGAAAAGAAGGCAAAAATACAAAGAACTCAAAATTGGGCCAGACATTATCAATTTTTCCGAAGGCCTAATGAATCCGGATAAACCCAAGCCCAAAAATACCCCATTACCCATCTCACCCGCCCGGGTCAAACCCACCAACCCGTTTTCATTTCAGAGATTTAATTTGGACCGTTGGTTTCCATCCATCCAACGGTCCTAATGAAATCTTTAATTTAATATACCAAACCCCCCTAAACCCTATTCACCCATCTCATTTCCCTTTTTTTTTTCCCGTGTCTCTAATCTTCAGATCCCTTAACCGCGAACCGCTGTCAACCACCCGCCGGGAATCGCCTGTGGCGGCAGCCTACATCCAAACCACCCTAAATTTACACCCCAAGCTCCCCAAGATCTCCTCAACCCAACCCCTAACACGATTTACCTCGAATCAAACCGGAGTTCCTCGAATCTTCAATCGAAGAATCGAGCCAAAATCAACTTACACCGAATCAGCCCCACATTGACACCATAGCACCTCCAAATCTTCCCATCCACGAATTCGCACCCCGTTTTGTTCAAATTTGGCCAGAAATCATCAAGCCCCAAAACCGAGCTCTAAGAACCCTAAAATTCGAATTGGGGATTTCTTCGTCGGATTTCAAGAAAAATTGAGGTCTAATAGACCTTAATTTATTTGTTTTCACGTGAAAACATTTCAATTAAGGTCCGTTCGACCTCGAATACCAAAATCCAAGTCGGTCGATTTTTGATTTCTCTGTTTCGAGTTATTTCTTTTCCTTTTCTGTTCTTATTTACTTGTACTCGTCGGTCTAGTTTAGTTGTTTTGTAGTTTTCATTTGTTGTTGATTTCTTCGGATATTTCCAATTTTTCTATTTTTCCTCATCTCTTTGGGACCTTTTATTTGGTCGATTTGTTCGTTTTCTGATTGTTTGTTATAAATGTGGTATTATAAGATAGGAATTCGATTCGATTAATATCGTCGAATAGCTAATTCTGCATTTTGAACTATTCTGTCCGAGAGTATCTTGGATCATTGCTTCGACGACTATTTGTTATCAATTATACATGTTGTAATCGACTAATTGAATGTCGTCGATTAGTTTCGTAGGTTCGTTTGTTAGAACATTGGGACAGGAATTAGAGTTTGTTAATTGATCCAAATTCACTGTTGGTTTGTAGCTTTTGTGATTTCAAATAGGATTGAATTGGATATAGCTGTTTCATATTTTAATTTAGAAATTAAAAAGCCAACAGTTAAGGATCAAAGTGCAGTGCACATGGTTTAAAGTCAGTGGAACTTGTTTTACAATAGGATAGGCATTATATTTGAACTGCAGATTAGTTTTAAATAGAAAAAGGGCTGGCCTGGATGGTTTTAAATAGAATTGGCAGTCTTTATAGGCTGGATAAGATCTGAACATGGGAAGAAATTAGTTTCTTAATTGGTCTAGTGCACTAAAAAGCTGAAAAGTGGAAAAAAGGAGAATAACATGGGCTGGACAGATCTGAAACAATTAAAATATATTGTTGTTTTGAGTCTTTAAGGCTATATAGGGGATTGAAAAACAAATTTCAAGATACACATTCACAACCTTGAAATTTTTTTTGGATAGACATTAGAACTCTCTAAGATACAGAAACAAAACAAATTTATTCGGAGAAAAGAACATCTTCTTCAAAATAGATTTACACCCTTGAAAGAAACAGATTCTATACACATTCAGAAACTGATTTCACATTGATTTCAATACTAAGTCTTAGACTGCTTTGAGAAATAACTGCACATTCAGCAGTCTCTTTAGTTGGAATCAAATCTGTTTTGTTGGTTTCAGTCCGTAAACACATCTAGTTTCTTCACTGAAATTTGTTCTGTTGTGTTCTTTTCTTGGTTTCTTTCGGATTCTCTGTTTTGGGTTTCAAATCATCTTTGGGATTGGTGTTTGTCCTTGGTTGCTATTTTACTCTTGGTTTCTTGGCCGAGATTTGATACTGCTGTTGCTATGAGCTTGAATTTGGTTGGTTGTTGTTGCATACTGTTGCTAACCCCTCCTTTTTGCTCGATTTTAATTCCAGGTACACAACTTTTGGACTTGTCCACTCTTGTACCAGAAATGAATTGAAAAGCTATTCTTTGAATCCTTTTAGTTGAAGCTATTACATAAATGATCCTATTTAGCTATTTATCAAACTAAAGACTGTTGGCAAAAAAAGATATTGTGTAGCTATTTGTTTAAAGGATTAGAAATGCATATAGTATTGTATGTCTACTTAGCTCTTGCCTCGGCATATACGAATTGAAACAAAATCCGCCGGGCTTGTATTGTTTATCATTGTAAACTTGGTTTATTTTGGGACTATTGATTAAAATAGACATTAGTTTTTTCATTTATCCTTAATTAGTTTTTATTCTTGCTAGTATATGTTCGGGACTCATGTAAGTTAAAACTAGCCAATTCGGATTGGGATTCCTTTTGATATTTTATAGGTAATTGGTTTAAAGTCAAATGGTTCAAGCATATTTAAAATGTTGGTTTGATTAATGTTAGCTATTAACATAAAATGTTTGGGATCATTTTCGAGTTTTCTTCACTTGATTCTTCTTTTAAATCTATTTGTAATTAAGCGAACAAGATAAGTTAGCCCATGCTTTAGATGCCAATGTTAGGTCGATTTTAATCGCATAGTTTTGATTTCGCCAATTAACATCGGATTAAGGATAGTAAAAATCCAAAGTAAACAATCTTACTTTTAATAATGGACCAAGGTGAATTATTTCTATTTCGCATATTTTGATCAATTTTCTGTTAGTTTATATCTTTTCATTCAATCTCCGGCCTTAAGTCAAAAAGCTATGAAATAATACATCATTTGGTATGGGTCTTTAATTGGAAATAATCTTAAGGGATATACTGTTAAATAAATTGATTTTTGGCTTAGTCTTACAACCGCTTTAATCGTCATAGTTTCAAAGTAAGTAATCCGGATACATTTTTGATTTACCTATTTGTCAAAAGTCCGAGTCTATGTTGTAATTGTTTTTCTTTTGGTATGGTTTCAAATTAATAGAGCAATTTAAAGTTTAATCAGAGCACATAATTTATAAACATGTATAAAATCAGGTATTTTTAGCCATTTATAATAGTTGAAGCGACCGTGCTAGAACCACGAGATTCGGGGGTGCCTAACACCTTCCCTCGGGTCAACAGAATTCCTTACTTAGAATTTCTGGTTCGCAGACTTCATTTAGAAAGTCGATATTTCCTCGATTCGGGATTTGAATAAATTGGTGACTTGGAACACCATAATTTATTCCAAGTGGCGACTCTGAAATAAATAAAAATAATCCCGTTTTGAATATTGTCACTTAAAATTAGAAAAGAACTCCTCGCCCGTTCCCTTACCCACTCGGGGTAGCGGGCACGCCAAAATGAGGTGTGACAGCTCTGGCGACTCTGCTGGGGAATAAAAACCCAGAACCACTAATTCAGGGTTTAAGAATTTGAGCTTTGAATAATTATTGTATTTGGCTTATTTATTATCTGATTTTATTATATGTTTGTATTTAATATGCTAAATGTTGCTTTTACCGCTTTGATATTTTGTGAATTGTACATAAATTGTGCCGATACCCATTTTTCTCTTCTGAGTCTCTTTGAAATATAATATCGGGCATTTGATGGACATAGCCCATTTTTCTCAAGATAGCTGTGGTGCTTGGCACCCGGTGAAGGATTTGTAGTCACACATGTCCAATCCCCAATTTAACTGCTCCCCTAAGTTCATTTCCGCTATTGTGGTTTGCCGGGAGAGTCGGTTCTGAAATTTGGAGTATTTTGGGACACTTAGTCCCTAAATGAGAGCTTTAAGGTTAGAAAATGGTCCGTAACCGGAACAGTGTTAAGACGATCTCGGAACGGAAATCCGATGGTTCCATTAGCTCCGTTAGGTGATTTCGGGGTTGGGAGCACATCCGGAAATGTATTTTGGAGGTCCGTAGCTCAATTAGGCTTGAAATGCCGAAGTTTGAAATTCTGGCGAATCCGAACGATAGGTGAGATTTTGATCCGGGGGTCGAAATAAAATTCCGACAATTTCTGTAGCTTCGTTATGTGATTTTGGATACGTCCGCAAATTTTCAGGTCATTTGGACGTTGTTTGATCGGGTTTTGGATCGAATGTTAGTTTCGGAAGTTTTGAAGAAACTTAGGCTTGAATCCGTGTGTAATTGGTGATTTTGATGTTTAGGATGGTGTTTTTATGATTGGAACAAGTTCGTATCATGTTTTGGAGTATGTTGGTGGTTTTCGTTGGGGTCCCGGGGGCCTCGGGATGATTTCGGATGCCCAACGGGTCATTTTTGGAAGTTTTTGGACTGCTGTTCTGGTATCTGGTTTTGTTCTTCGCGTTCGCGAGGGTCCTATCGCGTTCGCGAAGAAGAATTTGGCCTCTAAGACTTTGTTCTTCGCGTTCGCGATGAAGGTATCGCGTTCGCGAAGAAGGATTTTCCATCAGAGACTTTGTTCTTCGCGTTCGCGAACAGTGCCTCGCGTTCGCGAAGAAGGATTTTCTGTCGCACAGGTCCTACTTCGGAAGCTCATATCTTTTTATCTACAAGGAAGTTTGAGGTGATTCAAAAAAGGAAGTTGTAGCTCTTTGGATCCTGTTTCCAGAAACATATTATAATAGTCATTTGGAGTTTTGTGTAAAACGTTATGACCATTGCAATAGAGGCTGTCCGAGCAAAGTTGGAAAAATATATTTTTGGGAGTTTGTTCTTCGCGAACGCGATAGAAGGACCGCGAACGCGAAGAACAAATACCTGGGCAGCAGAATAAAGTTCAAACTTCGTCCCATTTGCCATTTTTGACGATTTGGAGCTCGGGTAAGGCGATTTTTCGGGAGATTTTTGGAGAAATCAAAAGGGTAAGTACTCTTAACTCAATTTTGGTTGTATAACTCGAATCTATTGCAAGTTTTAGTCTTTAATTTGAGAATTTTTGTTAAAAAGGGGTAGAAAACCCTCTTGGATAGAATCAAGGATTTGATGGGCCATTTGTGGTCCAATTTGGGTGTTCTTGGTATGGTTAGACTCGTGTTGAGATAAGGAATCCGAAAATGTAACTTTCGTAATTTTTCGAGAAGCGTACCGAAAGTCGGGTTTTGGCAACTTTGTGGTTTTGGTGTAATTCGATTGTTTTGATTGGGTAATGCCCAATTGGCCTATTTTGATGTGATTCTATTGATTTTTATCAGATACTACACCTGTGGAGTCGGATATTCGCGGCAAGAGGGTTGTCTCTTAGCGGTTTTGTACCGGAATCGAGGTAAGTGGCTTGTCTAACCTCGTGTGGGGGAACCTTTACCCCTAGGATATTATGTGATAGTTTAAATGCCTTGTACGCGAGGTGACGAGCGTGTACATGCGCTGGTTGTTGTAACTCACTTTACTTGAATTGTTCAATTCGTGATATTCCTGTTCTTAATTTATTAAATTGTGACATTTACCTGGTATTCGTTAGGGAAGCATGATTAGGTAGGATTTATCTGTCTAATTGCCTAATTGTCCTACTTGAACTTCTTGATAATTGTTGGCACTAGTCCTCTGTGAAGTTGTAGTTAAGCGTATTATATTTTCCGTGTGCGTTTTCTTTATTTGTTGTGTTGGTGGACTGCGGGTTCAATTCCCGGAGATCCCAGGGCTGTGGGTTCGATTCCCAGAGACCTGGAGTGATATTGTTGTGGACTGCGGGTTCGATTCCCGGAGATCCTGGACTGCGGGTTCGATTCCCGGAGATCCTGAGATTTATTGAAATGTGGACTGCGGGTTCGATTCCCGGAGATCCTGAGATTTATTGAAATGTGGACTGCAGGTTCGATTCCTGGAGATCCTGAGATTTATTGGTAGGGACTACGAGTTTGATTCCCGAGATCCTGAGTTATTGGTAGGGACTGTGGGTTCGATTCCCGGAGATCCCGAGCTATTGATATATTATTGAGACATGGGCTGCGGGTTCGATTCCCGGAGACCCAGGGGTACTGTTGATGGGACTGTGGGTTCAATTCCCACAAGTCCTGGACTTGTTAATTGAGATTGTTACTTGTTGTTAGCTTAATTGTAAACGGTTGTAGTAATCACTTTATTGTTGTTATTTCGGAATTATTATCATTTAAACTGCTTATTATTGTTTTGATCATTATGTTATTGTTCTCTCGGTAGGGCCCTGACCTTCCTCGTCACTACTCCATCGAGGTTAGGCTTGGCACTTACCGAGTACCGCCGTGGTGTACTCATGCTACTCTTCTGCACACTTTTGTTGTGCAGATCCAGGTACATCAGGACAGGCTCATATCAGGTGATTCAGCAGCGCTTGGGGAGACCTCGAGGTATGATCTGCTACGTCCGCGGATCCGGAGGCCTTCCTTCTATTCTATTAGTGCTAGCAGATGTTTTCCTTCATTCCGTTGTTAGATACTCTTTACACATAGAGCTACAGTTGTATGTTCTCTTTTAGTCTGTGTTACCCGTGGGATTCCGGATTCTTGGTGGTGTTTTATATAGTGTGTTGGACGAGTGTATGTGCCAAGCGGCACAGATTACATTCCTATTTATATTATCTTCCTCTATTTCTTGTTTAAAGTTCATAAACGTGTAATTTCCGCAATGTGTTAGGCTTACCTAGTCGTGGGGACTGGGTGCCGTCATGACATGTTCACGATTGGTGAACTAGGGTCGTGACAAGTTGGTATCAGAGCACTAGGTTCATAGGAGTCACGGGACATAGACCGGTTACTTAGAGTCTCGCTGATCGATACGGAGACGTCCGTATTTATCTACGAGAGGCTATGTAACTATTTAGGAAACTCTTCAATTCTTTGAATTCCTTATCGTGCGTCATTTATTCAGTTGAAGCCTATGTCATATGTTCTTTTGTATCCACTCGTGTATTGAAATTGCGCACTCGGTATCAAGTATGCACCGACGGTTCGTGACGCTGCAGAGAGATCTCAAGGGAGAGTCAAGAATTTACTCAACTATTGTTACCGCGTGTCGTCCATATCGATAATGCAAGAGAATTGAGAGATCTTCAATTGTGCACATGGGGGTGCACTAGGTTCGGGCATTCGGTTGATAGTACGGTCGTGACAAGGTTTACTTAACTGCCAAATCATCACAGCAATGGTAGAATCACAAGGTGGATGTAGATCTAAAAATAGTTGGTGGTAATAAAGACTATATGGTTCATATGAGATATCTATTTAGCGAAGGATTCAGCCAGCAGAGATACTGGGGAAAATGAGTTTAACTGTCTTAAGAAGGACATGTACCAAACGAATGCCTTGGGATTGTCTTATGATGAAGACGTACATATGATAAAGGCTATTGTCGTGGATTAGCAAAATGTATCTTTAAGGCTTCGTGCTAAGTGAAAGGATTTCACTATCAACGATCTAATTATGGGTCATGTGTCATATCAGATTTGGCTTGCGATGTATTTAGGTGCTATTCAAAACGTTCTTGAAAACTTGCGGATGAGCAAGAGTTGAGGCTCGTATGGTATGATGTTGGGACTTTTGATGTCCCTGTGTCCCTAATAAACTCTGCATTTTATTATCAGCAGGGAAATATTTGACAAAGGCTACATGGTGCTTCGTAGGCGTGTGAGAATCATAGTATGTTTTAAGATGTTGTTGGTAGAGAATGCTCGGTGCATGGAGCGAGAAGATGTTTGGTTGGGATGAGGTCATACCCTATGATGTTAGAGTGCTAATAGAGCACATGTGGTTATATTCGTTGGATCAAGTGAGTTGCAGTTGAATAATAGTAAATGGCTCGAGAGAATGGTTCTAATGTGTTCGAGAGTCGTGTAATAGTGGCTTTGGGCTAAGTGGGAGAGTCCCACCGCTTAAGATTGGGTCGCATGGTTAATTATCGGTATGAATTCTGGATACTAGCGTATTATTGTGTTATTGCAGCCACGGGAAAGGACCATGTGTGGTAATTTGAGTATATGTACTGTTGAATGCATGTTATGGTTAGCCTTACTGGCTCATGTTCAAACTTGAGGAAAGATTCATGACTTATGCCTCGTATAGGTGCAGGCTTCGCGGGAAGTGGTTCCGCTGGGTGCTTTATCGAGAGGGTATTCATATGTTATAAACATTCAGTAGAGTTGGTTGGGTACTGGGCCAAGTTAGGGCCGGATGGTTCTCAATAGCGGTCCTAGTGAATTCAAGAGGTAAAGTGTGGTGCCTGATAATTCTGAGTCTATAAGTACAGTTGAGGCTCAAGCTTTTGAAGCAACTTATGAAGAAAGGCACAAAACGATCTATGATGTTTTGACTTGTGGTGTAGTATTTGAGAGACATAAAATGGTCGTCGTTCTTAAGATAGCATGGCCTCATGATTTAAGGTCACTCGGGGTAAGTGCGGTTGGAATAAGTTAGGTATTGAAGGAAGATATTAACATTTCTAAGGCAATCAAGGATAACCTGGAAGGAAGTAGATTGATCAGCCATAGTTGAGTTGGCGTATTGGTGTCAATGATCGATTCATGCAACGTGATCGAATTATGCATGTGATTTGTGGCGGTGCATTTGAGACTTGTCGGCCGCAATGATTGATGTAATTCTGAAGTATTCTTCTGTTAAGGGCCTGTTATGAGTAGGCAGATCTCGAAAAGGGTTATGGTGGCTTGGACCACTACTTAGAGATTGGCATATTCAACGGTTATGAGAACTCGCCGTGTGTTGCTATAGTTCTCCTAAAATGAGTTAAATGGAAGGTCTTATGTGATGAAGTATTAGCCTATCGTCAGTTCTAGAGCTATGATGGAAATTGTGTCTATCGTATATCGGCACGTGGGGTGCAGCGAGTAGTATGAAATTTGAAGTAAGGACCAAGGTCACAGTTTGGTCAATGAATGTGATATAAAGAGCTCGGATGAGCAGGGAAAGAGTGTCGGTGTTTTGAGTAAGATGGGTATTAGCATCGGTATCATTTGAGGTCGGTGTTCTATGAGAAAGGCTTTGCATCCCGGTTAGGGACTCCTGATCGCTTTTCAGTGTTAGTACAGCCGGTGGGTTGAATGTGCGGACCCGTTTAATTATTCGGAAGATGGTGGGAGCTTGACCCAAGAAGATTGTATAGGTGTGACTTGTAGTCACTTGATTGATTAGAAATTTAAACCAAGTATGAGGATTTTGGTAATATCATTCATTTGAGAATTTATGCCTGGAGGGCACTCTGCTTATTGAGTTATAGACCTGTGAAATATTATTGACTTAGCTTGGCACGACCAAGATAGACTCAAGGTCGGTGGATTGATTTAAATGTGGAAGTGAGCCTTGCGTCAGGCCAGTTGTGTTTCTTCCAGCAATGCGCCCTTTATGGAGGGATAGTCGTGGTCTTATTTCGCGGTTAGTAATTCATGTAAAGATATATTGCGCTGTATGAGTGTGAGACGGCTTGGTAAGTTCCTTATGTGTTGAGGTTCCGCTCAGCGGTGATGTATATGAGCATGATGGCCCTCGAGACTCAGATCTTATATCGCACCTCAGTTGTGCTTGAGTTTGTAGCCTATGGCGCTATATATTTCCTTGTGACTGATATCATGCACCTTAGTGTGCTTATGATCGATATTCAGTATTTTGATGTGATGAGCTATTCAGCTCGACATATGACTCCTTGTGTGAGTTTTATATTGTTGGGATCGGGTGGCACGCCGCCATGGTTACATTGTTGGGATCGGGTGGCACGCCGCCATGGTTATATTGTTGGGATCGGGTGGCATGCCGCCATGGTTATATTGTTGGGATCGGGTGGCACGCCGCCATGGGTATACTGTTGGGATCGGGTTGCATGCCGCAACAGTGTGATGTTTATTTCGGTGTCCATAATTGCTCTTATGTGTTCTGTTTCCTATTTTTCTGAGGAAGTCCATGTTAGTGTGAGAGTTGAATAGTTCTCTCTAGTGTTCGCCTTCCTATCACGTACGAATTAGTGGATTACTAGCACATTGTGTCATCTTGTGGGACTTTTGATTATGTCTGATGTGGCTTATCGCCTGAGCAGTTCGTACTGGGTGAGATGAGATTATGTGATTTGGGGTCAGTGCAAACTGATTATATGAAGTATATTATAGAGGAAAGGATCATCCTCTAGTTTAGGACAAGGTAATGGATCCTGTCAGGAGTATAGACCCAATGAATTGTTGATTCAGTAGTTGGTTATGCATATCGGCACATCTCTTCCATCGTGTCAGTATTGTAAAAGTTGGAACGAGACCTATGTAGATCGTGAGGTGCAATGAGAGCATCTGATTCGTTGAATTTTTGGCTAATTTGATATATATATATATTATCGTGGACCTATGGATTTTGTGTTGCAAGGTAAGAATCCAGCAAGGTTATGCGGTCATATTTGAGGACGGCGTTTGAGGAAATTTGAGTGATCTCTTGAAGAAAACAAGCCTGACACATAATTCCGGATGTTGGAATTAGGCTCTAAGACTTAATTATTTAAACAAGAGGGAATATCTTCAGATATATCAGGCTAATGTGCTCAGCTGAGTCCTAGATTTATTGGCCCTTTTGTGATTTTGAGGCATGTTGGGGAGGTTGCTTATGAGTTGGCCTTACCTCCCAGCCTAGCCGGAGTCCATTCCGTATTTCATGTCTCTATTGTTCGGAGATACCATGGTGACCCGTCACATGTGTTGGATTTCACTTATGTTCAGCTAGACGAGGATCAGTCTTATGTTGAGGAGCCAGTAGCCATTCTAGATAGGCAAGTCGGGAAGCTAAGGTCAAAGAACATCGCTTTAGTAAAGGTTCAGTGGCGGGGCCAGCCGGTCGAGGAGGCGACCTGGGAGACCGAGCAGGATATGCGCAGCCAGTACCCTCATCTTTTCACTACTCCAGGTATGTTTTCTATGCTCGTTCGAGGACGAACGAATCTTTTAAGTGTGGGAAGATGTAACGACCCGGCCGGTCGTTTTAGAAAATTATGCCCCAATCCCCAATTTAACTGTTCCCCTAAGTTCATTTCTGCTATTGTGGTTTGCCGGGAGAGTCGGTTATGAAATTTGGAGTATTTTGGGACACTTAGTCCCTAAATGAGAGCTTTAAAGTTAGAAAATGGCCCGTAGTCGGAACAGTGTTAAGACGATCTCGGAACGGAAATCCGATGGTTCCATTAGCTCCGTTAGGTGATTTCGGTTTTGGGAGCACGTTCGGAATGTATTTTGGAAGTCCGTAGCTCAATTAGGCTTGAAATGCCGAAGGTTGAAATTTTGGCGAATCCGAATGATAGGTGAGATTTTGATCCGGGGGTCGGAATGGAATTTCGACAATTTCTGTAGCTTCGTTATGTGATTTTGGATATGTCCGCAAATTTTCAGGGTCATTTGGATGTCGTTTGATCGGGTTTTGGATCGAATGTTAGTTTCGGAAGTTTTGAAGAAACTTAGGCTTGAATCCGTGTGTAATTGGTGATTTTGATGTTTAGGATGGTGTTTTTATGATTGGAACAAGTTCGTATCATGTTTTGGAGTATGTTGGTGGTTTTCATTGGGGTCCCGGGGGCCTCGGGATGATTTCGGATGCCCAACGGGTCATTTTGGAAGTTTTTAGACTGTTGTTCTGGTATCTAGTATTGTTCTTCGCGTTCGCGAGGGTCCTATCGCGTTTACGAAGAAGAATTTGGCCTCTAAGACTTTGTTCTTCATGTTCGCGATGAAGGTATCGCGTTCGCGAAGAAGGATTATCTGAGAAAAACCTTAATGAATCGCGATCACGTAATGCGCTTTGCGATTGCGAAGAAGGAATTTCTATCGCGCAGGTCCTACTTCGGAAGCTCATATCTTTTTATCTACAAAGAATTTTGAGGTGATTCAAAAACAAAAGTTGTAGCTCATCTTGTCTAGTTTTCATACAGATAAGGAAATATTGATTTGGATGTCTGTGTAAAAAGTGATGGATGTTACACTATAGGCTGTCCGAGCAAAGTTGGAAAAATGTATTTTTGGGAGTTTGTTCTTCGCGAACGCGAGAGAAGGACCGCGAACGCGAAGAACAAATACCTGGGCAGCAGAATAAAGTTCAAACTTCGTCCCATTTGCCATTTTTGACGATTTGGAGCTCGGGTAAGGCGATATTTCGGGAGATTTTTGGAGAAATCAAAAGGGTAAGTACTCTTAACTCAATTTTGGTTGTATAACTCGAATCTATTGCAAGTTTTAGTCTTTAATTTGAGAATTTTTGTTAAAAAGGGGTAGAAAACCCTCTTGGATAGAATCAAGGATTTGATGGGCCATTTGTGGTCCAATTTGGGTGTTCTTGGTATGGTTAGACTCGTGTTGAGATAAGGAATCCGAAAATGTAACTTTCGTAATTTTTCGAGAAGCGTACCGAAAGTCGGGTTTTGGCAACTTTGTGGTTTTGGTGTAATTCGATTGTTTTGATTGGGTAATGCCCAATTGGCCTATTTTAATGTGATTCCATTGATTTTTATCAGATACTACACCTGTGGAGGCCGACATTCGCGGCAAGAGGGTTGTCTCTTAGCGGTTTTGTACCGGAATCGAGGTAAGTGGCTTGTCTAACCTCGTGTGGGGGAACCTTTACCCCTAGAATATTATGTGATAGTTTAAATGCCTTGTACGCGAGGTGACAAGCGTGTACATGCGCTAGTTATTGTAACTCACTTTACTTAAATTGTCCAATCCATGATATTCCTATTCTTAATTTATTAAATTGTGACATCTACCTGGTATTCGTTAGGGAACCATGATTAGGTAGGATTTATCTGTCTAATTGCCTAATTGTCCTACTTGAACTTCTTGATAATTGTTGGCACTAGTCCTCGGTGAAGTTGTAGTTAAGCATAGTATATTTTCCGTGTGCGTTTTCTTTATTTGTTGTGTTGGTGGACTGCGGGTTCAATTCCCGGAGATCCCAGGGCTGTGGGTTCGATTCCCAGAGACCCGGATTTGCTATTTGTTTGTGGACTGCGGGTTCAATTCCCGGAGATCCTGAGTTATTGGTAGGGACTTCGGGTTCGATTCTCGGAGATCCTGAGTTATTGGTAGGGATTGCGGGTTTGATTCCCGGAGATCCTGAGTTATTGGTAGGGACTGCAGGTTAGATTCCCGGAGATCCTGAGCTATTGATATATTATTGAGACATGAGCTGCGAGTTCGATTCCCGGAGACCCAGGGGTACTGTTGATGGGACTGTGGGTTCAATTCCCACAGGTCCTGGACTTGTTAATTGAGTTTGTTACTTGTTGTTAGCTTAATTGTAGACGGTTGCAGT
Organism: Nicotiana noctiflora; assembly: GCA_032618575.1. NCBI lineage: Eukaryota > Viridiplantae > Streptophyta > Magnoliopsida > Solanales > Solanaceae > Nicotiana > Nicotiana noctiflora. Next base: position 17,079 of record JASVEL010009259.1, on the reverse strand, counting down.
AATCACTTTGTTGTTGTTATTTCGGAATTATTATCATTTAAACTGCTTATTATTGTTATTATCATTTTTTGCAATTATTGTTCTCTCGGTAGGGCCCTGACCTTCCTCGTCACTACTCCATCGAGGTTAGGCTTGGCACTTACCGAGTACCGCCGTGGTGTACTCATGCTACTCTTCTGCACACTTTTGTTGTGCAGATCCAGGTACATCAGGACAGGCTCATATTAGGTGATTCAGCAGCACTTTGGGAGACCTCGAGGTATGATCCGCTACGTCCGCGGATCCGGAGGCCCTCCTTCTATTCCGATAGTATTAGTAGATGTTTTCCTTCATTTCGTTGTTAGATACTCTTTACACATAGAGCCACAGTTGTATACTCTCTTTTAGTCTGTGTTGCCCGTGGGATTCCGGGTCTTGGTGGTGTTTTATACAGTGTGTTGACGAGTGTATGTGCCAAGCGGCACGGATTACATTCCTATTTATATCGTTTTCCGCTATTTCTTGTTTAAAGTTCATAAACTTGTACATTCCGCAAAGTGTTAGGCTTACCTAGTCATGGGGACTGGGGGCATTTGATGGACATAGCCCATTTTTCTCAAGATAGCTGTGGTGCTTGGCACCCGGTGAAGGATTTGTAGTCACACATGTTTAGGCGGAGAGTATTGTCAATTAAGCCGGAAAGCCATGCTACCGGTGCACTGACACTCCTCGGCTCGAGTTGTCCGCTCGAGTTAAAGCCAGTCTAGACACCTTTTCCAACAGGATGATGACTTAGAATAACAAAACCTTATGCCGGATCCCCGATAGGAACGTCTATTTGCATCATGTGCATATTTGACTTAGGAGGCTCAACACAGGGGTTGGGCCTATCTAGGACAGGTGTACCCGAAACAAAAGACCAACTTGATGCATCTTTATCTGTGCATTTATTTCGATCTTACATGCCGACCGGTTTGTTATTAGAAAAAGATAGGATAAAAAGTGGAAAATGTCAGGATGTAAAATCAAAATAATTTTATGAAAATAGTCTGTTTTTCTTAGAAAATAATTTTTTGAAAAAATGAAAAAAGTGAAAAAAAAATCTCCAAATAAATTTTGTTAATTTTATGGAAAATAGTTAGTTCTTTGAAAATAATTTTTGAAAAATGCAAAAAAAAAAGAAAGAAAAAATCCCAATAAATTTTGTTAATTTTATGAAAAATAACTTTGCAAAAATAGTCAAACGCTTCAAAGGGGCGCCGAAGGACTAATTTCGCAAAAACAGAACATAGTCATCACACCGGTATCCTGTTATACAGCCTTCAAATCTTCTTCAAGTGTTGAAAGACCGTATTAACAAGATTTCTTTTTTTTTTATAAATAATAAAAAAAAGAAGAAATTTTGGAAAAAATCTTAAGTTTTATTTTATCTTTTCTAGGATCAGCATGACTTCATCGCAAAGAATCGGCCAGAAAAGGGTGAGAGATGAAATGTCACCCATGTTCATGGTTCAAGACAAAACCCCGGATCAGCTATGTAAATGGTGGGCTAGCTTTTCGGCTTGGGAAAGAAATCAAGTCCACAAGCACCTCAAGTTTCTTCCGGACATTATGATGATAAAATCGGACAAAAATTTGATCAGAGCGTTAGTGAGTTATTGGGACTCAACAAGTAATGTTTTCAGATTTCGAGACTGCGAAATGACGCCCACTTTGGAAGAACTGGGCGGACTCACAGGGTTTGGGAGGGATTTGCACAAAAAGAGACCCGCTGCTCCCAGGCAAGTGGGTGCGAATAATTTCTTGAAGAAGTTATGTCTCGGAAGAGTTCCAATGGGTTGTTTGGATAATGGTTGGGTGCCGTTGGAGTATCTATATAACAGATTTGGTGATAAGAAAGGGTACGAGAAATTCTCAAACACTGAATTTGTTAACCAGTTAAATTATGACGCCTGGGGAGATCTAAGAATCTACGCCTTCATGATCGCTTTTCCGGGAACCTGGTTTTTCCCGAACGTGGCGGACGCATCAGAATCCTTTTGGCTACGGTGGTCTCATATTTATAGAGCAACGAAGAATACACTATTCTTCCTATGATCTTAGGAGACATCTTTCAGGCCTTAACTCGGTGTCAAGAAGGACAAGATTATTTTGAAGGTTGTAACATTTTATTACAAATGTGGTTTGTAGAGCATCTCTATCATCACCCAATTGTGATAGACTTCAACGTGGACTGGCTGAATTACATTCGTTGTCATATGAATAGAGTTGCCCGTTGCAACCTTCCAAATGACCTAAGGACTTGGCAAGAACTTCTCAACTCTTTGAGAGCAGACCGATTCACCTGGAATTATTATTGGTTCCCTTCCGCTAAAATCATGCACATGTCAACATATCGCCCATTCTACATACTAATGGGTTTCAGGGGTTTCCAACCATATGCCCCGCTACGTGTCATGCGGCAGTTGGGTAGAGAACAGAAAAGGCTCCCGATCGAAGATATGTGATCATTTACATGGGAATTCACGATGGAGGAGCTCCCAAGAGAGACTTATGCACAAAAGGTGTGGTTCGGTAGTCGACTCTTCGACATCGACGAAATGGTTGCCGATCGAGAACGAGGAAAAGTGAGCCTTGCATATCTTGAATGGTTCCACAACCAATCAATGCCCGAGCAAAGAGCAGAAAGGTCGATAAAATATGCCGTCGATTGGGAGAAAGAGATAGAAACCAGAGTTAGTGAGGCTAGACGTGAAACAGCGTAAGATTTCCAATCTTGCATTAACACCTTAAAAGAGGACAAGGGAATTCTGGAAGCTGCCATGGACATACAACAGGCTGATTTCGATCAGGAAAGGGCCGGCTGGGAGCAGGAAAGAGAAACACTCCGAACTCAAATTCAGGAGATGCAATTGACCACAGAAAGGTCGATGAGAAGTCGAAATGATGAGATGCTTATAAACGACTTGGAAAGGAAAGCCTTTGAGCACCAGAAAGACTTGGAAAAGGCAGAATCGGCTTTAGTTGCAATCCGGGCAAAATGGAGAAGAGCATCCCACCAATAAGCACTCCATCTACAACAGATAGAGAAAGATTATGGGGCGATCATCGCTGATTTAAGAGAAGCAAATGCCGCTTTTAGAGAGCAAATTCTCAGGAAAGCCCGGGATGCCAAAACAGATAGAGACCGTTGCCACGACTTAATAGCACGGATGGAAAGACAAATAGATAGGCTTTTGGATCAAGTCTCCGGTAACGCTCAAGTATTGGGGGCAAAGAACCGACACATAGGGCAGCTGCTTAGAGAAAAAGATATGATCAGGGCCAGGATCAATGAAATCGGGCACTATATCACTATAAGATGCCTGACCTGCGAACAAGTACCCCGGCCTACCCTCTTCTCTTCAATCATGGAATATGTCCACCAAGTCATGGCAGAGTTGAGGAGTCTACAGAGGGATCTCACACCGAGAACCGCAGCAAGGCCAAACAACGGCTCACAGACGCAAAGATTCAAAGCGTTGGAACATGCTTAGAAGAGATTGTTATTTTTTTATTTTTAGAGTCTGTTTGTCCTTTTAAAGTTTTCTTCCATTGTCGTCTTTTGCAAAGTGTTTCAAGCTGAAATTTGTGAAATAAAATTCAAAAAAATATTTCATTCGTATCTTATGTTTCTTGTATCCGAACTACGCCTGGTCTGATTCATGCGGGGACATGATACATAGGCAATCCACATTAGATTCGACCATCACTAAAAGAAAAAAACGAAAAGGGGGGGGGGGGAGTGTAAAAGGAAAGAAAATTGATGAAAAGAGGAAGAATATGAAAGCAAAGGAAAGTACAAACCGGAATGACGCATCGCAATCGAATGCATGTAGCAACACAATCAACTTTATAAGTGCATCACACCCAACGTGAGATTACTTATCTGTTATGTTGTTTCAGACTAACCGTTTATTTGCGAAACTCTAGGTTTTAGAAAAGAGTGGTTCACTTTGTGGTAATCTGGCCTCACATTCATACTTCATGAGGTCCAAAGGAAGAGTTCAGTAGCCCAAAAGTACCCATCCTTATTTCACGAGGTCGAAAAGAAGCGCCAACATGTCTTCAGAAATCCCTCTACCAACCGTTCCCATTTCGGAAGAAAGCTCCATATCAGTCGTTCCGGCTACTGAGTCAACAGCTGTGGAGGAAAATAGAATTTTGTGTTGTCGCATGCTGGAAATGTTAGATAATTGGAATAACGGGAAAGAACCCCCAAGTCTGATCCCTGGGTTCCTCGAACTACTCCTTAGATCAAGTGGGATTTCTAATACCCCCACCAATTACCCACCTACTCTGTTTGGGTATTCTAATGTCACAACCCTCTCCGAATCACCCTCCACTTCCTATCCTCGGGTGACGGCATTGGATACATCCACAAGAACATCAATTGGCTTGCCAGTTCCAATCATATCGCATTCTGCCACACATACCCCTTTCTTTGATTCCTCGTCCTTTACATTCCCGGCACCACCCCTTGCACGGGATCCTACCCAAGTTGCCGCCAATATCTATCCTCAGCCACCTCAATATGAGTTCATACCAAGACAAAATCCAAAAGCTCCCGAGCAGGACGAAATGGCAAAAAGAATGAGAAGCTTGGAGCAGAGTATGAAAAACATGCAAGGTCTGAGCGGGCAGAAAAGTTTTTCTTACGCCAATTTGTGCATGTTCCCACATGTTCATTTGCCATCAGGATATAAAACGTTGAAGTTTGAAAAATATGATGGGCATGGCGATCCTATTGCTCACCTCAAGAAGTATTGCAATCGGTTGCGAGGTGCCGGTGGCAAGGAAGAGTTGCTAATGGCATATTTCAAAGAGAGTCTGGTTGGGATAGCCTCAGAATGGTACATGGACCAGGACATATCTCGCTGGCACATTTGGGACGATTTGGCCAGAGATTTTGTTAAACAATTCCAGTACAACATCGACATTGCACCGGATAGGAACTCTTTATCGAATTTAAAGAAGAAGCCCTCAGAGAGCTTTAGGGAATATGCCATCAAGTGGCGTGAACAAGCTTCTAGGGTGAAACACCCCATGGATGAAATCGCAATGGTCACGACCTTCCTCCAGGCTCAGGAACCGGACTATTTCCAAAACATGATGTCAGCGATGGGAAAACCTTTCGCCGAAACAATCAAGATTGGAGAGATGGTGGAGAATGTTTAAAAACTAGTAGAACTTTGAGTCAAGCGGCCATTTGAGCAACCTCCCAAGCCATCCAAGGTGGGTCTGGAGGGATGCCTAGGGGCAAAAAGAAAGAAGAAACTGTCATGGCGGCAGTAGAAGATAGAAGACACCGAGCCCCAATGCAGGTATTCTCTGAAAGGGCCCCCTAGCATTACTATTCACACCACGGCATGACCTATGCTCCTCCGCCTCCACCCTACGCGGTCATGAATGCTCAACCTTTTGCACGGCCGCAACCACCAGCCAACAGAAATCCACCTCCATTCCAAAGAAACCAACCTCCCTACCTAAACCAATACAACCCCCAACCAAATAACACCTGCCACCGTGAGCCACCCAAGACGAACTTTACACCAATTAGGGAGCCATATTCCACTATCTTTCCCAAACTCAGGCAAGAGAACCTATTGCGGCCCGTTCCGCAGAACAGGCAGAATCCGGACTCTCCTGCCTACCAACGAGGAATATACTGTGCCTACCATTCGGGGGTTGAGGGGCATAGCACTGACAATTGTTGGACCCTAAAGAAGGCGGTGCAAGAGCTAATCAATCAAGGGAGAATAATTTTCGCAGATGAAGACATCCCAAATGTGACAAATAACCCATTTCCAGCCCACAACAACGGGCCAGTAATTGGGATGATTTGTGAATAAAAGGAGTTTGACCCGGCCTTAAAAGCGATAATTGCCATCGCCGACATGGAGAAGCGGCCTGATGTTACCCCAAAACAAGAGAAAGTGGGGAAAAAGATTGAAGTTGCCAAGACTGGATCTGAAAAGAAAATCGAAATGAAGGCACCATCTCAAAAGAATGGAGTTCTTTACCTCCCGCGAGGCGAGTAGAAAGACCTTTGTCAATAGGTGCCCCCAAAAGCTACTCATCTTCAGAAATCATAGTTCATGTCACGCCCCAAATCGGGGAACATGACCGGCGCCTGACCGGGTTGCCCCAGTCAAGCGGACCTAGGTGCCTTTCATTCCCACGCGTTACCCCTGTGTTGATTGTTTCTCATTAACCAAATATCTTACTAACCATGAATGATTTCACATTAAACAAATAAAACCATACGAGTGATTCATTAACAAGTTTGCGGTTTTTACAACGCCCGACATAACATAATGTATACATAATACTGGAGTCCCACAATTTACATGTCTACAGAGCCTCTAGGATACAAAATGGAATACAATACTTTGCCGGTAACAAGGCTCCGGCTATACCTTACAAAACCAAAATGAAATCTAAACAAAAGTGGCATGAACCACACGGGGCCCCGAGGAAGAAAGGGGCTCACCAAAACGGGCAGTGGAAGGTGAAGGATACTACTGCCGATGAGCTGAAGTGCCTGCTACTGATCCACCTACAATCATAACACGAATGTAGCGTCCCCGGCAAAAGGGACGTCAGTACACTTGAATTGTACTGGTATGTATGGACAAACTTTGTCCCAAGTAAACTCAAGCCATTGAATTACATCAACAATTAATTAAGCCAGCCAACCATGTTTCCACATTTTCCTCATTTCAAATAATTCTCAACACAAAGCACTTTCTACGATCAACCAATTTAACAATAACCAATCAATCACATAAAGCACAAGTAGTCAAACAAAGGGGCAATCGGTGCCCCACAGGTTGCAAACTCTCCTGCTTGTCTCCTTTCACAATTTCACATTATTGATTTTTGTATCAATTTTCAATAGCGATTTCGATCGCTTTCCATCCTTATTGCCCCTGACCACCCTTATTACCTCGGCCACCCTTATCACCCCAACCCACACCTTATTTCCTCACGTTGCGGCGCGCAACACGACCCCGCCTTACAGTTTAAAACACAACAATTTCAAACAGCGGATAAGGTACTACACACAATTTCAACAAGTTCAAATAAGCAACTTGCACATTGTTTCATGTTCTCAATTACTTATCAAGCCAATATCACAACCAAGTTACAATATTTCCATAATCAAGAATATTCACACAAGTATGTTCAACAATTTTCCACAATTCAAGTGTTTCATCTCTTTCCACAATAAACCAATTCTCGAGTGTTTCGTTTCCTTTCCACAAGGTGCCATATAGGCCATCATAAGCATTATTCACAATTCTTTACCCAATTCGACTCTCATTTAACTTTCGGTTCATATTCTATACCACATCACTCATATTTCAACAACAACTTTGAGAATTTCACACAATTTGTCAAATTAACATTAACCAAGCAATTTTCACACATATAGGCGATTTCACAAGAATCAAAATTAGCCATACATACCCGGTGATGAGTTTTCTTCCTACTTTATGCTTACCCAAGATATCCTACTCTTGCCAACCTTGTTCTTGAAGACTCTTACTTCTACTCACTTCTTTTTACTAGAAATCAAGTTCAATAATCATGCATGAGTGTAAAAATTCTATTTTCAAAAGCTATTATATGCAAACCTCTCTTTACCCAATTTAAAACTGAAAATCAAAGAAAATAGTTAGGGTTTTTACCTTGAAAAGATTGGGGAAGTTGAATCCTTGCCCTAGGATCCCTTGGAATTAAGATGGTTGGAACAATCTTTGAAGATGAAAGATTTCTCTCTCTAAAAACCCTCTCTTCTCTCTCTAATTTTGGTAAGATGATATGAGAAAATGAGGGTGAAAGGTGTTATATTAAAGAAGAGATCGGGTCAAAATGTTACAAAAATCTGGGCCGGGGTCAATTATGCGGTGCACTTTGCGACCGCAGAATCAACATGCGGTCCGCATAGTGACCGCAGAATGGCCTCAAAATTACACAAGTTCTGTTACAGAATGCGACCAATATGCGGTCCGCATCCTTGATCTGCGGTCGCAAAGTGCACCGCGGATTCACTATGCGATCGCATATCGACCGCATTTTCAACATGATTTTTGGGAGGCTTCTGTTAAGCTTTGCGGCAAGAATGCGGTCCGCATAACGGGTTTGCGGTCGCATTCTTGACCGCATATTTGACACTTTTCTGGAAAACTTTATTCTCTACATTTTTGACACTTAAATCACTACCAAGGGTCCGAACCGCGGCGAGCAAATTCTACGCATTCCTAACACATTATTCGGACCATGACACCACAGCTACTAGGTTTTATGCACAAAAATTTTACGGGGCCTTACATCCTCCCCCGCTTAAGATCATTCGTCCTCGAATGAGGATTTTGAAATAAATGAGTTGGTTTTGAAAGACATGATATGCAACCATCAAAATTTTGACTAACTCTTATATTTTAGAAAAATTTCGCCAGAGTTTCCTTTGTATTATGGACATATCCACCTGTCGGAGGGCCCCCGAAACACATTACCAAACAACAATATACAACTACAACACTTTTCACAACTGGTATACTACCTCAACGAATGCACATATTCTATCACATTGTTACAATTGCACATAAACTAGTCACTTCGATGAATTCTTACCTTATTTAACCATTTTAACACACCATGTACACTTAACAAACCATTACCAATCTACACTTACTATTAGTTGTTTATTTAACACGTAAATCTTTATAAGGCTTTCATTTATCAAGAACGGTTCAAGTGACCCAAGGTAACAACACATTTAACTCATTACAAAATGAAGGGGACTTTACTAATACTAAGAGGGAAACAACTTAGACAAGATGACAGTTACTAGGAGTAGGAGGGTCACCTAATTTCTTCTAGGCTTGATCGAACAAATGGGGGTACTTTTCCTTCATCTCTTTTTCTGCTTCCCATGTGGCCTCCTCAGCTTGTTGACTTCGCCACAATACTTTAATAGAGGCAACTCCCTTATTTCTCAACTTACGGACTTGCCTATCAAGAATGGCAACTGGAACTTCTTCATATGACAAATCTTCATTAACCTCTATAGCCTCGACTGGCATGATGGTGGATGGATCTCCGATCACTTTCTTCAACATGGACACGTAGAATATCGAGTGCACTGATGACATCTCAGGAGGCAACTCTAGCCTATAAGCAACTTGACCAATCCTTTGAACGATCCGATATGGCCGGACATACCTAGGACTCAATTTCCCTTTCTTTCCGAATCGCATGACTCCCTTCATAGGAGATACCCTCAAGAACACCCAATCATCGACTTGAAACTCCAAATCCGTTCGACGAACGTCTGCATAGGACTTTTGACGACTCTGTGCTGTTTTCATTCTCTCCTGAATAACCTTGACCTTTTCCATAGCTTCGTACACCATATATGGCCCTAGCAATTCCGCTTCACCTACCTCAAACCACCCGATTGGCGACCTACATCTTCTCCCGTACAATGCCTCAAATGGGGCCATCTGAATGCTAGCATGATAGCTATTATTGTAAGCAAATTCTATCGGTGGCAAGTGTTCATCCCAATTACCTTTAAAATCTAAGACACAAGCCCGCAATATATCTTCAAGCGTCTGGATGGTCCGCTCGGCCTGGCCGTCGGTCTGCGGATGGAAAGCTGTGCTGAGATTCACCTGAGTTCCCAAACCTTGCTGAAACTTCTTCCAAAAGTTAGCTGTGAACCGAGCCCCGCGATCCGAGATAATAGAAAGTGGAGTGCCATGAAGTCTTACTATCTCCTTGATGTACAATCTTGCATATTGCTCCGCAGTATCAGTGGACTTGACAGGCAGGAAGTGGGCTGATTTGGCGAGTCGATCCACTATCACCCATATTGAGTCGAACTTACGCCGAGTGCGAGGTAACCCTACCACGAAATCCATATTGATCATCTCCCATTTCCACCTTGGTGTTTTATAAGCTGAGTTAATCCACCAGGCCGTTGATGCTCGGCCTTCACTTGTTGACGGTTCGGACATTTAGCTACAAAGCTTGCTACATCCCTTTTCATACCGTTCCACCAATAAATCTCCTTAAGGTCATGATACATTTTCGTGGAACACGGGTGTACCGAATACCTGGAAATATGAGCCTCTGCCATTACCCTTTCCCGAAGCTCGTCCACATCCGGAACACATAGCCTATCTTGACACGCAATACACCATCCTCGCTCCTGAGTACAAATGCTGAGGTCTTGTTATTCATAATTGCTTCCTTCACCTGAACTAATGCTGGATCCATGAACTGTTTTTCCTTGATTTCCGCAACCAATGATGATTCTGCTCCATTACGCACCAAAACATTCCCCTCGTCTGACGCCAAAATACGAACCCCTAAACTGGCCAATTGGTAAACCTCTCGAGCCAGGAGCCTCTGATCCACGCCCAAATGAGCCAAACTACCCATGGATTTTCGACTAAGAGCGTCGGCTACCACATTTGCCTTCCCTGGATGGTACAATATGTTCATATCATAGTCCTTGAGCAATTCTAACCACCGCCGCTATCTCAGATTCAGCTCCTTCTGTTTGAACAAATACTGGAGGCTCTTGTGGTCTGAACACACATCTACATGAACCCCAAAAAGATAGTGCCGCCATATTTTCAAAGCAAACACAACGGTTGCAAGCTCTAAATCATTCGTCGGGTAATTCTTCTCGTGATTCTTGAGTTTCCTGGAAGCATAAGCTATGACTTTCCCGTGCTGTATCAATACACATCCCAAACTGACCCTGGAGGCATCACAATAAACCACAAATCCCTCTGTGCCTTCTGGCAAGGCCAATACTAGTGCCGAGGTCAATCTTGACTTCAATTCTTGGAAACTTTTCTCACAAGCATCGGACCACTGGAACTTCACTGCCTTCTGCGTCGGTTTTGTCAATGGGGAAGCGAGGGTTGAGAATCCCTCTACAAACCTCCGATAGTACCCTGCCAAACCCAAGAAGCTTCGTATCTCTGTCGGGGTCGTGGGTCTAGGCCAATCTTTCACTGCGGCAATCTTTTGAGGATCCACCTGAATTCCCTCACTGGAAATAACATGCACTAGAAAGGCTACGGACTCCAACCAAAACTCACATTTTGAGAACTTGGCATACAATTGATGCTGATGAAGGGTCTGCAATGCTGCTCTGAGGTGAACGGCATGATCTTCTCTGCTCCGAGAGTAGATGAGGATGTCGTCGATGAATACAATCACAAAGGAATCTAGGAATGGCTTGAAAACACGATTCATAAGGTCCATGAAAGCTGCTGGGGCATTGGTTAGCCCAAAAGACATGACCAAAAACTCGAAGTGACCATAACGAGTTCTGAAGGCGGTCTTAGGAATATCCTGCTCCCTGATTTTTAACTGGTGGTACCCGGACCGTAAATCAATCTTTGAGAAGAACTTCGCTCCTTGCAATTGGTCAAACAGATCATCCACTCGAGGCAAAGGATATTTATTCTTGATGGTGACTTTGTTGAGCTGCAGATAATCAATACACATTCGAAGTGACCCATCCTTCTTTCGGACAAAGAGAACCGGAGCACCCCACGGCGACACACTCGGTCGTATGAACCCTTTCTCTAATAAATCCCTCAGTTGCTCCTTTAACTCTCTTAACTCTGCTGGCGCCATTCTGTATGGTGGAATGGATATTGGCTGAGTATCCGGCAATACATCGATCCCAAAATCAATCTCCCTATCCGGCGGAATGCTGGGAAGCTCATCCGGAAACACTTTTAGGAAATTCATTCACAATTGGCACGGACTCGAGGGTAGGCACCTATGAGGTGGTGTCCGTTACCCGAACCGGAGTGATAGATACACCCTTTCTTAATCATCTTCGAAGCCTTAAGGTAGGAAATAAACCTACCCGTTGGCACTACACCATTTCCTCTCCATTCAATGACTGGCTCGTTAGGGAACTCGAGCCTCGCAACTCTCGTCCGACAGTCAAGTTTGGCAAAGCACGAATAGAGCCAATCCGTCCCCATAATTACATCAAAATCTACCATCCCAAGCTCAATAAGATCGGCCGTGGTATCACGACCACCCGCCGTAACAACACAATTCCTATAGACTCGTGAGGCTGTAATAGAATCACCGATTGGAGTCGACACAGAGAGAACGGCTCATGAGGCTGTTCGGGTTCTATCCCAAAACTTGAAGCAATGAATGGAGTAACATAAGACAAGGAGGACCCTGGATCAATAAGGGCATAGCAATCAATAGTCTGAACAGACAGGATACCTGTAACAACATCCGGAGAAGCCTCGGCATTTTGGCGGCCACTCAATGCATAGAATCGGCTAGGTCCACCCCTACCCTAAGCTCCACCCCTAGCTGCGCCACGCCCGGCTGATGCGGGAGTACGTGCTGACGATGTAGCAGCTGAAGAACCGGATGACTGAGCGGATCCCCTACCTATACCCTGACGGGTGCACGAGAGTCTCGTTGAATGTGACCTCTCGCCCCGCACCCGAAGCACGCTGGAAGGTCGAGGTAGCAAGTCTCTGTGTGAAATCTCCCACGCTTGGGGCATGTGGGTCTCCCTGCTGTCGGGATCTCGCCCGGGACGACCGGACGGCGAGACCTCCTGCTTGTACGAACCGGGTCTCGAGTAGCGCCTCGGCGATGAGCGTGCACGGATGGCGGTGCACTCGCGGAGGAGCGAGCATATGGGCGGGATGGCCACGATGACCACTTTCACGGAAGTGATCTCCACTGAATGACCCGTTGGCCAGGGCCCTGCTTGCTACTTTCTCTTTACTGCACGAATCTTCGATTTCCGGGCCTCTGTGGCTTGAGCAAACCCACGATCCTCCCATGGTTCATATCTGAGTGCAAAGCTGTTGTGGCGGCCTCGTTCACTACCAAAGGGCTAAGGCCCTGAACAAACCGTCGAACCCGGGCATCCGTGGTCGACACTAAATGAGGAGCGTACTTGGACAACCTTACGAACTCCGTGTGATACTCCCAAACACTCATACTGCCCTGTTTGAGAACCTCGAACTCGGTGGCACGGGCTGCCATTGCCTCGGCGGGTAAGAAGTGGTCCGTAAATGCATCCACGAACTCGTCCCGTCTGGCCGGAGGGCTCCCTCCCTCGCGGGAATCCTCCCGCGTTTCGAACCGTGAACGTGCCGCTCCCTCAGCCTGCAAGAGGCCAACTCTACCCCTACATGTACGCGGCCTTCATCACTGCGAGGGTGCTTGTATGTCTCGTCGAGGAATTCACTGTGGGTCGGCCTGCGGATCGGTGCACTGAAAAGTACGGAGGGACGATCGCGAGAGCGGTGGACTGCGGAGCCAAGGAATCTCCCTGTCCGCCTGGAGGATGCGGGGGCATCATGGGATCTGCGGGCACAGGCGGCCACTAGTTGTGTTAACATATGAATGGCTCCCCTAAGATCTTCGTTAGAGATACCCGAGCCGGAAGCGGGAGCTGTGTACGAGTCGAGGAACAACTGGCGGGGAGGAATGGTGGCATCTCTGCCGCGGTCGGAATAGGGACACTTGGGTTTTGAACGGATGGGCCGAGCAAATTCGGGACCGGTGGGTCATTCTCTCCCACGGCATCGGGTACATGATTAACGGCTGCACTTGGGCGGCATTGGCCCTAAGGCGGAGTCTAGCCTTCTTCTTAGGTGCCATATTCTGAAAATTTGGGAACAAGGCGCGAATTAGACACGGATATTTCCACATTGCACTTTACCGCACGATATAGATTAACAAAGAAATAGGTAAATTCCTAAATGCCTTTGTAGCCCCCAACTTATCTGGTGTGGTCGACAACACACCGATAAGAAGGGCACTACTAGACAAACTGGGGCAAAAAATATTATTTGTTTTGTTTTTTTATTGCAGGCACCTGTCACGCCCCAAATCGAGGGACATGACCGGCGCCTGATCGGGTAGCCCCAGTCAAGCGGACCTAGGTGCCTTTCATTCCCACGCGTTACCCTGTGTTGATTGTTTCTCATTAACCAAATATCTTACTAATCATAAATGATTTCACAATAAACAAACAAAACCATACGAGTGATTCATTAACAAGTTTGCAGTTTTTACAACGCCCGACATAACATAATGTATACATAAGACTGGAGTCCCACAGTTTACATGTCTACAGAGCCTCTAGGATACAAAAAAGGGAATACAATACTTGCCGGTAACAAGGCTCCGGCTATACCTTACAAAACCAAAATGAAATCTAAACCGAGTGGCATGAACCACACAAGGCCCCGAGGAAGAAAGGGGCTCACCAAAACGGGCGGTGGAAGGAGAAGGATACTACTGCCGATGAGCTGAAGTGCCTGCTACTGATCCACCTACAATCATGACACGAATGTAGCGTCCCGGCAAAAGGGACGTCAGTACACTTGAATTGTACTGGTATGTATGGACAAACTTTGTCCCAAGTAAACTCAAGCCATTAAATTACATCAACAATTAATTAAGCCGACCAACCATGTTTCCACATTTTCCTCATTTCAAATAATTCTCAACACAAAGCACTTTCTACAATCAACCAATTTAACAATAACCAATCAATCACGTAAAGCACAAGTAGTCAAACAAAGGGGCAATCAGTGCCCCACAGGTTGCAAACTCTCCTGCTGTCTCCTTTCACAATTTCACGTTATTGATTTTTGTATCAATTTTCAATAGCGATTTCGATCGCTTTCCATCCTTATTGCCCCTGACCACCCTTATTACCTCGGCCACCCTTATCACCCCAACCCACACCTTATTTCCTCACGTTGCGGCGCGCAACACGACCCCGCCTTACGGTTTAAAACACAACAATTTCAAACAGCAGATAAGGTACTACACACAATTTCAACAAGTTCAAATAAGCAACTTGCACATTGTTTCATGTTCTCAATTACTTATCAAGCCAATATCACAACCAAGTTACAATATTTCCATAATCAAGAATATTCACACAAGTATGTTCAACAATTTTCCACAATTCAAGTGTTTCATCTCTTTCCACAATAAACCAATTCTCGAGTGTTTCATTTGTTTTACACAAGGTGCCATATAGGCCATCATAATCATTATTCACAATTCTTTACCCAATTCGACTCTCATTTAACTTTCGGTTCATATTCTATACCACATCACTCATATTTCAACAACAACTTTGAGAATTTCACACAATTTGTCAAATTAACATTAACCAAGCAATTTTCACACATATAGGCGATTTCACAAGAATCAAAATTAGCCATACATACCTGGTGATGAGTTTTCTTCCTACTTTATGCTTACCCAAGATATCCTACTCTTGCCAACCTTGTTCTTGAAGACTCTTACTACTACTCACTTCTTTTTACTAGAAATCAAGTTCAATAATCATGCATGAGTGTAAAAATTCTATTTTCAAAAGCTATTATATGCAAACCTCTCTTTACCCAATTTAAAGCTGAAAATCAAAGAAAATAGTTAGGGTTTTTACCTTGAAAAGATTGGGGAAGTTGAATCCTTGCCCTAGGATCCCTTGGAATTAAGATGGTTGGAACAATCTTTGAAGATGAAAGATTTCTCTCTCTAAAAACCCTCTATTCTCTCTCTAATTTTGGTAAGATGATATGATAAAATGAAGAAGAAAGGTGTTATATTAAAGAAGAGATCGGGTCAAAATGTTACAAAAATATGGACCGGGTCAATTATGCGGTGCACTTTGCGACCGCAGAATCAACATGCGGTCCGCATAGTGACCGCAGAATGGCCTCAAAATTACACGAGTTCTGTTACAGAATGCGACCAATATGCGGTCCGCATTCTTGATCTGCGGTCGCAAAGTGCACCGCAGATTCACTATGCGATCGCATATCGACCGCATTTTCAACACGATTTTGGGAGACTTTCTGGAAAGCTTTGCGGCAAGAATGCGGTCCGCATAACAGGTTTGCGGTCGCATTCTTGACCGCATATTTGACACTTTTCTGGAAAACTTTATTCTCTACATTTTTGACACTTAAATCACTACCAAGGGTCGGAACCGCGGCGAGCAAGCTCGCCGCGAAGAATTCTACGCATTCCTAACACATTATTCGGACCATGACACCACAGCTACTAGGTTTTATGCACAAAAATTTTACGGGGCCTTACAACCCACCTCTATGCTTTTATAGCTTGCTGACAGGACGCATGGTTATTGCACGTGCGCAACAAAAACCCGATGACAGATCCATCCGCTATACCTTGGAGCTATCAACGGACACTCGTTACACGCAAAGGAAAAAGGGTCGCAGAAGAATCATCTGGGAGCATCTTGGGGCAAAAGTATTTGAACACGCAGGAGATAAATAATGCCACACAAAGGCGTTTCCCATCCAAAAAACCTGTAAGCGCAGAAGAAGCAGAAGTTTTTTTTTAGAAGATGCAAATGCCTGACTATGAGGTAATAGACCAACAGCGCAAATACCAGGAGCAGGTATCCATGTTGTCCCTGTTAATGAAGTCCGATGAGCATCAGAAGGTTTTGTTAAAAACCTTGAATGAGGCATATGTGCCTGTTGAGATTTCGTCTGAACAACTTGAAAGAATGGCGGAGAGGTTCTTTGCAGTCAATCAGAGTTCTTTCAATAAGACTGATTTGCCCCTAGAAGGGGTGGCCCACAACAAAGCTTTGCATTTGACTATCAAATATGAAGGCTACTACATGAAGAGGGTCATGGTGGATGGGGGCTCAGGAGTAGACATATGCCCGCTTTCCACTCTGCACCGCATAGGAATTGGAGCTGAAAGAATTCGGCCTAACAATGTATGCGTACGAGCCTTTGATGGTGTGAAGAGAGACACAATCGGGGAGATTGATTTGATTCTGACCATTAGCCCGGTAGATTTTGAAGTGACATTTCAAGTTCTGGATATGGACACTTCTTACAACTTTCTGCTGGGAAGGCCATGGATTCATGCAGCTAGGGCTATACCCTCTACCCTCCATCAGATGCTAAAGTTTGAACACAAGGGACAATAAATTGTAGTCCACGGGGAGGACGAGCAATCGATCTA